>CM048925.1:34794839-35364839 GCA_026686955.1 Epinephelus cyanopodus | reverse complement strand
CGTGTCAAAATCGAATACTATCATTTTTAAAGCAGTGTTGCAGTGTGCTAACTCATTATCACACACTATGAGAGGCGCTTTAAGTTGGTATTCATACTTTGAATAGTTTGAGAGATGATGAAAGGAGCTGGCAGAGCTGCAGAGAGAGCGGAGTCTCCACTGTGAATGTGACGCATAAAACTGAGGGATAAGCCAATAAAAACAAGTTGGATTAAATGTAACATTTAAGGGAGTTTCACTTTTCTCCCTTTTATTTGGACCAAAAGCTATGTTAAGTAATGTTGCTGCAGGGTGCTCTGATTATTTGGATTTTAAATGACTGATATTTATACTAATATTTATAAATGTTTACAAAAATATTTGCAAATAACACAAGTATTAAGGATTTTAACTATAATTCCTATAAAAGGGGTTGCCAGTGCCCCTGGATTCACTAACATATTCCATTAATCTATGATTAAAACCTGAATAAATAAAAAAATCCTAAAAGAATAATATTTCAACATTTTGGGAAATGTGTGTATAGATACCTTCAGTGAGGACAGGTGAGCACCAAACCTGGCAACCTCACCAAAATGACAGGACTGTTCAGGTTGTAGGAAGCTGTCCACCTGGCTGTTGTTTGTCAAGAAATAGTTCCACCTTGAAACTCCTCCTAATACCACAAACTGTTGTTTTTACATTTCTGTCTGTGTACAGATTAAACATATGAGAAGATGTTAATTCATGAGCTTTAGAGGCATTCGTGTGAAAGATGAACTTAAGACGGTCAGGGTAGCTGCTTCCCCCTGCTTCCAGCCTTTATGTTAAGCTAAGCTAACCACATCCAGACTCTAACTCTGCATTAAACACTGAACTCCAAAAAAGCCAGCTGCTTGCTTCTGTAATTACATAATTGAGGCTGCCACATGGACCCAGCATGTGCCTCTTGAAATTTTGAAAAAATGAAGCCAACTCAGAAGTGCCAAAAACTGCAGTTCCTCCAATGGCCACTTGAGGCTAACCCCAAAGGCCAGCCAGTCCACAGACCCCTATGTTAAAATGCCCCGTGTTACAGCAGAAATAAACATGTTCAAAGCCTCGTACGAAAAACAGTTTGGTCTCTCTACCTAATTTCCCTGTTCATGACAAGTATGCGAGTGTATGAATTTTTATATAAGTCATCTGTTTACATTTTATTTAGGGCTTAATGTTAATCATAAGTAGGGCGTGGCAGTGACAGACTGTCTGCTAGAAGTCACTCCAGTTTATGAGTCAGATTAACCCCTCACTCCTCCACAGC
Organism: Epinephelus cyanopodus; assembly: GCA_026686955.1. NCBI lineage: Eukaryota > Metazoa > Chordata > Actinopteri > Perciformes > Serranidae > Epinephelus > Epinephelus cyanopodus. Next base: position 35,363,557 of record CM048925.1, on the reverse strand, counting down.
TCCACCCTCCCATCTAAATATGGTCCCTTGTGGCTCCAAAAATCCAAGATGGCGCCAGCCAAAATGCTAAAGTTGAGGCTTCAAAACTGAAGTCCCCAAACCAGTGGGCGACATCATGTTAGCCACATCTGTTATTTTGTACAGTCTATGATTCATCCGCACTTCCACCGCACCCTCTGGAGACACCCAAAGTGTATACCATTTCATACCAATGGCACAGTTTGTTATGTGTTATCTTTTGTCATATATGACATATATTTCCTGTGTGCTACTCCTTACCGATGATTGGCTCATTGGTCTGTGGGAACCCAACACAGTCACATCCTTTTCAGCCTCCTTTCAGATCATGAACATAATAATAAAGACTAGATGAACATAAAAGAAGGTAGAAAACAGTACGCATGCTGTATAATGACAGCATGAAGCCACTCTAAAAGCTTCAACCAAGAACCATCACTTTCTGCTTTCTTACCCTGCAGCAACCTTCACTACTGCGTAAATGGCAACTATCACATAGACAAGAGCTTGGCTTGTGCCTGTATGTACACATACATAGCTGTAGATACTATGACATACCCGCAGGAGATTACACACTGAGTACTTCTAAGCCTTTTAAGGCAGGATGATGCACTGTACATATTGATCAGGGAAACTCTAGAGCACACCAAGCTCTTAGATTAAGCTCTGTTAAACTGTATTGACAGTAACTCAAACAACTACATATAATGTGAACATCATGAATCACAAGGAATTATCACTGACTCTGTAGCTCCTCGAAGCTTTTAGCCTCTTTTAGCTCACTGTTTTGGTTTTATCATGCATGTACTGCTTTGGTTCAGTGTCAGTGTTCTCAACAATTTTGTTTCCAGCAGCAGCAGCAGCTGCTTTCTACAGAAAGAAGCTTTGATGAACCACTGTACACTACCTGCCCAGCACCAAACAGCAAACTGACAGTAGCTGGTAGAGAAAGTAAAGAATTTATCAGCTAAAAGGCCAGATATTTTCCTTACAAGTTGGTGGAGACCAAACCAAAGCTAAAGAAGAGTGAATATTGAACTGACATTCTGCTGGATGTGGAAATAACTGTTTGTCAGCCATATCAACTTTATGAGATGAAAGTAAGTCTGAGCTGTGTCACAGCTGCAGATTTCTTCTGCTCCCATGTCGGCACAAATAATTACTCTAATGCATCTTCAAAGATAATATGTAAGCTCCTGAAAAAGCAAACAAAGACAGATGCTAGACACAGCGCACTGTCGCATTGACTATGCAAAATGTTTCATAACTCACACATTCAACCAAACATGGGAATTCTCTACATCGGTACCTTCCATGCCACATAAAGAAACAGAACATAGAGAGAAAGAGCTGTCACCTGATTTTTATGCTTCCGTGCTGATGATAGCCGCGGCCAGAGGCATTATGTTCCTGGGTTGTCCATCAGTCCTACTCTCATGAGCATGATATCTTAAGAATGCCTTTGATCGAATTTCTTCAAATTTGACACAAACACCCACTCGGATTCCACGATGAACTAATTCGATTTTGGTGGTCAAAGGTCAAAGGGTCAAGATCACTGTGATCTCGTCTGTCTCAATCTTGTGAACGAGATATCTCAAGAACACTGTCGGGGACTTTTAAAAAATTTTTGGCACAAACACCCACTTCGACTCAATGATAAACTGATTAGACTTTGATGGTCACAGTTCTCCTTGACCTCATAAAACGCATATTTGGCCACAACTCAAGAATTCATATGGCAACTATGACATAATTTCAAACAAAAGTCTAATAGAATAACGTGAAGTGATGACAATATATATCCAAAAGGCCAAAGGTCAGCTCACTGTGACATCATAATGTTCTAAAATAACACTTTTCTGGTCATTATTCAACATCATATCTCAGGAACAGAAGGGGAAACAGAGGGGGAGATGCTGAATTGATGACACTCATCTTGGAGGGGAGGTTCAATTTTAATCTACACCTTTTGTGACCCAACCCTTCAGGGGGATCTTTTTTCTCCCCTCATGAGAAATTTTTAGAAGCTCAACAGCTGAACTGACCATTTTAGAGCATTCTTGAGGGGGAAAAATCAGTGGCAGTGGTACTCTTCAGTTTTGATGACTGAGTGCCACTTAGGGGAGCCAGCATGTGATTGAGGGCTGTACAGGACAAGTGCATGCACTATGACATTTTTATGACCTTTTTTATGACGTACTAACATTTCACAAAAACTATACAGTTGACAGTGAAATAGCCTACATAACACTCATATTACATTCTAGTTTTCCACTTTTTAATACATTTTAAAGTAATGAAATAGTGACAGTACAGTGTCAGACACTGATAGTCCCTGCACACAGCAATTGAGCAATGGCTTCTGCTGAGATACTGGAACACCACTTGCACAAAACACGTGATGAATTGCAGTGCATCATAATACTACAACCAGTAGTAATAATAATGGTAATTTTAAAAATGTACTTATTATTATAATTGCATTTGCTATGATTATTTCAGATGGTGCTGTGTGTTTTTGAGTATATTTCAATATATATAATAATTACTGCCTGGGTAAATTGCATGTTCGTACCTTGCTGTGTGTGCTCCCTCTGAATTTGAAATTGAAACAGGCTGCTAAACTGTTGAATAATTCTCTCTGAGTCAAATCATTTCAGATCAATTTCCCTTCCCTCCTTTGCTCAAGCGTCTAATCAGTTTGCTCACAACACTGATGAGATGCATAAAGTCCTTTGGGTAATGTGTGTGCAAACATGCATGTTTGTCAGCACACTTCACACATTATAAAGGGAGCTACGAGGTCAACATGGGGCCCTGCAGGCTAATGAGCATATCTATGGTTGTTCGCCGACATTTTACATCCATATTTCCTGTCATTCCTCACTGTCTAGAAAAGTAGAAGTAATAAAGAGATGAAGGAAACAGTTGATGTTGGTGGTGGGTGCAAATTTCTCAGGATTTGGCAGTTTATTTGTTTATGTTGTAGCTTGTCAGCATTAATGTGACATTAATTTGATGATGCACGACTAAGATGTTGCCATGACAGTTGAGTTCTTAGATCAGGACATTTCTTGTGAATGTGTCAGAGGCATTCACTCAAATTAGCAGCATGAGATGGATTCGGAGTGAGTGAGCGCTTTAACAGTACTTAACAGGCCTGCTGTTTGGTTGTGACATTGAGATGACTCATTTCCCTCTGTTGCACGGGCGAAGGCAGGTCCCCACAGAAATAGAGGTCAATTCAAATTCGAGGTTAGTAATCCTCTGTTGTACTGAAGTGTTCTTGAGCGAGACTGTTGTGTCTGTATTCATTATATATGACATACTAATAAACATCCATCCATCCATTTTCAACCGCTTATCCGAAGCCAGGTCATGGGGGTAGCAGGCTTAAGTATTTCAGATGCCCCTCACCAGCAACACTTTCCAGCTCCTCCTGGGGGATCCCAAAGTGTTCCCAGGTCAGATAAAATATGTAATCCCTCCAGCTTGTATTGGGTCTGCCCCCAGGCCTCCCACCAGTTGGACGTGCCTCCTGTAACACCTTCAACGGGAGGTGCCCAGGAGGCATACTGATCAGATGTCGCAACCACCTCAACTGACCCCTTTCAACATGAAGAAGCACTTCAAGCTTCCTCCAGATATCCGAGCTCCTTACCCTATCTCCAAGGACGCATTCACAGTGATGCTATTTGGTCCGCTTTAAACAAACCCTGGTCCACTTCCACAGATAGTTTGGTGCATTTGGGGTGGTGTGAACACTCATTTGAACTCTCGTGTGGACCAGATGAGTGATCCCTTGCCAGTGAACCCTGATGCAATTTGTTTACAGTGGGAAATGCAAACGGACTATCCAGCAAACCAAAGAGAGGAAGTGATGTAGAGCGCAGTGCATTTAGGGTAGAAAGAAATCAAAGCCAACAGTGCGAACCGGAAGAAGCAAAGGTTAAAAAAAAGCTCATACTGGGTAGCGTCTTGTGAAAAAAACAATTCAGTTTGAACACCAAAGTAAAAACAGAAACCCGAAGACTGCATAAATTTGGTGTTGCTCCATTGTTTTTGTGGTGACCAAGCCAGCTGAAGGGGATGGATGGAGCTGTTGTAACTGCGTGACGTTGTCCAGGCGGTTTGGTCCGCTTTAAAAAGTGCAGTGTGAAAGTGAACCGAACCAAATGAAGGCGTGAAATTTTTCAGCATTCTCCTCCCAGTCAAACTGAGTCACCTGGACTATCCTGGTGTGAATGCGCCCTAAGGTTGAGCCCAGCCACCATTCTGCGGAACTCATTTAGGCTGCTTGTATCCGCGACCGGATTCTTTTGGTCATTACCGAAAGCTCATGACCATAGGTGAGATGGTTGTGGCATCTGATCGGTATGCCTTCTGGGTGCCTCCCGTAGAAGGTGTTACAGGCACATCCAACTGGTGGGAGGCCCGGGGCTGACCCACAACATACTGGAGGGATTACATATCTCATCTAGCCTAAGAACACTTAAGAACACCTCTCCCCACACTGTTGCTGGGGAGAGGTGACATAACACCTAAAACCTGGAAATGAGTTAGCATTTTAGTACTCCTGGTTCCCTCATTAAAAAGTCAATGGATTATTACATTTTTTGGTTAGATGCCTGAAATAAGGTCTGTGGTTAACAAAAGCTTAAGAGATTTTGGAATGTCATCACACCAAACATGGCTTTACAACCTTGTGGTGGCAACCTTAAGTCATGCAGCTGTGGTGTAATTTGTTTATAGCCTAGCATTAGCTTTGTACTTCTGGCAATTGCATTTAGGCTTCACAAATCATAACCAGGGGAACCAGGGTGACGCTAACTTCCATGTAGGCCTACAGTAAAACATCATCCCTGGAGCACTCTGTGTGTGTTAATGTTGTTGTTTGGCTGGGTAAAGCACATATGTTATGACCCCTTGCCCGTATACATGACCACATGTTATCAGTTGCAGATGATCCACATTTTACAGTAGGTCATGTAGTGACAGCTGTGCCAGTTATATCTGATGAAGACTGTAAGATGCAGCTGAAAGCTCTGTGGCCCTTAAGTTGACATCATTTTGTCATACATACCATTCCAAGGGCCAAGCATAAGCTCCTATGCTCGGGACAAAAGAGATATATTTTTCAGAGATTTACTTTGTGTTTTTCCAAGATTGGCCTGAAGCTGTTGTTTACAGTTTTGAAGTTTTTAACAGCTCCTTTATTTCCTCTGAGCATCGCATTGTTGGATGACTTTTTTTCTCATAATATTTAAACATTTTTCTCTTCAGGTTATGATTTAATTTAATTTCGACTTTTTCTGCTAATGTAGTGACTTCTTAAATCCAACATTTTTTCAGATCATCATAATTGTTTTTTCTCAAAACAATTTTGACTCACTCATCTCTGTTTTTTCCCTAAGAGAGAATAAAGGAATTAAATTAAAACATTTTTTTTTACTGCTTTTATTGTTGATAATTGAAACCTCTTTTTTAACAATGTTAGAGAATGGGGAATCAATTCAGCTGCATTACACCTGCTTTATAATACAGGATGTATTGTGGCTGGCACACAGAGCACCAGAGGCTTTATGGATGCACATCATGCAGCAGAAGCAAAGTCATGCTGATAAGAGGACAAAGGTCACTGGTCTATATGGCATGTTCATGACTCCTGTGGGTTTTGACATTGCAGGAGTGTGTTTTTTAATGCCCTTGGCATCTGTACATGACTAGAGCAATTGACTGTAAGGGTTGAAGTGCGGGGGCACACATGCAGAATAACTGGATTGCACTTGATGTGGTGCGACATGAGTCAGTGGTCAAGCATCCCTTTGTTGCTTTGCAATGTGATCTTGAGATTTGACGTTTATTTTGCACAGTGGTTGGTTTGGAAATGATGATGTAGAGTGCTTTGCGGTCAAGGACTTGGCTATAGTGAGATGCTGGCCTGTCCAGCTGTTTCAGCAATGTTGAATACAATAAAAATGTACTCATAGACAATGGACAAGTAGGTCTGTGCCAAAGGAATGTTTTTCTTTTCTGTGTCACCCTTAGGGAAAAGTACAATTCTTTGCTTTTTAATATGCAGGTCTAATGCTCTTACCTTGTAAACAAAAAACCCACAATGCCTATGTGCAGCCCCTCATCATAGGATTCATATATCCTCATGTGATAAAAATACCTTATTTGGATGAGTGATGAAGCTCAACTCAATGGCCAGAAAATATTTTGGCTTTGTGCATTTCTGCAAACCTTAGATATGTTACACAATATTCTGTAGCAGATACGTTGAAACTTCACATTTCAGTAACTGTGGTTTTGGCAATAGTTATGGTTAGGAAAAGATTATGTTTTGCATTAAATTACCTGCTTTTGGTGGCACAATCCCAGCTGGAAAAGCAGCGATGTCTCTGTAAAAAGCAATTGCTTTTTGTGCCACTATCCCTGGTGGAAGAGGGATAGCAACAGGTGACAGGTCAGGTCACCAAAAAACAACCAACTTTGGATGCTAAAAAAGCTGCTAGAAGAATAGCGAGGGGGTTGTTAAAACACAACTGGCTCTGTTTGTTTGTCTAGAACAGTGGTGGCGTCTTGCCTTGATGTCACATCATCCCATCGAACTTCACATGACAAAGTAAGCTCATATACTATGTCACTTAGAAACATGGATAGGGTACAAATGAAACGTACAAATGTAACATATTCGTGGTATGCAGAAACATAGAATGCCAACGTTTACTTCATGCAACTGGAACATTAGGCTGCACCTCTGGCCTGGTGGGTGAACATGCGGAGGTTCCTGGTGACCTTGTCCAAACCTCACTGTTGACCCCTTTTTAGTCACGAGTCAACTCACATGACTAATGTCAACCACGATCTTTCCCTAATCCTGTAGTTTTGTTACCTAAACCAACCCTTTTGTCACTTGTGTGGCACAAAATGACACAATGGTCACCGCGACACCCAAACCAATGGTCGCTTGCCGTGGAGGTAAAACGAAAAAAAAGAAGTCTGTGGAACGGCCAGCAAGAGGAAAGTTTGGTGGAGCCGTGGCAGCAGAAGCCTTGTTTATTTGATGCTTCCTCCAGCTGCTATCAACACCGCAAGAAAAAGGACGCTGCATGGAAGGAAATTGCAGAGGAACTGCAAGTTCCAGGGCTGCATCCCAAGTCCCTTATTTTATACTGCTAACTCCTAACTCTTGACTTGAACCAGAAGTCGTTCAAGGTCCACCATCTTTAAGGCCGTCTCATGTCTCTTATTCCTGCCAGTAAGGAGTTAGCGTTGGGAGTTAGGAGGGATCTGTTAGGTGCGATGAGTAAGGTAACACCAGAGGTTCCTAACAGGAAGTCTTTTTCAGCTTGAGGCCCTGACGTAGAAATACCCGCCCCCTACATCTAGCTCATTTGAATGAGATGGCGGAGAAACAGCGCAAGCGTACCCATTACATGCATTCTTTGCAACGAAACGCTGTCATTCACATGCCTATGTGTCTACAAAGAGTAACGTTAATGATATTTCATGCAAGACTGTCATGTTGTAATTAAGTTTATTTCATTCACAACCTGTTGCGTTGTTCAGTGGACTGTCGGTGATGTGTGGCTGTTAAATGTGCAGCTGCTCATGTCCAGAACCACACGTGTTGATATAACACCAGGCGCGCACACACAAACACACAAACACATTTTCCTATCATTAATTGTCCTGCATGTCATGTGAGTGGAATAATGTTTAATAGCCTGTAGGTAATATTAATTATCAATATTAATATTAATTAATATTATTACTTTCATTATTGTTGTTGTACACTACTGTCATTACTGTCATACAGATTACTGTTAATTTATTATGCTGATCTGTTCTGTACGACATATATTGCACGTCTGTCCGTCCTGGAAGAGGGATCCCTCCTCAGTTGCTCTTCCTGAGCTTTCTACCGTTTTTTTTTTTCCATGTTAAAGGGTTTTTTGTGGATTTTTTCCCGATCAGCTGTGAGGGTCTAAAGGACAGAGGGATGTCGTATGCTGTAACGCCCTGTGAGGCAAATTGTATTTGTGATATTGGGCTTTATAAATAAAATTGAATTGATTGAGGCAGACTGACAGGTCTGATATGTCTTATTTACTCAGCAGCTGACTTGTTGAATGATGGCGAGTGGATTTAATAATAGTGATAATAATGATGATAATAATGATAATGATGCTCATCACAGTGACAGTGGCAGGGCTATACGGTTCTTTAATTGAACTTCGGCGAATCAATAACAATGGTAATACATGCAAAAGTGTGTGACCAAAGTCATGACGGCAGTGGGTGGGGTTACGGCTCTGATCAGTGAATATAGTGTGACTTGGAATGTACGCCAAACGCTGGCTCCGTTATGCAGCAGATCCAGCTGTGCCGCCCACAGGTGCCATGGTAGAAAAGGACGTTGCTTTACGTGACGCTTCAGAGTAAGGCTGTCTAATGTCTCTTATCAGCAATCATCGCTCCTCACTCCTACCTCCTGACTCCTTGCATGTTTTCCTAAGTGGGAGGGACTAAACAGTTAGATAAGGTGGCTAGATAAGGTGGTTAGCAGTAATTTTAAGAGACTTGGAATGCAGCCCAGGTGAGCAAGCTACCTATGATGGCGTAGATGGATGACGTACACTGACGTAAGACGTTGCATATTGACGTACGTTGTAACCTGCGATTTAGTAGTAAACGACTATTGTGCAATCTGCACACATCAAACTCGATGTCGTACCAAAGTTTATTAGATCTACGTCTCACAGTGTGTCATGCAATGGTCTTATAAGATTGCTTAAACTGCACAGTGTATAGAGGGGTTGCACATAAATGAGCTCTTGTTCTGCTGTGAATCTTGTTGCAATACTCAAATTGTTGAAAGACATTGTGAACCCCTGAACATAACAACCCTTGGGTTTTATCTTGGCACTCCTAATGGGACCCAACTTAAAATTAAATAGACTTAAATGCATTTAGTGTGAAAGTTCATTCTTATTCATAGAAATAATAGCAGTTATACTACCATTATTTGATGCATTAAAAGAGCTACAGATATTATCAGGCCTTTGAATATTTGCCAAATAAAAAACCTCTTTCAAGTATCTTACATACAATCTAATGAAGAAATAGTGGGGAACAGTAGGACTCTACATCCAAAATTACATCTAAAATTGCAAAATTGGCTTTGCATTTAATCTGACAACAGTATTTCATTTCTAAGATACAAGATACTAATTTTATACCTGTGTGTTTGGTCCTGCCTGGAGGAATCCTGTGGAATTAGCTTCTGTCATGAACAGATCAAGATCAAAGTAACCCCCCATTAACCTCCAAAAAGCTTTCAAAGCATCTGAAAATCTCTGTGAAATCTCCGTAAAATAACCTGCCTCTGTGAGTCCCAGATTTCTGTGTATTGCTTCATCCCTGAAACTGACATTTACTCGACATTTCAGCCTTTGAATAACTTTTGCATTAATGTTAAGGGGCAAAAGAAAGTGAGAAAGAGACAGTTATTTTTTGTGTTATATTCAAATCTGTGGGACATTTGAAGGCAAGAAGAGGAGGACAGGATGATGGCAGTTAGGTCTAAACGTAAAGATGGATCAATAAAGGGAAACGTCATATATGAGTTTTTACCTCTGATGGCATTGACAGTGGTGGAGAAAAGTGTCAGCAGTGTCTCATGGTGGAGCGGTTGAAAAAACAACCTGGGAGATGTCAAAGCTTTGTCAAAGTCACATGAAGCAGAGCAACGGTAACTGTCGGCACTTTGACTCAGTAAAAATAACATGCAGGGAACATGAAACAATAGTTGGGGCATGGAATATTTTATTTTTTTCTCTCTTCAGCTGATGACACCTGGTTGTATACTAGCTTTCCTCAGTGCTCAGGAATATAAGGTTTTTCTGGACAAAAATAAAATGTGTGCAGAATATAGCACCAACTCTCCCATTTCAGCTGCTCATGATCTGGAGACATGACATGTATATTAGAACGGTTTGAGGTTTGAGAACAGTAACCGTGGAGATGCATAAATAAGTTATTATCATTTTAAAGAAAAAACATGTAAGCTACACACAATGCATGCTGGGAAGTTTGATGATACATACAGTGTTTTTAATTTTATGAATGAGAGCCAAGGTATAGGCAGAAAAAAACCTCCTGCAGCTCTTCTCTCTTTGCCCTAAGCCCCTCCCACCAAACGAGCATATGCACACGCTTCATACCATAACTGTTTGTGAAGAGGCACAGGAAGCACATCATGATGTAGTTTCATTTTCATTGGGAGGTTGTTGTTTTTTTTTTTATTTCTGGGCTACTGTAGTTAAAAAAATATCTTAAAACACACTTTTTGGCACTTGCAGTAGAGGTGCTCCACGTGCGCTCGATGTGTGTGCTGTCTTGACATATGTATTTGTTTCTGTGTTGTTTCGTTGACTACTGGCTATGGAACTAATTGCGCCTAGGGGATCATGAAGATTCTTGAACTCGGAACTTGAATTTGAACTCTCCCTGCTATTCTCAAGCCTGCATAGAGCAGACTTGTTGTAATGAAGGTATAAATGGCAAATGTAGTGAAGTGACAAGTAGATTACTGGCTTAAAAAAATCTCAGGTAAAGAGTAGAAGAACATTTTTGAAGAAAGAACTTAAAAGTATGCCCTCCTTTAAAAAAAAAAAAAAAAAAAATTCACTCGCATGTATCACTCGTACAGGTTACTACCCACCTCTGCAAGCTGGCCACCCCTTGGTCCCTCTGCATCACTTTCCACCGCTGTGGACTGATACCATGGGAGGAAAGCAAGCAGCAGCTCAGGAGATGGACCTTAATGAAGGTAGTATGACCTAATTGCGGTACTGGTTAATTGTTATGAAAGTGCGATGTCAGCACTACGTTTGACTGAGTTCAGTCACACCTGTTTTAACAAACTTGTCTGAACAAATAAAAACAAAGTCTAAAAAGCATTCATCATTTCAATTAATATATTATTACTCTGTTGTTGAACAGCTATTTTATTTGAATTATATTATTGACACAAACAAATAAAATATCTGGGTCCAAATAACATGCAAATAAAACCATATGTAAGATAATCTCATTAGTATAGACATTAAAGGGTAAAACAGCTAACAACACAGAATCCCATCATTCAGTAGAGGCCTGCTGGGGGTCAAGTGCTACAAGATATACTCAAAAATTAAAGTTTAGGACCTGGGACTAGACTTGGAACTTGTCAATCTTGACTTGGGACTTGACTCAGGACTTAGGTGCAAACACTTGTGATTTACTGTACTTGTGACTTGCAAAACTGGGACTTAGTTACACCTCTGTTTCATACAATATTTCTTTAGCCTACAATGAAACATTATGGTTTTAAATATTGGGTACTTGTGAACTGTAAATTGACACATAGCCTTGATGGTTTTCAAAGTGAATAATGTCAGTGCTCTATATTTAGTTATCAACATTATATTTGGCACTGATTATATTTTATATTCATGCATTCAGTTTCTTACAACATTCAAATATGTAGGTTCATTTGCTGTCATAGACACACTGCCATGCCAAGTTAGAGAAAGAGTTTCTTGCAATAACACGCCTGCGCTGCCTCACGTGTCCACAGAGGAAGAAGAAATCCAGCCAATGGGAGGCCAGTTGTCATCCACTTCCTGTTTACGTTTCCACAAATGACGTCACGCGGATAACATTTAACAAACAGTTTCGAAACCGAAACAGTGGATAACTTGAGAAACAACTCTTCAGTATTCGTGTGACGGCTGGATTCAAACATCTTCCATCTTACCTACACACGGGTGCACGGGGGAGAGTGGACGACCCACGCTTATAGCTGTCCTGCTCGTATTTGTTGACCGCTCAGCTAGCCGGGCTGCTAAGTGTAGCTAGCGTTAAGTAGGTAGCTGGGAGCTAGCTTGCGAGTTAGCAAGAGAAACTCAACAACACTTCATCTCTAAAACAGAGTGCTCAGCATCTGTCAGTATGGAGAATAAATATAACCTCAAGAGTCCAGGTAAGCTCACTTCATTTTGTTGCTTCTCTGTTCTGCAGCTGTTAGCGAGTTTGCTAATATCACCGACACAGTTTAAACACTCCAATTCACTGCTGACATTTCTTAATTAACGTACAATAACTAGCTAATTGTGAACAAACTCCGTCAAAATAATTCACTATAATGATCCGAGCCGAATAAGAGATATAAAGAGTCTTTCTCAGTGTTTGTGTTCGCCGTTTTGAGCAAGTGTGAACTCCATATGGAGACACTTTGTTTTTGCACTGTTTGTAATAAGAACAAAATCAGATTCATTCAGCTTCTGTATGAATTGCATTGCATTTGCATAACGTTAGCTCTCTTCCTGGGCTGACAGAGTACGTGGTGCTCAGTTGTGTAACGTTACTCTTAGTTTAGGACACGTCTGCATTTTTAGCTACAGTCATGATCATTTATAAACCGTGTTTTACTGGGTTGTATTGAAACACAACAGAAGCCAGGGGTTTGTACACAGCAGATGACCCAGGTTGGGTCAGTGGCGTGATTGTAGTGATTTGCAAGGATGTTTACAGGAAGATCTACAGCAGGTGGGTTATTTGCCTCGCAACAAACGAGTCACATGAGTCACAGGCAGAATGAAAACTCCATGATTCACAGAAACATCCTGTTTCTTGATTTTTACATCAACAAATATGAAGCCACTGTTGGCCCTTGGTAACGCAATGGATACAGCATGGCAATAACACTTGTGACTTTGCAAGGATGTGGCATCTGGAAGATTTGGCCTAAAGATCAGACTCTATATGATAAAAGTACTTTTGGTTTCATGCTGTTATGTGAGTACATAGACATTGTTTCTCAGCAGTGGGCTATCTCAAAAAGTCAACCTTTATTAATGTCATAAACACAACACATTGGCACCTATTAGGGCTGGGCGATGTATCATTACTTGATTGCTATCCTGATAAGTGACTTAATATTATCATTGAATACGGATATTGTAATATCTTGAGTTTTGTCTTTTCCTGTTTGCAAGGGCTGCATTACAGCAAAGCAAGGCTAGATATTAGCACCAGCCACCAGCCGAATGCTGGTAAAATATTCAAGTGGCTGCTAGATTTGCTTCACTCACCAGCCAAAAAAAACAGTGATCTTATGACTGGTTGGTAGATTTTGGAAAACATAAAATAAAACAATTTATGTCACTATCTTATACTTTAAATCCTTTGAATCTTGGATAATCCTGGTTTGAGAAACCCTATTATCTTAGCTGGAGTACTGTAACAGAAACTGTGAGATTGCAGCATGTAAACACCCCTCTCAGGTTTCTGATGGCTGTATATTATGTGTTCAGGTGTTATGTCAGCAGTTCAGTAAAACAAAAGTATGATGATTAACGGTATAATCATGATCTGGTAGTGCAGAAAATACATTTTATTGTCACTCCCACTTTCAGTTTCTGATGAGCAGACGACGAGAGCATAATCAAGCAGAAAAATACACTGCATCATCTTAAACTGCTGAGGTCACTCAGGTGATACGGAAATGCAGGGAGCTGAATAACCAGATTTTTCAGTGTGAATGTCATGTGCTGATATTAAAACCAGGTTACCATTAGAGCTAAAAGTATAGGCACTTAATCAATTAAGTCCTATTTACAGGTAGGACTGCCACGATTAGTCGACTAATCGATGACTAATCGACTATTAAAATAATCGGTGACTATTTTAGTAGTCGACTAATCGGTTTTAGTCATTTTTCATAGTAAAGTACTATAAAAGTACCCCAAAATACTGCAGCTTCTTAAGTTCAGATATTGCCAGCTTTACACACTCTCCCGTGACAGTGAACTAAAACCCTTTGGCGTGAGTATGAAACAAGACATTAGATGACATGATTTTGAGGTAGGCCTGGGTGATTATATGATCGTGATTAGTGATCGCGATTAATTTCAGGTCTATTACGGTGATCAGCTGTGAGCCTATTCACTCGATCAAACATGGCGGAAATGTGCGTGGCAACAGCCAATCAGAGTCGATCTTTTCCTGCTCCACTTCTGCTTGAAAGTTGCCGGGGGAGTAAACAGAGGAGTAAACAGCATGACCGAACGTGGAGCTAAACGCGGAGCCGAGGACAGCGAAACAGATGTCAGACTTGGCGTTATCCTGCGAAGATGAGGCTATTGTTGACAGGAAAAGTTACCCAACGTCGGTTGTGTGGCGGTGGTTCGGGTATCTCCAAAGTGACGTGCAGCAAATTAAGCCGGTGTGCAAGGTATGTCGGCGGTCTGTGCCCTCAAAAACCGGCAACACAACAAGTCTTTTTAACCATTTGAAGAAGTACCACCCAAGTGACTATACAGAAAGCATGAAAACGCGAGCGGAGTCTGCACAGCCTGTCACTGCTACTTACACACGTAGCATTAGCAGTGTAGCGTAGCCACTATGAGCGGTGCAGCGGCAGCCCCCCAACCAAAGCAGCAATCAATAGTGTCATCTTTTGCTGCCATTGCGCCATATGAGCAACATTCCAAAAGGACATAAACGATCACACATGCCATTGCTTTTTGTCTAGCAAAAGACATGATGCCTTTAACCTCCAAAAATACTCAGGATTGTAAGGTAGCGCACTTTTGGTGTTATATTTTTCTACATTTGTTGCACTGTTGTTTGCTTTGTTATTTACTTCGTTTCTTAATAAAATGTTGAACTAACCTCTAGTTTCTTTAGTTTTAAGTACAGATACTTTAAAACTGGCAGTTTAAAAATAATAAAAAATATCGTGTTAATAATCGAGATCGGATGATATGAAAAAATAAATCGTGATCATTTTTTTTGCCATATCACCCAGCCCTATTTTGAGGTTTAGGCGAGACAGACCGACATTTTTCAAAATTCTAACACATTTTTCGATGAAATGATTAGTCGACTAATCAAAGAAATAATCTACAGATTAGTCGACAATGAAAATAATCGTTAGTGGCAGCCCTATTTGCATGGGACTGCCATTACCTGAGGATGTTTGGTAATCTGTAGTAATTGCAAAGGTCATCTGTGATCTTATTCCTGTGTGAATCTGCCATGTTTGTACTTTGTGAACTAGAAATTTGCCCCGCAAGTTATCAACCATGTATTGCCGAACAGGGAAGTCATGTAATAATATTAGTCCTGTGCGAATCAGCATCTCTGTGATGTGGGGTGGTATTTATTTATTTTTTTGTTCCTTTTCTCTGGGTCCCGGTCCTGCCTCATTCCCTGTCAAGAACTATGAACTATGAAGGCTGCACTGGCAATTATAAACCAAGGTTTTGATAGCATTTTGGGTGCAGGAGTCTCATCCTGCTACACAGCTGAGCATCCATTCGCATTTCTAAATGACACGAGGTCCCCTGGTAATACTTGTCCACTTGAATAGGGCTCAGGTTGATCAACAGAAAAATAATCAGCCACTATTTTGATAATAGATTAATCTTTTTGGCAAAAATAGTGAATCAGTGCATCACATTCTTCCAGCTAATGGCAGGATCTGCTGCTTCAGTTTGTCAAATAAAATACTACATGGAATACCTCTGGGTTTTGGACTTTTGATCAAGACATTTGAAGGCGTCACGCTGGGCTCTGTAAAGTTGTGATTAGCATTTTTTCCAACTGTTTTTTTTTTTTTTGACATTTGAAATGATTTAACTCCTCAACAAAAATCAGCATATTAAATGATTATGAAAATAATTGTTTGTCGCAATAGATACTAGTGCACAAATAATCCTGTATTAAATATGCGTATGACTTTGTTGTTAACATTTGGACATGTGAATGATCTGTTTTCTGTGTGTGTGTGTGTGTGTGTGTGTGTGTGTTGGTGTGTGTATAGAAATATATAGAAAAAATGTCCAGATAACATAGTGAAAGCATTGAGTTCATGCCACGTATGACAAAGCCCTCACTGGAGTGTCATGGAAACTTCATATTTACTCTACGGGTGTACAATGTACACAAACACACATGCAGGTGCTCAGTACTGAGAGGCATGCACAATTTGCTTAGAGCCATTGAGTTGGAACTGTTGTGTTCAGTTTTAGTTTTGATACTCAGTTTCAGAATGACTGTATCATAGAGCTGATCTTAGTGGAGTTTCTGTTTAATGTACATGTTAAGCAACTGTGGAACAGTTCCTCACTGACCATAAAACACAGTCAAATAATACTCAACAGAATGAGTGAAGTAGTAAAACTTACATACACACATATATATAAGATGAAATATTAAATATCATGGCTGCAACAAATGATAGGACCCTTTTTGATGTGATATTTTATTATATCAATGAACCACTTATAATAACCATATAATGTCAAAAAATGTGAAGAGTGGCCATCACAATAAACCAGAACCCCAAAGTGACATCTTCAAATAGATTGTTAATGTGTCTAAAATCTAAAGATGAAGTGGCAGATACACACATTTCAAAACACTGAACCAGTGAATTTTAATCTTTTTTTTAAAAACTGAACTATTGATCAATCATCAGAAAAGTTGCTGATATCTTTTGAGTCGATTATTAATTTGTTTCAGCTCTATTAAATATCTCAGTGACTTAGATTGCCTCATAGATAAATATATAGCCGTAATGATGCCTTAGTGACGTGGCCTCAGTGGGTTCCTTTTTACTACTACCTGCTTTCCAACATTACCAGTGGTTTGTGTTTTGAATCATTACTTACAGTCCAGTGACTGGATAAGTGTATTAATGTATTTGTCAAGTTACACAAATAACAACATGTTTAAGTTGAATAGTTGGTATTTATAGTATCAGTGTTTCCCACAGAAACAGAATCTATGTGTGGTGGTAGCTGATGTCACAGGGATGGGGGGTGTCAGCAAATTTTATGGGTTTTTTTGTGTGTGTCCTGCTGTAACATTCTGCATCCCCTGTCTAAATTTGGAGGTTTTAGCTGGTCCATGAAGGCGGAACTCTTTGTTAGTTTATTTTATCACAGCAACACTTTATGGAGTTTAGGTTGCAGGGTTAATATTTGAGTTGTAGATCTGATTATAGCTGATCAGATCAGATTGATGAACGGGAGGAGCAGCTGCTGCAGAGGTGAGTGAAAGCAAACCTTTAGAGCCAGCACAAGAAATTAGTTCATATGCAGATTCACTGCCCCTGATGTTCTGCTACTCCTTCTGTGCCCAGGCTATGCTCTTAGTTTCCAGAGTGTGGTGCAATGAATAACCAAACAGTATCAACAGCACACATAATGACATACTCCAGCTCCAAAAATAGAAAATAGGTAGCCCTTTTTACGCTGCTTGTTTATGGGTAGGATATTGCATCTTTATTCTGCCTTGCTGTTCTGTATGGAAGGTATGATTGTGGAATGGGGTGACAGAGTTGTCTTGCCTCTAAGTGGGGAGCGTAATGGCACTAAAACGAGGTCTATAAAAAAGGGACAGCCAACAGGACGGGATCATAGGCAGCACAGGTGTGATGTTTTGATGTCTTGTTATGTGTGCAACGCACTGCAGGAGATTTTAAAAGTAGAAAGTGAGAAAGTAGAAAGTGACCAGACACTGTCAAGTTAAGGGAGTAAGGTTAAAACTGTTCTGTGGTAGAAGACATTCTGTTAAACTAAGCTGGTACCCTCATTGTTATGCATGTGTGCCTTTTAGATAAATTGTGATAGTCAGTAACAGAGCTATCTTTTATAAATGTTTGTTTGTCGTTCTGTATGCCTTGAACGTTTTGTATTTGTCAAGCTCATCCTATGGTAGCTTGAACAGATGGAAGGTTCCACTCAAGTGAGGCCAAGAAGGACCAGACACTGGTCTATTGGTAATAGGAGTGTCCGCCCCACTTTTTGTCAATATCAAGTGATCTTTTTTTCATTTTCCATGTTCATTTTTGCCTGTTTCACTTGTGTCAAGGCCACCTTCTTTTGCAAGTGCTCCCACCAACCTATCTGCTTCCTCAGCAGTGCTTTATATGGGAAGGAGGTGCTACATTGGATTGTAAATAATTTTTCTTTTTCGTTAAAAAAACTTATTTATTTCTTTTATCTTAAATTTAAAGTTTTAGTGAGGTGTTCAAAGAGAGTTTGTAAGACTATCTGCTATGTTTTTCAGATGAGGGAATAGGATTAGAAAATATCAAGGCTCAGTGCTCTTGTGAAATACATTTAGTCTTTTTGGAGTTAAGAACAAGTGTCAAATCAGTAAGAGAGGGAGGAGGTCAGCAAAAGCAGACTGTAACCTGGAGCCTGCCTGGGCCTGTATTTACCACACTTCTTAACAATTACACTTAAGAGTGCTCTCAAGAGCCAATGTAACAGTAAAAAAAAGAAAGAAAAAGAAAGAGTCAGAGCCTGATTATCCAGACTCATAGATGCAAGTAAAATTCTGCTACCACTAAAACGATAATGATGAAGAATGGAAAAAGGAATGGAAAAAGTGTTACAACATCCTATTACATTTGTGCTTGGAGATAACAGCCATCTGTTAACATAAGCTAAGTTCACACTACATGACTTTCAAAGTCATCAGATGGCTGTTCTGTTCAAATTAGGATCGGGTATGAGTACCTGAGTACTTAGACTTTTACTTAACTTTAGACATCTCTATTTGTTCAACATATAGAGTACTCACCGCTGCCCCTCCCACATGCGAACATGACTTCTGTATACATTTTGTAGTGTTTAAACTGGCTGAAATCTTATTACGTTGTAAAGCTGCACATTGTGCATCACTTCGCTCAGTGCCAGAGTCGAACCGTTTAGGCATCAGTGAGAGTTTGTTAAAGCCATTTAACAGCTCGGTGTTGTGTGCCACTGCTGCTGTATTAGCTTGTGCTAACCAGGCAGATGTTTAACTGACCAGCTGGACACCGGATCAGAGATGGTTCTTATGTCCTGTGTCTAGCCTGACAAAAAGTTTGCTGCTTTTAACCTTTAATTTATGGTATAATTGATTTGAATCAAATTAATTGAAGTGTGGTTGTTCAAGAAATTAATTTCACAATACAGAAGTTGCTTAAAATGCCTATCTGTAGTTCACTCTACACAACTCACTTAAGTTTTGAAGTCGTCGTTTTCACACTACATGGTTGACCAATGACAGGGTGTCACACACTTCAAGATCTTTCACTATAGGAAGAATCCCCAAAAGTATGTGATGTGATGTGATGTACGGTCAGGGGGATGCTTACTAGAGAGTATTAAAGTCAAAAAGTGACAATGCAGTGTTCCGGCAAAGTTACTAGGCCAAAAACATAACTGAAACAATGCATGCAATACCACCTTCCATCCTCTCCTCCCTTCTCTCTGTCACTTTCTCTCTCTCTCTCTCTCTCTCTCTCTCTCTCTCTCTCTCTCTCTCTCGAACACACACACACACACACACACACACACACACACACACACACACACACACACACACACACACTCCTTGGAAAGCACCACAGAGCCACCTGTCTCCATCCATCTGCAACCTGTGTCTTGTGCTCTCATTGGCTGCAGCTCACAGACAGAGTACCAACAGGTTCAGATATTTAGCACACTAGATATCTGGGGAGCTTGAGCAAGCCTTTATCTTTTGGTTCTTGTCTTTGAACAGGTCACATATAGTGCTCGAGCACTGATTTGTGAGTGCCGAGCCAACTCATTTTTGCCTCTGATCTGGGGTTTTTGTTGGCTTGCAGAAAATGAGGGCTAAACTCGTGTAGTGTCACCTAGACAATAGGCTCATTTATACAAAGTGCCTCTGATAATGTATTTTTCATAAAGACCATTGCTAGACCAGTCATTTCAGGATATGTCTTAGATGGTGCACCTGTGACCCTCAGATTGATCTACAAAGTGTGCTGTACAACGTTGGTAATTTTGAACCTACTATAGCTTATGTGAAAATAATAACTTGCAAAACAAAATTTGCAACAGTACACCAGATGGCTTATATAACTCCATTTTCACTGACCCTTTGTCACATTGTGGCAGAAAGGTTTCTGCCTGGACACCTTCAGTTAGCCTGCAGGGAAACACTTGTCAGCATTCCTCCCTTTAACCATGGATATGTGTAGCAGGAAATGTAGCTTGAAGCTGTTAGCACCTATGAGGTCCATTTAGCAATACTTAGCATGTTAACAGCCTAGAGTAAAAAACAGACCAAAAAAAAACAAAAAACAGGCTGGAGTAGGAAATTTTCTTAATTATTGTACACTGATGCTGCACCCTTAGCAGAAAACCTTGAGTTTGCCAGTTTGCATTTTGAGTCTTGGCTGGCCTTTTTTGTCTGCGCTAATCCCTCATGATCAAATCAAAAATTATATTTTTGATTTTAATGGCTGCTATTAATGAACTGTGGAGTATGTAAAATTTACTATACCTCAGCCCTTTCCTACTGTACCTTTATCGTATCGACCGTTTCCTCTAAATGCAGAAACTGACTGAAAGAGCTGGATTAGCTCTCTTCTGTACTCCTGGCTTTTTGTGGTGCGATGGAAGCAGCAAGTAATAAAAGTGCTAAAAGTTTGGAGGAGTCTTTTCCCTCCCTTTCCTGCGCTCTGTGCCTTTCACATCTTTGGAGTTTGCTTGTTATTATGCAATAGTGTCTCCGCTCTCCCCTCTGGCCCAACTCTGAATCATTCCCAGTGGCAAACACTCAAAATATATGTTACATAAGATGATTTGGCGTACAAGGATTATCAGCCTATCGCCTTGGGCCAGTGACCGGACCTCTGCAAACTCAACAGAGGCCAGAGGCAAAGGCCTGGGAAAGGGCTTTTCCTTGTCATCTCTGCTTACTGTTACCGGAAGGAAGAGCCAAAAATGGGCATGGGATATGGAGCACTGGAGTGCCTGTCACAGTGCATCCAGGCACTGGCAGGGACTGTGGTATTAAGAGGATGCTGTGCTGAGACCAGGAATGCCTCCTTCCCCCCTGCCCTTTTCCAGCACAGCATCCCTTGAAATAAAATCATTAGAGCTTTATCTCAGTAGGTGTGCACTCCTGTGAAAACGATCTTTGGTGTAAGGTGGTCATAAAACTCTGAACTGAACTGTCTGAAGTCAGTCTTTTGACGTTCCAGTAAAATCAAACATATTTAATATTATCATCAGTTTTTAGTCTTGGTTCCTGCAGATACTAAAGTTCAGCGACCTAAACATGGTCAACAACCAATAGCTGCACTCTTCCACAGCACCAAATAGGAAGCAGCATACTGGGCAGACAGTCAGTTCGAAGGGGGCTGCGGAGAAGCACAAGAATGTGAACAAGTCTCGGTTCTCCTGTAATGAGGAAAAGCAGAAAAAATTGGTGAAGATGTAGAGTGAACCAGGGTAGATGTTTAATTAATTTTTTAAATGCTTCATCTCCTATTCTCATGGTCTCCTGCTGAAATAGCACAGCTAATCAGCAGAGTAAGTTCAAGCAAGAAAATCCAAATTGTAAGGTGTACACAAAAACAGCTAATCATTATAGATTGTATTGATGCCAAACTGACAAGGATACTGTTGACATGTGATGCCTTTCCTCCTGTGTTTCTAGAGCTATGTGTTTTTGCAAATATGTAAGGAATTTTTGATATGTCATATTTCTTAAAGGGAGTTTGGTGTAATATTTTCCACCAGGAGCAAGGTGGGAAATAATCTTGAAAAGAGTCTAGTTGTAATCTTGCAAATAGTGACCTTGCAAGATCCCCAGTCTTTGTAAAAGTCTTTTTAAAGTCTTCTTGTGTATGGTAGGCATTACTTGTGAGATGGGAAGCAGCCACAAAAGGGCACAGCCACTCATGTAGGATTACTGCTCTGAACAGATTCTGTAAATATCTCACCTGAACTTTTGTGGCTAGAGCCCCGCTGAAGACACACTGCCCTCTGTTTTCTACAGGGCAGGTTCGAGAGGATGGAGGCACTGCTTCTCCTCATCACATTACCAGTTGGAAGTTTGCCCAAATCATAAAAAAAACTGTGTCCTTATTCTGACCTCTTCACCAGTGTATGGATACATGTTTTTCTTGTTTTTGCAGAGAAGCCTAAACTGAAATGTGTAAGAATGTAGCACTGGTGGAGTCTGTTTTCTTACTTTTCACTGCTTAGGAGACATAATGTCAGACTTCTTGTAGTGATTTGTCAAGGACATAGTAATGATCCATATCATCCATGCACTGTTTAAAACACCCCCACGAGATGTATTACAAAATGTCTGTTTTTTAGAGATAACTTTAACTTATTGTTTTCAGGGTTTTGTGTGTGTGTGTGTGTGTGTGTGTGTGTGTGTGTGTGTGTGTGTATAATCTGTAGTAATTGCAAAGGTCTTCTTGGTAATCTTATTCTCGTGTGTCTGCCATGTTAGTACTTTGTGAACTAGAAATTCCCCTGCAAGTTATCAGCCATGTATCGCCAAACACGGAGGTCATGTAATAATATTAGTCCTGTGCAAATCAGCATCTATGTGATGTGGGGTGATATTTAGGTTTTTTTTTGTTCCTTTTCTCTGGGCCCCGTTCCTGCCTCATCCCCGTCGAGAACTATGAACTATGAAGGCTGCACTGGCAATTATAAACCAAGGTTTTGATAGCATTTTGGGTGCAGGAGTCTCATCCTGCTACACAGCTGAGCATCCATTCGCATTTCTAAATGACACGAGGTCCCCTGGTAATACTTGTCCACTTGAATAGGGCTCAGGTTGATCAACAGAAAAATAATCAGCCACTATTTTGATAATAGATTAATCTTTTTGGCAAAAATAGTGAATCAATGCATCATATTCTTCCATCTAATGGCCGGATTTGCTGCTTCTGTTTGTCAAATAAAATACTACATGGGATACCTCTGGGTTTTGGACTTTTGATCAAGACATTTGAAGGCGTCACGCTGGGCTCTGTAAAGTTGTGATTAGCATTTTTTTTCAGCAGTTTTTTTGACATTTAAAATTATTTAACATAAAAAAAAAATTAGCAGCTTAAATGATTATGAAAATAATTGTTTTTCGTAGTAGATACTAGTGCACAAGTAATCCTGTAATAAATATGCATATGACTTTGTTGTTAACATTTAGACATGTGAATGATCTGTTTTCAGTGTGTGTGTGTGTTTGTGGCTGTTTCATATCTTGTTTCATCATATATGCTTACCTTGATCAGCTTTGTTGTCCCTTTTTGAAGCTGTCCATTCTGTGTATGTACATTTAGAGAAACAAAAATTCCCTGTTTATGCACACATACTTGACCAGTAAAGCTGATTTCTGTCATGCCCTGCTCCTGCCAATAAGTTATAATCATGTATTGTGAAACAAATGCAAGAAGAAATGCATTGTATCATTGCTAACTTTACAAATTATCTTCTGCTGCAAATGTATACTGCAGAACAGGAAGTCATTTGTCGTAGTGATATTTA
The DNA here is from genome assembly GCA_026686955.1 of Epinephelus cyanopodus. Classification (NCBI taxonomy): domain Eukaryota; kingdom Metazoa; phylum Chordata; class Actinopteri; order Perciformes; family Serranidae; genus Epinephelus; species Epinephelus cyanopodus. Next base: position 35,340,140 of record CM048925.1, on the reverse strand, counting down.
AGGCAGTATTTTGCATAGGAGTTGTTGTCGCGACTCATCTGAATTAACATAGCTCAAATTATATAAGTAAGGCATTGTGTTTTGCACTATTGTCGTCACAATACCATAATTCATAACTGTTGATACAATCCTAGTATTAAAAAAATGATACTGAGTACCTCTTTCAATACCACGGCAAAAGAAAATGAAGTCCCAGATTCATTGTTTTTTTTTTTTTTTTTTTTTTTCTTTGATCAATAATCTGCACACAGTGCTGGTACAGAAAAAGACACTGAACACGCACCAATATGTTTGTGACTTCAACACATGTAGTGTAGTAATTTTCATTTATTGTGTAAATCAAGAAAAAGCATGTTGGACAATTCTGATTGATTTTAAAGCCAATGTTGGTTGATGCCGATGATGTACTGATATCCATCCCTGATTTTATGGTTTTAAATAAGTGGTATGGAAAAAGTATAAAAGTATCAATACTTTTTTCCCCAGTCCTCTTTTACCCTCTGTAAAACAATCAAGGACAGCTTCATTATACATGCTAGAGCAAACCACAGGGCCAATCCATCTAAGAACAATGTCTTCAAAGCTGGACGATGCTGTAACAAGCCAGCATTGACAACAAAGGATGTGTCTACATGATTGATTATTCAATCAAGGGCTGCATAGCCTTATTCCCCTAACTATTAGGATGATACCAACTGCAACTACTTTATCAGATGCCAAGTACACTTCAGTGAAGGTAACTCTACTGAGAGGCCTGACTTCTTGTGATGGTGGAAAGCACACATTTGTATTGTGCTCACACCTGTTTGATTAATATTCAGCTATCAAGTGAAAAATATGGTTATCAAGTGCAACCATTTTCAATATCCCCCCCCTTCCCTGACCCTCAAACACAAACGGGAGCAAAAATTAAGACACTTTTCCTTTCTGGAGACGAACAAGTCACACAGCCAGACAGAAGCCTCACTGACACAGCAGCCATGCTCTGCTCTGACTAAAATAGGACACTTGTAAAATGGCCAGCTGAAACAAAGTTTTGAAAATGACACATTGTGGGGACTTCAAACTGAATTTGTCCTAAAAAGTCACTGTAGCAGATAATTGTAATTGATTTTACTGGTATTTGATGATTGATGTCAGTTTTGGACCCAGTATAATGCTTCTTGTTCCAAAGGATAATTCCAGTTTTTTACAACTTGGGTCTTGTAGTCGTAGTTTTGGCTATTGTTTCTATGATTATGATAACATTGTGTGCAGACTAATTGTAAGAACCACTGGCAGGAAATAAACCAGCACCCCTGATATCCTCCAAGAATGAAAAATAATCACACTTTGCTTGATTTGGGAATGATGAGTGCAGCTAACTCCCAGGACTGTGTAAGCAGTTGGTACATGCTGATGACTACTGCAACATAATCACTGTGAAAATCCCATCAAGTTGTTGTCTGGCTGCTGTCTGGTTTAGCTTGATAAATGACATTCCCCCCTCTTTGGGTGCAAATCTACAGTCAGTGCCAAAGATGAGTTTGAGGTCATTTAGAAACAGTGTCTCCATTACATAGTTTGGTTCATCAGAGAGCACTGACATGTTTATTTTTTTCAACAGTAAAATGTCCTACCTATTACATAACTTGGTCACAGTTCTTTAAAGGTCCAGTGTTTTGAGTTTACGGGGGATATATTGGGAGAAATAGAAATATAATATTCATAACTATGTTTTCATTAGTGTATTATCACCTGAAAATGAGAATCGTTGTGTTTTGCCACCGTAAAATTTGATTTGATTTATATTTGATTTGATTTTGCTTTATTGTTAGAAAAAAATCTGAAATTTGGTCTCACATCCCAGGACTTCACCTGTTTCACACAAATTCAAAACAACATTTCACCAAACAACAAAACCATAAACAAATGCCACAAATTACATCAGACAAAAAAGTGGATGCAGTACAACATTTTAATCATTCCTTGTTATCTTCAGGGTTTGACCTAGGTACATCAAGGCTACTTAGAAGTCATATGATGTGATAAGTTGACAGACTGAGGAAGAAACGTGTTCTTGAACCTGTTCAAAAGAGCCAGGGACACCACATTTCTTGTGTGATGACAAAAGCAGATATTCTCCAAATAAAGTTTGAGAGGGGTCGGACGTAATATTACCTTCCAGAGACGACACTCTTTTAAAGCTACTCTTACCTTTCTTGCATTTCACACAGCACTTAGAAAAAATTTGAACGGAGCGAGTGTAACGTTACAACCAAGACAGTCAAACGCAACCCCAGAGTTTTAAAAGAGGGGAGAGATGTTACGCGAGCGGTTACGTCAGTTGGAGGCCTCCATGTGGGAAAGACAGACAGGACGCTTGGCCATTGATTGGTCAGAGTTTTCTTAGAACCATATGAGAATGGTATAATTATGAGTTTGTATCGCTGGTGGAATTCACTTTAATTTTAGTGTGCCATCAGCTTTTTTGTAGTATTTTAACCTAAACAAAGAAAAGCGTCACATTTCCAGAAAGGTAAGTGTTGCTTTAATAAACGAATGACTGAACAAATGAATAAGAATGAGCCGTTTATATCTACTTACAGAGCGAGTCCTCTTTCACAGAGTTTGCCATGTTGTTTCTACAGTGGCTCAGAATGGGCCATTCGCATTTTAGCTTTTTGCATTTTAACGTAAGCCACCATAATTCTCCTACATGCTTGTTTGTTGTAATCCACAACGTCACTGCTAGATGCCAGATTCACGCGTGGTTTGTCCTATCTAATAAAGGCATAAAAAGCCATTTTTAAAAAAACAAATACCAATATTGGTATCTGCCTCAGAAATCCATATTCAGCAAGGCTCTACTTTTGTGAACACACTATTCTCATAACTACCAAAACTACAGAAGTTAGTAGTAATTGTCCTTTAGAATATGTTAATAAATATACAGTGTACTATGAAGATGAATGGCTGGGTAGAAAGACTGATGGACAGATAACTTGCACATGGTTGGACATCAGATATTGCCTTTTGAGATTTGGTTTTGACACCAGGATATCTTGTCCATGACCCAAGGTGTCCCAGGCTGAGTGTGAGCTGCCACTGGCCTTGCCATCAAAGCTTAAACTGCCTGCAGCCATCCCAGAAGATACTGGTTGATGAGGCTCTGAGCAGACTCTTTAAAGTGGTTCATCTCTCATTCTGAAGTGCCTGTCCAACCCTGATAGCCTATCACACCTCTGAGGGTTCCTGATTCCACTCTGCAGGGCATTGATGGATTCCCCAAGTGGAAAATCATGACTAACTGGTGGCCTGGAAGATTGAAAGTTTTAACCTGAATAGCTTTTAGCTATAGCTCTCTCAGTCTCACCATTCCTCCTCACTGCCCCACATAAAAGTTTCATTCTTTGTGACCTATGCCACCAGTATTTTCTAGAATGTTGGGTTTAGTAAAACTTTCTTAAAGAAAATATACCACTTACTTTTGTGTTATCAAGTAATTAAAAAAATACAGTATTCAGACACTAACATGATCTCACAGATATTCTTTAAATGACAACAAGCTGTTGACATGACATTACATAGTGGTGGCATGCAATGTGTTAAATTATGTGGTGACAGTACGGTTGGGTTTAGGCACAAAAAGCACTTGGTTAGGTTAATGAAAGGACCACAGTACATCCTAAAGTAACGCAAGTAAATCATGTTATGTGAGTTAACTATGTAAAAGAAGTAAAGGACATGAACAGAGGTCTCCTGGGTGAAAGTCCTATGATTGTTTGACCCATTCACCACCCTGACCTCCTCCCTATGCGGACACTCTTGCTCTTTATACTAAATATGGGGTCGTTAAACCAGGAAATGCAGGTGTCAACCACGACAAAGGATCCTAATTGACTTTCTGTTGGCATTATTTCCATGGTAGTGGCATAATTTTAATAAATAGCTTGTAGGTTTGGTGCCAAACTTAGTACTTTTAACGGTACCGACTGTATTATGTCAGTACTACCCAACACCAATACATGTTAAATCCATCAGTGCCAAATGTTGGTACGTGAGTGCACATCTGGGTGCGAGTGCCAGGTTTAGACAAAAGGTGGAAGTCCTATGAAGCACCCCGATGCTTGGAAGCCAGCTGGGGAACTCTGAGGCTGTCAATGGAGCTCCACAGAGCCTCTGGGTTCAACTTCAGACAGGAGGTAGAAGCACTTCAAAGCCATGGAGCTCTGAGGCCACTCTGTCGGCTTCCCAGCAAGCAGAAATTACAGCTGATCTGCTGCGTTGGTTTCGGCAACTGGTCTGTTTGTCTTTTCTGTATTATGTTAGTAATACCATAGTATCACTGCTAGTATCTCACACACACACACACACACACACACACACACACACACACACACACACACACACAGATAGATGGACAGAGACAAAAGATTACCTATATGTATGATAAGAAAAGAGCAGAGAAACAGAAGCTTGTTAAAAAATGAAATTATTGTTATTGCAGAGAAAGTAAAGTACCGTAAGAAAAAGGTACCGTCGGGTACTGGTACCGAATTCCAGGTACTGAAACTGGCACCAGTATTGGTTTAAATGTTAACGGCACCCAACCCTAATAACATGCCAGCACCATGTACTTGGCTGTTAAGAGGTTGTAATCATTTCACATATTTCTGTGAGATTCGGTTTCACACAGGATCAGATAAACAGCATATGTTCATACAGTATGGAGAAAAAGAAATGTAGAAAGGAAGATGGTAGTTTAGAACTGCTCACAGTGAGGCTCTGGAGTCAGTCTTGTCCGCTCTGTCAGTCCTCCTCCACGCAGCTCTAATGTGCAGCTGCTGCTGCTGGTGCTGCTGCTGTGGAAATAAGGCCCAGCAATACTAACTTGCACCAAGGTCTGCTGGGTAGTTGTTGAAGAGACTACTACTTTCTGTGCTGTCAGGAAAACTTAGGCCAATCATTCGGCTTTTTATATCGACATCACAATTTCGGAGAGTGTGATCATCAAATTGCATAGATAACGATGGAGAGAGCCAAACGGTCAAAAGTGTGGCTTTACATTACAGATTTGATGCAGACACAGCATGTTGTCACAAGTGTGACAAATGTTTTGTGTGTAAGGGTGGCAGCACTAGTCATTTGTCAAAACACCTTGCGAAAGTGCATCATATTCAGACAGAAAGATGTACAGGGTTTGACTGCCCTAGCATAGCTAGTTCATCTACGTCCAGTTCAGGTATGTAACATTATGCTAGAAGCCAACACGTGGAGTTAATAACCATTAGCTTTTTTGCAACCCTATTTACTAAATAGGGTTTTCGGCACAAGATAAGGGCTTACTGGCGATGGAGAAGGCCGGCTCCAGGTCCAATATTTTCCTTTTTGTTGGTGTCATGACTGTCCAGAAGTACCTGAACAGCCAAGCCGTGGCGGCACACAGGTATGTGACGTGTCAGAGGAGAAACGAGCCATTCACATTTCTCTTTGTGGCAGGTAACGGTCCACAAACCTCACTGCACTTTAGGGACTGTTCTTAACTTATCAGAGGAGGAAGGGGCTGGTTGGTTTTTATTTTATTTATTTATTTTATTTTGATCCCCCCTATGTTAATCACTTATTGATGCTGTTTTTGAAGTATGAATAAGTCAATAAGTAATTTATATCATTGAAATATCATTGATGTAAGCTATTATAGAAAAGTGATTTATCTTTTTATAAATGACAAAAAGCACATCTGTCTCATTTTTGCTGTGGTATCGTGATACTACTCAGAACCATGATACTTTCACTGGTATCATACCGTGGGTCCCAATTTTGGTACCGTGACAACACTATTATTTTATGTATTTTACATTTTAAGTTGTAAAAAGTAAAATGTTTTGTTAAAAACTATTTTGTTGCATAAGGAGAATTGAGAAAATAAAGCAAATTTATGTTCTTAACTTTTTTTTTCTTCCTCAATAAGTATCAATAAGAGTACCGTTAAAATACTGGATCGATAAGCAGTATTGATAAGAGTAGCAGTACTGTTAAAATCTTAACGATACCCATCCTTAGTCACCTCTCTGTCTGATCGCGACTGATGCCAACAACACTGATACAATCCCTGCTGGTCAGGATTTAATTTTAAACTTCCTTCAATCTGATTCTGTCACGTAAAATGTGTGTCCATCTGATTATCAATCTTCAACCCAGTGTGTGACAGGCATGGTTGGGATTAGTTCTTCTTCCCACATGCTTACTTGGCTGTGACTGATGGAGCTGTTTGTTTCTGCTTCTTCCGACGTGTAAAACAATGCAACCTGCTGCTCTGATTAATTACCACAAAGTAAACGCACAGTGTGATTGATCAATCATTATCACCTACGCGACTCAATCAGACAGACCCGGACACCCCCAGGAGCGGCGTGTTTGCTATGTTCTGCAAGCTCTGTTAGCTTTTTTGTCTATTAAACTCACAGCATGTCAAGAAAGGTAATATTTCTACAGATATTTGAAAAAGAAAAATACAACTGTACACCTTCTGAAATCAAGTTTCTTTCACTGAACTAAGACTAGTTTAATTGCCTTGTTAAAGCTGGGGTAGGCAGAAAAGGCAAGGTAGAATTTGAAAAAAAATATACCCTCCTACTGCTCTCTTTTCCAAGTCCCTCCGCTCAAACGACCATGGCCATATGCCTGCATTTCATACAACCTGGTGTTTCCCATACTCTGATTTTTTAAATCCCATTTCATTGTAGAATTGCACACGGTGCATCCCCCAGTCCCACCTTACCCTGCTCTCTTTTTCCTCTTGTTTGTCAGACCACAAACGAGACATTAATCAACTAGCTAGACATCCCACATCTTTATCGCTCTACTCCACTGTGGACTGCTTCTCTGGAAGGAATGCTGGCTCTAGCTTGGGAGACCGACCTTTCCTGGGCGCATGCAGTGGCTGGCATTTCACCAGCGTATACCTCTATCCAGTGCTGGCTACATAAACCTGAACTTGAAGCCGCAGCAGCTGTGAGCCCTTGGCTCTGGTTACAACAACTCTGAACTATTAGCAAAATGTTCTCTCCATCTCTTTAACTCTTCGCTGATATTGGCATGTTTTATTTCATTTATTGTCATTCTCTCTTTTAGACTCTGTGACAAGTCTGTCTTCCTGTTTTGGGTTGTTTTACAGTGTAGGCAGTTGTTGGCAATGCTGGAATAGTAACTTTTACATCAAGTATCTCCACCATTGAATTGGACTTTCACAGAAGGAACGTACATCTGCATTTATAAAACAGCCAATAGGAACACCTTCTGTCTGAATTCACCTGTGATTGGCCAAAGTCTTCTGCTATGAGCTAGAATCTCTAAAGCCTGAAAACAAATCTGGCTTTCTCTCAGTCCACCTGAAGTATTTAATGGGATTTTTGCGGAATTATGGCAAAATGAAACTGCCTACCCTAGCTTTATGTTTACCTTTAATGGAAATTATATTACATACAGGGGAATTTGGTCAATTTGTAGCCATTCTGGCAGCATGGCTCTAGGACTGGAAATGTCAGTCTGTTGATTGGTCATTCAATCAAACACTTTGGTCTGGACTGAAATATCATATATAGTATATATCTAGTATTTGAAAGATTGCCATGGTATTTCGTTCAGACATTCATTGCGCTGAGAGGATGAGTCCTACAGACTTTGGTGATCCTGTGACTTTTCCACTAACGCCACCTTGAGCTTGACATTTAGTATTTTTATTGATATATCTCACCCACTATTAGAAATGGACCGAAAGAAGTTTTGATCCAATACAAAACTTTCTTTGATCATGTAGCCTGATGTTACACTACAGTTCTTTGGTTTATCAGTTAAGTATATAAACTACATGGCAGATTAAAATCTCTGCCAATAGTGATAAACATTTTGACAGCTGACTAATATGAATGGTCCAACAAGGGTTGAATGCACATTGCCGGGTCTGTGTTATATTTGTCTGTTGTGTGAAATGTCCTCACTGCACTGTGTATTTTTAAAGTATAATAATCTGGTCATTGGTCAAATTGGAAATAAGACATAAAAAAGAATTCTCTGTCCACAAGTCTTGTATTTAATGGCCACACAGACCACCACCATCTCCAGTCACCTCATTTGTAGTTGTGTGAAACTTTTGATTCTACCTTCTAGTCCCATCTATTGGTCGTATCTATGCTAACATAAAGGACGCCTGGAAGTATGAGAGCAGAGGTGTTCACAATGTTTGAAATGGATGTATCCATTATTGTAAGTAAAGGAAGCATAAATGCACCTTTAATCTTGTTTTAAGAGCCATAAAACCACATTTACTTTGAAGTTGACTTTTCCGAGTGCTTTGAACCCTGGGAGAACCTCAACAACAAGCTCTATGTTATGTTATCTGATTCTATTCATTTAAGAACAAGATATGTTTTAATTACAGAAATTTTTTTTTCTCAGATCGTCCAACCTTGAACAGTGTGTTAGATTTTGCGAGGTTTAGTGGCATCTAGTGATGAGGATTGCAGATTGCAACTTGCAACTTGAAACTTCTGGTTAGAATTCCTTCAATGTTCATTGTACAAGAGATTTTTACCAAAGCTGAGTTATTCACAGAGGTCTTTTGCTCTCCAAAACAAATAAGCCAGGTGATTGAAAAAAAAAACCTGACTGAAGCAGGTTCACATTACAAATCAGTATTTCTCCTATGCTGTTTGGCATGTTGCAGATAGGCTGCTAGCCCAGCATCTGCTAATGTGCGCTCACCTTTTTTCTCTGAGGAGCTGAATTATTGGCAGGGGTGTCTTCTTCAAAATAAGTGGTTTAAACTGGTAAAAACACTAAAATACAAGTTAACCCTTTATGACCTACCATAGAACAAGTCCGCCAGAGCATATCTTTACAATTTAACCTGCTGTAGGGCCAGTTTTTGGAGTATTGTAATATACTATACATCAATACAACCCTTAAATCCCAAATTTTAATAATGTGTGGATACATGTCCATACTAATGAAAGAAATTGCTAAAACGTGCAATAAACCACAAAAAAAAAAAAAAAAAAAAAAAGAAAATCGTTTTTGTTTTTACACATTTTTCAAAATACAGAAATATCATGGCTGTGTCTCTCAAAATTGCAAATGTAAAAAAGTTGCACAAAATCCTTTCAAACCACAGAAAATTTATTTTGAGTGTTCATGACTTTCATGACGTTTTTGAGATACACTCATGTTTATAAAATGTGACAAAAAAAATTAGCAAATATACAACATGTACAAGTATTTACAATAGAACAACCAAAGTTCCAAGTTCAAAGTCAAACATTACTTTTCAATAGCACCAGCTGTGATAGGTCTTGTGACAGTTCCTGTCCACGATGAACAATATTTTTGCTGCATTTTTATTGGTGTTGGCACATGGTGTTTTCATGGCAGCCCGTTGAAAGTACATCCTGAACAGCTCAGATGGAGAGGGATTGTCCACACACTGTGATAGAGGTGGCTGCACACCTGGCTTCCTTTTGGGCATAGGGGATGTGGCAAGATGTCAGGCTCCTTTTCGGTTTCGGTTGCTGGAGACCGACTCCTTCCTCCCCCTCTGCCTCCCTCTGGGGTGCAGGGCGAGGAGAACCCCACTTCCTCCTCCTCATCATCGTCAACTCTGCACACAGTTGTTACACAGTGTGTTAGATGTGTTCAACATGAGAGTAATACAAAAATGCTTTCAGTTGTGTTCCATATATATTTTCTTTACTCTAACTCAAAAACAAATAATATTTCATGAATGTATACATACACATCATAGGAGGGATCTCTCCCTTGGATAAGGTTGGCTTCATCTCCACTGTCAGCAGAATCCAGACCAGATGAGCGGACTGAATCTTCATCCGACGCTGTAATTAGCTTGAAAGCTTTGAGCCGGGAGAAAAGCTGTTTCGCGGGTCTGGGTTGTTGCGATTCCATAAATATATGTGTGCAAGTGTGTGGTGAATGTCTGGTATGTGTGTGTGTGTGTGTGTGTGTGTGTGTGTGTGTGTGGTGAGTATCTGTGTGTGTCTAAGTGTTGTTGTGAAAGAGTAAAATACTAAACTAGAGCGAGAGCGAGTGTGTGATTTCAAGCTGAGAGAAATATTTACCACAGAAGAAATAAAGTAATTTCCCGGGAAATGACGTCACTCCTTGTTGCCGTGGGTAGTGTCACGAGAAAGACACGCAAGAAAATCACGTGACAGTTCATGCTCACAATGTGATGACGTTTAGTCCAACATAGGAAGTGCTGTGAATACCTGCGATCAGGATTATAATATTTTTGTTCTTAGCGCTTTTTACTGTTTTTCTACAAACCATACATCAGTGCAAGGAAACAGCACTCTGGGACATGATGAATGCATGGTAAGTTAGAGTAACTCCTCTGGTTTTAAATGCAAAAAGGATTATTGCTCTATTTTATTTGGTTGCAATTCTACCGGCATTTAAAAATTAATATGCAAATGGATCACGGGCACTCCCGCCGGTATTAAAGGGTTAAAAAAATCTGTGTTTTTGCAGACGCTTTTGTCGCAGAGTGGCTCTCAACTATGGTAGCCGACGCAAAAACCCGAAAACATGATTGGCCCTATCTAGAGCCATTCTTTGGTTTGGTCATTCTGGTCTACCGTAGAAACATGGCGGTACAACACGAGGACCCACTCTCTATGTAGATATATATATGACTCATTCTAAAGTAACCAAAATACAATAGTTCTCATTTTCAGGTGATTATACGCCAAAAAAGAAACATTCTTACTATATTCCATTTCTATTAATATATCCCCCGAAATCCTACAAACATCACCTTTAAGAAAGGGGAGTTATTTAGGAGTTAAGCTTGAAAAGTTTGGATGTTTTGCTAAGGTCTACAAAAATAAGCAAAATGCTGGTGAGACGTCCTAGACTCCCAGTGCACACACACATTATTACGTATTAATTGTTTTTGTACAGCCAAAGCCCTTCACCAAATTGAAGCATTTGTTGTTCTGACGAAAAATCCGTAGAGTGCTGTGGCCTAGTTAGCATCCATAATACCACCTACTGTTGCATCAACATAGAACATTTAGTTAAGACGGAAATCTTTTCAAGCAGGGAGGGATTTAAGGTCATAAATAAACTCTGGAAAACATGTAGGAACCCTATAATAAAAGACATACACCTACAACGACTAAGACAGAACACACAGACAGGGATTAGACCTCCACAGCTCTCACTTTCCTCTTCACACTCTCAGCAATGCAATACATGTCCTCCAGTCTTTCCTTCAGTCCTTCTCCATCTTGCTTTGCATTGACAGCGCAGTCACAACAGACATCAGACCAGCATATCAATCAGCATTTTCAAAGTTTCCCTCCTGGGTCCACAATTGTGGATTGACATTTTCCTCTCCAGTCACAACAACAGTGCAGCTCTGCAGCTCTTGTTGTAGGTTACAAACTCATTTCAAGAGATAGCTCACGTCACCTTCTCCCAGCTGATTCCTCCCCTCTCCTCTTTTCATTCTAATTACTGTCAAAAATCTTCTCTTTTGCTCTTTCTTTCGCTCTCTCTCCTTGGTTATTTTTTTTTTTTTTACCGAGCACTGCTCTCCTCTTCTCTCTTGCATAACAACTCTGTGGTCTTAGGAACATCTTTGAGGACACTTTGTTCTGATCCTTGCACTCCCAGGTACCAGCTGCTTGTACTTTTGGCATTACACGAACTCTAAGGATGATGATGCTGTGTTTGTGCCAAACATTAAAGGTGCCCGTCTCCTTATCAATGCTCAGGGTTCGTCTGCACACAGCTTAGTTGGTTGATGTCCTGGTTTATTGTCCAACCTTCAGAGAGTTCTTCTTGCTTTCATCTTTCCTTTTTCTTCAGCATGAAAAACAGCATCACACAGGGTAGAGGCTGAGCTAGATAATCAAAAATGAAGCTTTTTTTGGGGGGGTTGGTATTTTGAGTTTCTGCTTTATTGTTATTTCATTATACCAAGTTTTCAAAATAGCTTGAACATTCAAAGACCTTTCAACAGACTGTAGAATAATTCAGGCCCTTAAAATTGGATTAGTGTGTGCGCCTCAATATAAACAATGTGCAGCTGGTTGCTGACTTTGATTTGATATTGATATTGTGATACAAAATTAGATAGCAGAAGAAGAAATGGATAATATGCAAATGTCTTAATCATATCTTTTGCTGACTTATAAAACTGAATAATAATGTGATGCAGTTGTCTGTTCTTATCAAACTGTTGTTGCAGGATAAAGTAAAAACACGAGCTTTTCATCAGGAAAAGAAACACAAAATCTGATAATATTGAACTAGACCTGCATTAAGGTCTGCAACTGAGGACCAGTGTTGGGTGGAACTGTTACCGTAATCAGATTATATCAGTAATGCAGTATTGTAATGTGGTGCTGTTCTAAATTTAGTAATTACTAACAGTTTATAATGATTTTACTTGCGTTAAATAAGTTCTTTAATTATCTGTATAATGGGTGGGTAAAAAATGTTACACATGCAGACAACAGCGACAACGTCCAGTGTGCCTATTGAGAGGCATACTTGTGCTGTCTTCAAGGCAGTGTTAATTTTGACAGGTATTTTAGATTTAGTCTTAGTCTTTAGGTGAAAATGTTAATTAGTTTTAGTCCCCTTTATCCTTCATAGTTTTAGTCTAGTTTTGGTCAACAAAAATTCCAAAAGGTTTTAGTTGATGAAAATTTTAAACATTTTAGCCAACTTATAGTCATTATGTTTTCTATGTTTATGGGGTGATTTATGAACACACACTCACTGATCATCATTTGAAAAGCTCAACATCTTTATTTATGCTCTCAATAACTTTGACACACAAATAATTAATCTGGGACAACTAGGATTTGTCCCTAGGTTCATTGTAAACTGACTAATAGATCACACTGTTAAGTAGAGAAATAACTTAATTAAAGCCTGAATTCTTTCTTAATCTGCAACGTGCCAGTCTGGAGGTTAAAATAGGGCTGGACGATAATTCGATAACAATATATATCGATCGATAGACATGTGATGCGATAGAAAAAAAACGGGTCGATAAAAAGTTCGATAGAAAAACACTTGCCAAATTAGCAGTTAACAGTCAGACATGCTAACAAACAGCACATTTACAATGAATAACTCCGGACCAGAGCAACACACAGCCTTCAACAATGATGACAGAGATCATTACAGTGCCGAGGTGATTCCTGGTGACTGACTGTCTAGTTAACGACTGCACGTAGCTGCCATTGCTAACTAGCCGTTAGCGCCGACGGCTCACAGACTAACTCTGTGAGCACTCCTCTCTTCTGACTCAACTGTCCGGAGCCAAACTCGGCAGTAAATCCACCTCGGCTCTGTATTCCCTTGTCATCAAATTAACCGCCGTCGTGTCGGAGGCTGTGTGGTTTTTCTGTGTCGTTTCACGGTTCCTGTAAGAAGCTACCCCGGAGTTGCAGTTACGTGCTTGTTCATGTTGCTCACTGTGGCTTCCTGTACCACATCGCACGGCCATGACGTCACGAGGGTACGTAGCTGCCACGGCCGCATTTACTCCGCCTACAAAGTAAATCATTGTTAAAAATACTCATCAGTATCAATATCAATCAATTTTTCGATCTGCCACAATAATGTAATGGATTTTAATGAAAATACCTCAAGTTGAGGGCTTTTCTCAGCAATTTTTAGGTGAGATTAAAAAAGATTAATTAGATCAATTAATTACAGATCATAATTAATCTCTAATTTTTTTTAATCTCATGACAGCACTAATGAATAATAATAATATGAATTATAATATGAACACTTAAATGTCTCAAACCTACCTACTAAACTAACTACCTACTAACCTAGACCTACTAAATAGGTCAAACCTATTGACCTATTGAGTGTGCTATTCCCACCAAAAGGTATTCTTTTTATTTATATATTATATATATTTGTCACTCAGGTCACTTAAGTTGATTTATTTTTCTTTTTTAAAAAAACTTTCAGTTGTGTTAAAAGGTGGTTGAATAAAGGTTTGAATTTGAATTTGGTGCTTGTGCGTTCTTTATTAAAAGTAGGTCATTAAGCAATAGCATAAAACGCCCAGGGCTGCAATTAAAATATATGTTTCAAAATTCTTTGATAATTATCGATATCGATCAATATGATTTTTTTTTAATCGATATTCTTTTTTTCTATATCGTCCAGCCCTAGGTTAAAACATATGTCTCAAAGAGTTGAGAGATTAAAACTAAATTTATATCTCAATCAGAGAAAACTGATCTGAGTTCAGACTATTTACTTCAACCCATAAACCGTTCCAGTCTGGACTGAGTAGAGTCCTGCAGGAATCAGCTGTAAAGTCCAGCGACCGGTGTCTGCTTGCTCTGCTTATGTTCAGTGACTAGCAAAACATCCTGGCACTGAATATTTACTGGAGTTTGCCAGCCTGTCCCTTAGGAAGCATTTGAAGATAATTGTAGCCATGGATGTTCTGCGCTTTCAGTGTCCAACAGTCCACCCATAACATTTTCATTATATCTCAACTCGTCAATGAAAATGAAACATCAATTTTGTCATAGTTTTTATTATCAAGATCTATTTTTAGCTTGTCATCGTCTCGTTTTGTCATGGAAAAGGTTTGTTGTGGTAAAATTTTCATTGTAGTTTTTGTTAATAAAATTAATAGTACTCCATTAATTTTAAGGAACAGGTTATCTGAAAAATGACTTGAGGATCTGTCCTATAAATTCTGTCATCATCTAATGTTGAAAGGACGGCTTGACTGTCATATCATTTTTTAGGCCCTTTTTTTATATTAGCAGAGCAACAGCAATGTAGAAAACATTCAGGAAGCAGGCCTCTCATTTTCAGCCATTGCTGACCATGTCGGTGAAGATTCTCAGTCATCCAGGTCATGATAATCATAAGTGCTATATCATAGGCAACTAGACTTGCCTGCGTTTCTTGAAGATGTTTTGCCTCTCAACCAAGAAGCTTCTTCGGTTCTAAATGACTGGTATGGAGTTGTAGGCTTTAAACCCCGCGTGGGAGTGAAACCTCACAGAGTTGTTGGGAAACGACTTTCATCTTGCGACACTACTAGACTGTGCAGTACACAATGAAGAGGACAGGAACCTAAACATTGAGGTGTACAGAAAACCCACACACAGACCAATACCTACTTTTCGACTCTCACCACCCACTGGAGCACAAGTTGGGAGTCATCAGGACACTGAATCACTGGGCCAAAAACGTTCCCACTTGGACTGAGGGGAAGGTGAACGAACAGTGACACATCAGGGAAGCACTTAAAACCTGTGACTACCTGTGATTTTCAACAAACACCACATCCCTGTGAACTTTAGACTCAGTAACCCCAACGACTCTGTAAGTTGACACCCACACACTGGTTAGTGTGCTCACTGCAAGCTGGTGTCTGAACCTTTTTTTTTAAAGAAACTTAATATTTCATGTCAAATAACACGCTATAATTGCTAAAGGACTGTTTTTGTGTCTGTGGTTCAGCAAGACCAATAGAGTGAAACTCCTAGTTTAATTTCAAGCTTCTCAACTAGAGATGCACGATATTGGATTTTGGACTGATATGCCAATATCTTTCTGTTAATTTTGGTCTACTGCCGATGCAGATACTGACATACCCATATTTTATTCCACCAAATTGCAGAGAACATCCAAGTCTCTCCTGTAATGGAATTTATATACTATTATGCCGGCTCTCATTGTTATTGCTCACTGGCAGATACAGACATAAAATATAATGCTTTTCAAAATGTACACATTCACTGGGAAAATAAAGAAAACTACCTCAGCTGGTCACATGTAAAATGTGCCATGTTTATTTTTTTTGTAACATTTTCAAACAAAACTGGAAATCTGTCCTACTTTAGCAGGGTTTGATGATTCTTTCCCTGAGATAATATTGACAACAGCCAAAACCTGGACAAATCTGACCAATCTTGACTAATTTAAGTTGCATAATTCAACAGACATCTTATTGCCTGTCATATCAGCACAGATGTTCATTTTATGCTGATGCTGATATTTTTTAAAGCCTTTATCTGTCGATACCAATGACTAGTTGATACTATTCTGCATCCCTATTTTCAGCTTAATATGCATTGAGACAATTGAGTATTTGGAGCAACCAGCCAATTGATTTGATAAGGAATGTAAAAGGATCTGGATTTGATTAACATATTCAGTGCTCAGTTGGAATGAAATAAAATGCTATTTGACCCCAGATCTATTCTGATAGCACCAACAGTGATCCAGATATTGTTACTGAATGTTAAAGATTATTTTTATGGGCTTTTTGCCTTAATTGACAGGACAGAGAGTGAAATGGGGAGACAGAGAGAGAATGGGGACTGACATGCAGCAAAGGGCCGCGAGCCGGATTGGGCGCCGGCACTATCCACTACGCTACTGAAGCCCCTGTTATTGGTATTTAGGTATACAGTCTAAACTATTGTGGTTTTTAATTCTCTTGAGTACCCTGCAGCCTGAAAAGAATGAGACAACATCTTTCAGGAGCTGCTGACTTCCTTTGAAGGGAGGGTGTATGCTGTTCTGGTGACTGTCAGTAAATCTTAAAAAGTCTGTTGGTTTGAAGTTTTAAGTCAGTTTAGGTTTGTACACACAGCAGCTGATGGACACAAAGGCTGATAACACTTACATAGATCACACTTGCAACCTTCTGGTTGTGGGTTAGTCTTTTCAACAAGTAGCCTCCCCTACCCTGGCCTACAGCTGGCTCATCATTTGTGAATTGAAATGTTATGTTGGTACTCGTGACGGATGGAGCTCCCACTGTGGAGCACTGTAGCAGCATGTTCAGCTGTTCACAGATCACTGCACAGTTAAGCTTCCTGTCTGTTATTTAATTTGTTGGCTCTTATGTGCGGTGCCGCATGGGCAAACAGCTTTGTCGTATTTTGGGTTTCTGTTGAAGCTTAACATTTTCAGAAAACTCTACAGATTGTCATTGATGAAGGTGGAATTATGTGTGCATCCATGAGAGCAGAGATGACACTAGAGGATGGAATCAAACCCACAACAATCAAGGCATATGCCATTATGTTCAAGCAGAGCACCCCCCAAGCAGATTGTTTTGTCATCCCGATGAAAATGTAGCTCAGCTCTGGTACCCTTTGTTTTGTAGTTGTCTTTCAGTGAAATGGACATTTCTGTCAGCTGTTAGGTGTATATGAGTTTTGCATTTAAGAGCGATGGCAGAAATCGTGGCTCCTTTGCTGTTATAAAACATTTTCAAGAGTGGGATACAGTTGTTTAAAAAGGTTTATATAATGCAAAACTTTGAAAACATGAGGTGGATTTTGATCAGTTTTGGGCCAAGATGCTCAAGGCTGCTGCATGAAGATTGAATTTCTACTTACACAGGATCATTTTCTCATCTGCCTCCACTTGTCTTAAAGACCCTCTCCAGTGAAAGTTTTTGAACTTGATAACATCTCCATATGGTGTTTTTATATGCTACAAGACATATCATGAGTTAAATAAGCATTTTTCCATCTTGGAACTGCAGTGTACCAATGACAGTCTTAGGAACATTGATTAAAGCTTCCTGGGGTTGTTACATCAAAAACCTGAGGAACCAATCCTGTCAACTTGCAGGTTATCAGTGGAGAAGCCCGGCATATCTACAAATCAGTATTTTGCAACTTCATTTTCACCTCAACCTATCAGAGCTGGCGATTGGGAACAAGGTTTATCTAAATTCAGCAACACATTATTAGCTGATGTTGTCACCCTGAAGGCTCATGTTATCTTTTACTGTTGACAAGCACATGTTTGTGTGTTTGATAAGCGTCAAAGCTGAGCAGGTACGCTGGAGTAGTGGGTAAGGGGTGGGCCTCAGTTGCATATTTATAGTTCTGTAAGTACAGTACTTAATGAGGCAAAGGTGTAGTTATCTCTAAGCCCCCCAAATGACCATCAGTTACTCACCCCATGTTACGTTCTTGCATGCCTCCAGTGAGCAAAGAATCCAAAACCTAAGAACATTTTTGATGAACTGAGGTTATAGGGGTCGATATTTACCAACAGCAGAACTATATTAAAATATCTATCAACAAACTCCTGCACATTCTGTGCAGTATAATCCAAGTCTCACCTGTCCAGTCTAATGCTCAGTACTTCCTTTTTTGACGAGGAACTAAACGTAACATGAAACGTATCGATGCTCTCTCCAAAGCCAGACAAAAACAGTAATTTTACCTTGCTGAACATGGGAGCTGCTGGTCTACCACTGCCTTGATCAGTTAATTTGTGTTATGGTGTGACTGTGGTGTTATAAATGGTGAGGTTGGATTCGTTAAAGTCACACAGTAACACAAACTAAATACCGACTATGGCAGCGGTAGACCAGCAGCTCCAGTGTTCAGCAAGGTGAAATTATTGTTTTTGTTAGTGAAGTCTGGCTTTGAAAAGAGCATATATAAGTTTCACTTCAGTTCAATGCCCCTTTAGAAAGAGCTATCTGTTTGGGAAGTATTCAGCACACAACTTGATATAAGAGACTTGGATTATACTGCATAAGTTATCTAAGAATTTGTAAATGGATGTTTGACTGCTTTTATACCAATCCATCAAGAAGAGTTTTTTGACGATCCGTGGAAGCATGCCACAAAAAAAAAAAAAAAAAAGAAAAGTTTTCTGTACGAATTCAACGTAACATGCAGTGAGCAATTGATATTCAAATGGTCATTTGAAGAGTGTAGTATCTTGGAAAAACTTCTAAATATGTAATTTTGATGGACTGAGATGAGTCTTTAGGGGTTAAATAAATCCCAGGAGAGGGAGTTTAATAGTTTGAACTTGAGTAGGACTGCAAGCACTGCATGACCCCCTGCACTCTGGTGTAAACAGGACGAGGCAGGGGAAGCCTTGTAAACATACACACACATACAGACTCTTCCCCCGTTCTCCTTGTGTGTCCAATGTGAGATTACTGTGGTTGGTTCACATCTTCACTGAAGAGTGTCTGTCCTCGGGCAGAATCAGAAAGAACACGTGCCCTGAAAGCCGCGTGGTGTCAGGCCATCTCTCTGCTCCACTGCTTCACTCAGCCCTGCAGCCCGCACATCCTCTCAGCTCGCCTTGCCTTCATCCCTGTTATTTGCCCTCCCACCCATCCCCGCTGCTGCCCTTCGTCTTCTTCTCCCGTGTTCATTTCACAGTCTCCATTTCCAGCTCAACACCCTAGCAGGATGCGCTCGATTGGATTCCAAGCCAATTTTGCCTCCATGAATACCTCTTAGTTACGCTTTCCTTTTCACAATTACTTTCCGATTTTCAGCCCCATGCTGTTTCGTCTTGCAGCCGGCTGATAGTTGATAGCTGAAGCTTTTGTAGCGGCCCATAAGAGGGCAAAAGCAAGCAAATTGACCTTGCTGTCCGATAAGTCAAAAATGCCTGAACTTGCGATGAGCACTTTGTTAACATGAGGCTGAGATTGTGACATCACTCCTGTTGTTGTGACTCATGACCTTGTGTTAAAACATGATTGGATGTTCAACCCAAGGCATTGCCTTAGATGGACTCTAACATGCCCTCACTGTGAGGACTCACCTCCTGTACTCTGACTGGTGTAGTTGCAGCCTGGTAGTCAACGTTACATCAAGGAGCCTCTCTATGTCCTTTACTGCCAGAGCAGTGATTAAATCCCCCCTACCATCATCATCACCATCATCATCATCTGGACTTGTGTAACCATCCTTCCTAGAGTGATGAGGTAGTTTGTATTCAGATTAACACAGCGGGCCTGAGTGTGTTGTTGGCTGGGTCATGTCACAAGGGTTAATGCCAGCAGATGTTTCTCCGCTGTCTCATTTTGAGAGCATGTTGTGTCTGCTCATAAACTCACAGAATGCTGCCATGGGTAGAGATTGACCCCTTAAACACAACTTTAAAAAAACAAACTTGTTTACTTTATTTCTGCCTTGAGTGAAAAGTTCAGCTGTGTTTGTAGCATGCAGCAGGATCATGACTCCCGCTGTCATCTGCTAGTCATCTGCTCATCCTCAATAAGCAACTCATAAGCAGTCTTTTAATTTGACTACCATGGGTTCAGCCCTGATATGTGTGCACATGTTCACAAAATGTACTTACACCATGAAAGGGGGATATTCATCCTGACCAAAATGATCATAGTTATCAGTATTATCACGGTATTGTTAAAGTTACACTATGCAGGATTGTTAGTTACTCTTTGTAAACATGTTCGTCAGCAAGAGTGAAAGGAAAAGCCATCCCCAGATTCACTCTTGTTTAACATTTGTCTCGCTATATTTGTGTTTTTTCTGCAATGTCTCTCTTGGATACCTGCTGCTTATGGTCTGGCACCTGGTTGCTACCTTTTTAATAAAGCCCCAACCTCACCTGAGCGCTGTGGGGGTACACGCCCATAAACATCCCAAACACAGAAGTCTCTGCAGATAAATACACCACCGCACACTGACAGTGGGCCATAACTGACTCGATGACAAGCTTTTATTTAATGTGCGTATTGCTACTGTAGTTCGGAAGCTTATAGTGAAGATTGGCTTTTATTTTGGAAATAAGTCTTGTTTTGCTCTCCATGCAAAGAAAAAACTTGTGGAAGCTCCTTTTCTGTCTGATTGATGATGGTGACATATTGTATTATGCATTCAACCTCCTCCATTTTATGTAGCCTTGATTCACTGTGTTATGCTATGTTAAGTTTTATTACAAATGTAAAGTCACTTAATCATCACTCCATTCTTTATGATTTGGTGGGCCTTCTCGAGTAATTGGTTAGGAAATATTGAATCCCCCTCCCCCACAGGAATCAGTCAGACTGAAGATTGAAATGTTGTGTAAAGTGTTGAAAATTCTGTCTGATATCAGGCAGGGATTTATCAGTACAACAACACAGTCATGTTTTAAATAATTCTAATAATTTCTGTGTAGCTGATCTTTAATTCTGAGTTATGTTACCATTAATAAAGCTCAGCACTTTGTTTAGACGCCTCACATTAAAAGCCAGAAGGAGTCTCTGTTGTTGTATTAATGGAATTAAAGCTGTGGATACATTATTCTGAATTAAATGAGACAACAGATAAATATGGAGTAAGTGTTGAGTTTGCATGAACAGCAAATTCAAACAAAAAATAAACCTGGGGAGGCTTCTCGCTAAAACAAACAGTAAAGGCGTAGTGGGAGACTGTCTTGTTGAATAGTTTTGGAGAAACAGAAGTGCCAAAGGTGGTTTTAAACCAAGATTTTTGGATTGCACATTTGAAGGAGCCTTTTTACCCTAGCTGTCTGAATGAGTGTGACAGTCAGTGTGATTTTTAGCAGAGACTTGCCAGTACATGGAGCCCTGTCCCTCTGCATATTCTTCTCATCTGTCTATCTGTGTTAACGTCCTGTTACACAGGGGAGCAGCACATTTTCAACCCTCAGCTTCTGGAAATTAGGAATGTTGGCCAGTAAAACTGCTGCAGACTTTTGGGTGTAATTGTAGGGTTTCACATACAAGACATTGCAGTGGACATTGAAAATGTAAGCTGTAGTGATCATAAAGAAGATGTGAGCCCTGTTTTAACCTGAAGCGGCTAACCTTTTTTTTTTTTGTCTTTGTTTCCATTGAATGACCAGCGGTAAAGAGGCTGATGAAAGAGGCTGCTGAACTGAGGGACCCCACAGAGCACTACCACGCCCAGCCACTGGAAGTAAGTTCACCACAGGACAACACCATGCTGTACAACCTTTATAGTGTCATAATTTATATTACCTTTGTTAAAAATCACCACAACAACCCTTTCCCATCCTGTAAAGTCCAACAGAGAATGCAAGAAGTAGGTTTTTTTAATTAGGGAAATTTTGGTTTCATACAACTTAAATACAACTTCTGTCTGCAATAATTACACTGTATTCACCAAAGTAATTAGATGTGGGACCTTGGTGGCATTACAAAATAAAATTCAGGTAGGTTAAGAAACACGAGCATCCACTCAGTTTAAACTCCAAATAAAATGTTTTAGATAATTGTGCAGCGGACGTGAAGCTCTGCTGCCAGTTGGCAATTGCACAGGCTGTTTGATTCCAAGTTCCTACCAGCATCCTTGAGCTGAACCACATATTGCTCCTGATGTGTGAAGGACAAAATTCTGGCCCATAAAGTTTACCCACAGAGCCCACCTGCAGTTCAAACAGGCCCTGCCCCCACCTGTCAACAACTGTCAAAGGTCATGTAATGTTTTAGAATTATTTTTAAAAATGATAGGATGCACGTCATGATATTTTTTATTTTCTAAGGCCAATTTTGATGTAAAATAAAACAGATATTTTAAAAAAATCTTTGCTGGTCCATAATTTTCTTTGTTAAGTCAGAGCAAGTGAGGAAGATTTAAAAAGGAATAGCGAGGTCCATGAGGATGAAACAATCCTACTTTATTTTAAAGGCAGTGATTGACAGGAAGAATAGTTGACAGATGAGAGAGTGACCCCAGTAGTGTTAGCAACAGATGAGAGAGACCTGTGGGCGTCTTGCAACTTCAACAACTGGTAAGGTAGAGACCAACAGCCTCACCATCAGGTGAAGCAGAACCCACAATCCTGACCCCAAACAGCTTCAGAATCATGTGAGGGAGTGCCTGGTGTGACTCCAACAGTTTAACAGTGGTTGTGACATATATGGTATGTAATGTTAAAAAGCTCCAATAGTTACAATAATTTGTGTGCGGTGTCTAAAGTGGTCGGTTAAATTTAGTTATGTGTTTAAAATGATGAGTATCCTCACTACAAAAGATGTTAGAATTCACCAGCTCTCTGCTGCAGTGACCCACTCAGGGTTAGCTTGGAGCAGGGCGGGATTGAAAACCTAAAGAAATTCAGACATTCAGTAGGCTTTTTCCAGTCATGTGTAAAGCATTTCTGAGTAGTGTCTTATCCTGGAAATAACAGCACACAGTATGATACAGTACAATCTAAGCCATGTAGTGAGTACTGTGCCAAAGGCTTGTAAATAAAGGCTGAGAAAACAGAGGGGCTAAAGTTCAGTTCTAGATATTCATAATTTAAGATTATAGTGAATTGTTCAAAGAAATAGAATTTTTCTTTCTGTATTGGTTGGATACTGCCCAACTGGAATAACTGTTCATCATTATCACAACATGCAGCTGCAGGCTGTGTGGCTCCACTGGACTCATCACTGTCAGTGTTTTCACCCCAGACAGGCATTTGGTCACAGGTTTGGTGTGAACGTGTTAGTTTTATGTGACATTTCTCTCTTTTTGCAGGATAACCTCTTTGAATGGCACTTCTCCGTACGCGGGCCACCAGATTCTGATTTCGACGGTGGGGTTTACCATGGCAGGATCGTGCTTCCCCCAGAGTACCCGATGAAGCCCCCCAGCATCATCCTCCTCACGGTAAGACGCAGACAAAGGCCACCTCTCTATCGCATCCGATTATTCTCCCGCCGAAGCGGAACAGGAAGCCGTCAAATCAGATGATCAAAGAGTGGAAAATGGACAGCATGTCATTTAACCCTCAGCCATACTGGTGGCAACACACGTAGTGACAGTTGTCAGATCAAAGCCTCAGCTGACATCACACTGTCAGAGGGAATTGCTCTGGTTTTGTGAAAATATGAGATTGTCTTATTATATTCAGACAGCTGTGTGACACCTGCACTAATATCAGGCTGATAAAAGCCAGAGTACAATTGTTTTGACAGACACTTTTTCATGGTGTCCAGCCACTTTTAGTCTTTTTTTTTTTTTTCTTTTTTTTTTTTTTTTTTTACAATAGATCTATTTCAGTTTGCATTCATTCTTTGAAAACTCTTACTTTTGCCAAATAGCAGCCTACGTTTCCTGCCTCCAAACTCTCAACTGTGTCAAACTTCCATCTCTGTCTCCTTGTCATTAACTTTTGAGAATGCATGTTTTATTAATTTATCTCCACCCACATGCTCACCTCCACCTTCTTTTTATTGCCTTCCCTCCCAGCCGAATGGAAGATTTGAAGTTGGGAAGAAAATTTGCCTGAGCATCTCTGGCCACCATCCAGAGACCTGGCAGCCCTCTTGGAGCAGTAAGTAACCTCAAAGCTTATGCCCTGAGTTTGTCTAATTAGTTATTTCTCCAACTATGAGTCACTGTTTGGTGTAGTCCGAAGAGTCTGGAAACCTATTAAGAATGGGTCATCATTTGTAGAGCTTGAAAATGTTATCAATCACAGGAATTTGCATCAGAATTATGGAAAAATATTAATGTTCTGTTCGTAGGTGTACATGCACAGTTATTCTTCTGAATGACAGTGACACTGCTGTCCATTATTATCATGAATTGCATTACCATAATTCTCTAATAACAGCTGGTATTCAGATAATGACAGGGTTCTTCAATAATAGTGGGAGGTGTGGTCAGCACAGACAAATAAAGGTCAGATGCTAATCAAAGCAGAGTAAAATGACATCGAGTTGGGTGCAATTATCGGCACTCTAATGGCTCACATGGTACATTCAGCATAATGCACATTTTCACAGCACTACTTACATCAGTACAATAACAGAGGCATGCTACAATGACCACTCTGCTGCACACTGAAGTAAATGGAGGTGACTGAAGGGGGCTCGCTGAAAACATTTGGACTGAGCATCTATTTAAGGAAGATACTACATCAGTATCAGAATACAGACCCCCCCCCGGCCCCACCCCGCCCCACACACACACACACACACACTTTTAGATTTTCGTTGTTGCGCGTGATTATTCCATCTAAATTTCAATACATTCTAACACTGCTAAGTTGAACATATTTCCCGGTATATGATGGTCAATTTGAGAATTTATCAGCTGTCAGGAAAAAGTCATTTGAAAATCTGCAGGAAGGTTTTGTCATGGTTTCAGCCATGCCAGCAGTACTAGGAGCAAAACTCTAAGGGGGTTTCTTTGTGAATCATGATTTAAAAAAAACAGTCATGGTTTTGCGAGCAAATCCAAAAAACAGATGAGACTGCCCATAAAGAGGGTTGTATGCTTCTGCATACATTTGGAGTCTTGTGTGTGATTTATCCCGGCTTCATATGAATAGATGAAGTCCACTAGCTGCATGACAAATTTATGCACTTTATGCAAATGTTACTGGCTTACGCTAATAACGTTAGCATGTTGTAAATGTGGGGAAAACGTGTCCAGTACAAAACCATTGTTTTATCTGTGAACCTTGTGAGTTATAATGACAATGAATTTTGTGTTCCTGGCTTCAAATGAGTAGTGGAAAGCTAGTTTCTGCGATGGTAATGTCCTAGGCTTATGCTAACAACATTATCATGTCATATCTGTGGAGACAACGTGTTTAGTTAAAGACAATTGTTTAATTGGTGTACCTTGTGAGTTATAATGGAGCTACATATTGCAACATTACCCTTGTTAAATGTTGCTTTTGTTCCTGGCTTCATGTGAGTGAAGGATAACTATGCCAGCTGCTAGGCTAATTTATGCAATGTAAAATGCCACAGGCTGATATCAATAAGGTTAGCGTGTTGTATTTGTGGGTAAAACCTCTCTAGCAAAAGACAAGTGTTTTGTAGATTAACCTTTTGAGTTGTTTTTTTTCTTTAGCTAAATATTGGTGATTAAGCCATAGTTTTTGTGTTTTAGTTGAATCAATCAGTCTTTACAACACTTTACAGAAACTCAAACCAGTGACACAGAAACCCCACAGCCAACTAGTGTTTTCGAGGTGTAATTGCAGAGCGACACAGATCCACCACTGCACATGTATAAATGGTCCATTTCTGTGGGCTACACACAACTGTACATCAGCCTTTAGGCAAATGGCCCTCTGTGTGATGCGAGACGCAAGGGTGAAATACCATGTTATTAGGGAGTCCTGTAACTAAAGACGATTAGTGAGCACAGAGATACAAAAAAGGATAAGCTCAGAGTAGCAGAGTTGTTGTACTGATTGTATAAGTGCTGTTGAAATGTACGTTATGATCGCTCTATGATCGCTCTCAACCAGCGCAGACAGCAATTTATAAATCAGGAGCTGTTTAGAAAACAGAGAGACTAATATATTAAATGATATATTTATAAAACAGGGGGAATTAAATAAAGCATGTTTCAAGTAAAGGCCTGTCTGCAGTTGAGGTAAACACAGGCCCTGCTCTCTGACAGTTTGACAAGTATCACACTTTTAAACAGGGAGTTGTTTTGTACTCCTTGGTTGGAATGAAAACCTTCAGACTTAAGGCCCACGTGACAGTCTGTAACTGTAGCACAACATGGATCAGCTAAAATGTTCAACTTCTGTTGGTAAGTTGAAAATGTGTGGAAACACCAAAAAACAGTCACTGAACCAATACAAATTATGTTGATTTTCTGAAGATTTTGGCACTGATTTTAAGGTTGTATATTGTATATGTATATATTGTATATGCAAAGCAATCAATACATATTGAGTGCCTGATCAAGATAAACCTCTTCATCTGCAGCAGGGCAGATTCTCCTACCTCCCAGAGTCATAACTAATAATTTCTCTCTACTGAGAACTCATTTTAGTTCTCTGCTGGCGATCCGTCCTTTTGCTGAGCTCTGCTTTCTTCTTTCTTCCCTAGCGCTTTATCAGAGGAAACTCAGTAGGAGACAGTGCACTTTCCTCAAAGCATTTTCTCCTACTGGTTTCCTCCCATTATACAAAAAGTTTTAAATCAATAACAGAATAAAGACAAAGGTTGCTCTTAACCGACTCATGCAAGTCACATGGCTGGCCATGCCTTAGAGATTTGGCTTCCCCTGCTGAGTTCTTAAAGTGTTGTGTAAAAGTTGCATCTCATCCTTTTTGGAATGACCGCAGGAAGCCTGGCTGGATAATTGCACTGAGCTCTGCACGTCACAGGCAGGCCAGCTGCAGGGATTCTAGGGCTACGCTCACTATTGTTGGCTGCCGCTTTAGCTCATATGCTACGCCTACATATTTAATAAAATGTGGCTAAGTAATTCAAACATTCCCTCTGATGTCACTTTGAAGAAGATTTTACATATTCCAGTTTATTTAGTTCCATTTATGAATATATATACTTATTTATGAATATGTTTTCTCAGGCTGTTTTCCTGGTTTGTTTGTATCTGAAAATATGAATTGCAGTATTTTAACGTTCAGTCCACAATGAGTTTTGCCTTGCATGTTTTTAGTTACATTCACATAAATTGTCTAATAGGAGGAATGGCGAGTATACACACACATACATACACATACATACCATTTATCTTTTTCCGAACCGAAGAAGACTCAAAAGTTGGAAAGTTTCAGCTGGAAAGACTGGTCCTAACAGACTTACTGCTGTTATCAAAGTAAAATGTTCTGCTGCTTCTTACTGTCTTGATTGAGGAATGCTCACTTAACTTCACTGATGGAAATGAGTTACTTTCTGCTCTCACTTTGATTTTTCTGGTTACTTAATTTGAATGACACTGAGTGAAGTCTCATTTATATAATGGGTTTTTCTATCAGACCACACTGCCCCTACATAACATGGCAAGGTGTGTAGAGCACTGATATTCACAGTCCATCAGCTCAGTTTTAAAAGGGGATATGTTGTTGAAAAGCACCTGTCACGCCTAACAGAGGGTATTTGCAGCAGATATAAACTGGTAGTGTAGATGCTTCAGTTGTATAAGTTATCAGTATTTTACTGTGAAAGATTTGTTAAAGGTAAAATACATTATTTGTAATGAAAAAGAATCAACTCAAATGCTCCATAGTTCAGTTTAAATGCTACCATATTATGTCTAATTTGGCATTGTAATGGTGATGTCAGTGTGTCCATGCTTCTCATATGAATTCTAATAAGGTCATTCCATTATGATTGTAACTTATCATAATGGAGAAGTGATGAGCTGGAACAACTAAAATGTGTTCATGCTAATGGCAAATGAGTGCTCTTACATGGACATAAAAGTCCTTACCAGGAGGTTATAATCAGGTTTTTGAGCATCCTGGTTATGTGTTTGTGCATGTAAACATTATATGAATGAGCTCTTATCCCAGTCTTTATAAACCTGAATATGCTACCTGGGGTATTCTGATTCTGTGGCATATAAAAACCTTCCTGTAAAAAGTTGCTTCCTTACATTGAGTCACATTGTCTCAATTTGTTATGTTACATTCAATACAGAAAAGATAGGCTGAGATGTTAGTAAATCAAAGACACATCTGATCTAAACAGTGCACTCTATGTCACTGACTAATAGGCTTGGGCAGTGAGTTGTATCACATTAGATGAGTTTGCTACTTTCCCCAAGTTCTCTCACCTTTTACGGTATAATAAATACGCCATGGAAACTCACAAAATGTTAAGAGAGGTATATTTTACACCCTTTTTTCCTTATTGAACAGAGGAATACAACAGTACTTCTTTTGAATTCAAGTTTCTCTCCCTTACCAAACTATATCTAGCCTAATTGCCGTTTTAGCTCACAGTTAAACATACTTCATTCAGACTCGACAGAAACAAATTCACCTAACTGCCTTAGTTAGTCTTGTTATTGGCTTAGTTAGTCCATTCTTCCAAAAATCACTTGCTCTGGTTTGGTTGAAATAATCCCTGACTGACTGAGTTAGATGTGAAAATATGCTGTGTTTCCCATGGTATCTCTCTCTTTGCTGTTGCAGGCTGGCTTTGTACAGTCCTGTAACATTATCCCCACCACCACCAGCTGCCTGTTCGAACAGTAGAGACTGGAGATTGTCCTTTGGTGGTGCATTCTGTGCACTATATACAGTTAGTTTAATATAAAGAGTAGAGTACCAATATACGGTAATATTGTGATACCAGCCTGCGATAATGTGAGTGAAAAGTAAGGCACAAGGAGCAAATGGGCCGTATTTGGTCCCTTATTTAAACATTGGTGTTGTTTGGGCATAAACAACCTATCAGAGTGTCATCTCCAACTCCCTTCAAAAGCCAGGTGCGCCTGCAAATGACCCTTTGCTATGTCCATGGTGGATTCTGCAAATCGGAGAAGCAAGCAATTTCCTGCTGAGAGTATTGCAGAAAGAGAAGTGACATCACTGCAGCAAAAATCATGGGACATTTACCTAGCAAACTAAAAACTATAGTTATGAAGTTGGCCGAAGAAACAGAACTAAACTTTTAGCTTCTAAAATAATCAGTTAAGTTACGCTGTTACTCGTGCATCCCTGTGTGTGTAACAAGCAGAGTGTAGGAAAGTTATGAACCTGCCTATGTAGGTGCATCTTACTATCTGAATGATGTACACTTAAAATAGCAGAAAAATACTGCATCATTCTGACTTTAGACTAGGTTTTTTTTTTTTTGGTCAATGGCGCCATCACTTTCTGCTGCCTCCACATAGCAATATGCCAACAATGCGCCTGACCACATCATTCTAAGATGTACACGCCCATCAGAGCAGGATGCAGCCTATTTGCTATTTATACATCTTCGGCTCTGGCTTTGAAAATCAGCTGCGTTGGTCTGACAACCTAGCAATGACAGTTGCACCCCTTTGCACTGGGTATAAGATAGGGTCCCATTAGTGACAAAAACAGTTGAAACATGCAACAAAAAACAGAACTATCTGAAACCTGGGTGTTGTTATAATCATATAGACAGGAAGCCAACCAGTTCCATGTAAAAATAATGAAAAATAAAAATGCAAAAACAAAAAAAAAGAACTCGCATTCAGATGTAATACTAATAATTCACTGAGTGCAGTTTGTATGGACTTGACAAAAATGTGATCCACAGTTGCTTTAAGTGTATGTTGCCATGAAGCTGTTGCCATGTGGGACATCACTTCTGTGTGACTGAACTTGTCTCATTGCAGGCGGAAACAGGAAACAAAAATCAACCACAGAGCAAATAAAATAAAGGCTAAAAAGGGAATTTGAATAATTAACCCAAATGGTGCTGTGTCTAAAGGGCTGTGTCACTCACACATGGAATAATAGTGTTCATGTAATGTTATCAGTGTCAGTGTTTGGTAGTTATTATGATAAAATCCAATGTGGATAACCTTTAAAGTAGGCTTAGACAGTCACATATAATGGGCTTCCAGATGCTTCATTCAGTATATTGGATAGACTGGAGCACAGACGAACACAGCCAGTCATAACATAGACAAACAAACCCTTGACCCTGACCATATTGTTAAACGTGTCCTGTGCCAGCTGGAGAATGTGTGAGTACAGACACATGGTGGATGTCCTCACATAGGCCAGGGTAAATCCAGGCTTATGCCCACAAAACAAAGCATCATTCCCACTTATGTAACATGGGCACTGAACATGACGACATGTGCAGCCTGTCGTGTAATTTAACCTTCTCCCTTTTACCTAGGAATGTTGAACGTGCTGTGATCTTAATTTTTCTCACCTCCTCTTTGTTGTCTCTCCTCTTGTCTGTTTCTTTTCCAGTCCGAACCGCTCTAATAGCCATAATCGGATTCATGCCAACAAAAGGAGAGGGAGCAATAGGATCTCTTGATTATACTCCAGAAGAGAGGAGGGCTCTTGCCAAAAAGTAAGATTTGGTGGATGAAAATCTTTCCAATGTTTACCCTCTGCAGAGCATGTGTTGTGTGTGCGCTGCTATGGATAGAGAATGATAATGAGGTGAGTGTGGAGAGTGGTATGGAACAATGTGTATTTTATAGCTGATCTTCCATGTTGGATTAGCAATCACACAGATGGAGGATATGTATAATGTTGTTATTCTATGTATAATTCTGTCACATGGATTGTCTATGTTGTAATTTTACTATGTCAGTCTATTCAATACACACAACATCAGTCTGTTCAGGGAGAGAGATCCCTGCTCAGTCACTCGTTTCTTCCATTCTTCCTTGTTAAGGTTTTATTGGGGGGAGTTGTCTGAGTTTTTCCTTATCTAGAGCGAGGGTCTGAGGACAGAGGGTTTTGTATGCTGTACAGATTGTTATGCCTCGTGATGCAAAAAAGTAAGTGGTATTTTTAAACCTGAACCCTATCGTGTAAGAGGCTGTTGTGTAACCACTTTTGGTAAAAAAAAAAAATGTGCCTTCAATTTAGATCCACTAAGAATTCTTGTTTTTGCCACTGACAGGCTCAGATTGTTACTATAAGTTCCTGAAAACATTATCAGAGAAAGGATCCTGACAGAGACACAACTTTTATTCTAACATTTTTTGGGGGGGCTTTTTGACCTTTATTTGATAGGATAGTGGTAGTGCAAAAGGGGGAGAGAGACTTGTAGCAAAGGGCCGCAGGTTGGAATGGAACCTACGGCTGCTGCAGCAATGACACAGTCCTTTTACATGGGTCATCCATTCTACCAGGTGAGCTACTTGGCACTCCAGAGACAAACTTTTTTGTTAAAGAGTAGGATTATTTTTGTTTAACCAGAAACAGCCCCAAATCCCTGTCGCCACAGTCACCAGACGTCATTGAAATAAACAGTACTCTTATCATCATAAAACATAATTCATTTAAAGTTGACAGAAACAAAGTAAAACTAACAGAAGCCATCTTGGTTCGTCTTTCCACTGTTCCAACAACCAAAAACACTAGTTTGGTTAAAATAAACCCTTAATTCCCCCAGTTACGGCACATTTATGCTCCCTTTAGGTATGAAATCAGAGATGTCCATTTGAAATGTTAACGTCACCGCTGTCCAGTGTTGGGTAAGAGTTACTTTAAAAGTAATAAAAGTACGTTACTGCGTTACTTTTTTAAAAAAAGTAACCAGTTACTTTACTGCGTTACTCTCTGAGTAAAGTAACTCAGTTTCTTTAAAAGTACTTCCAACGTTACTCCCTGAGAAAAGTAACTCAAGCACTTTTAAAGTACCTTTGAGTATTCTACATTTCCTGTAGGGCAATGGATCACAGGGCGCTAAGCCTACATTTTTTGTATCCAAAATTGGAGTTATGGACCACTTGCCCTTCACTGAGATCCAATTCTCCCATCACAGCCGTCACTTTGACCAGTAGAAACACAGAACGATCTGCTGTCGTAGACAACTGTATGACAACAACCCCCCAGCATTTTTAATATTTCCTCTAGGGATGTTACCACACAGAGTAAAAGGGGGAAATGATGGTGTGAAACGGCAGAGGCACTTTGTTAACCTGCTGAGTTAACATTACTGTCATTAGCATCAAGCTAGCAAACAATGCTACATCCTCACGGTCGGACATAAAGTAATAACATTAACAAATAGCGGCGGGGCTTTTACTCACCACAACTGCAGAGGCTCCCAGCTTCATTTGAAACTATTATAGACGGTCCGTTATTTATTAATCCCTCTGTGTGTTTATATATTTACTTTTTATCCACTCCGTTGTCTTTGTAAAGTTAACATATCGCACCGTCATTTCAAACTCAACACTTGTTTCAAATTAAAAGCCCCTTATAACCTCGGCTTAGAATATCCCTCCATTTTCTAAATAGGCTTTTATGCTGAAACATTTGCCATCTGCTGATGCTTTTAGGTGACTACAACAACATGTCGACTGGCACATAAACAGACACAGTTCTGGCAGTGACTCAAATAATAGTGAAAGTGATAAATACAGGACAAGAATACCCTGATGACATCACACACGCCGTGAAAGACGACTGGGGATCATTGGTGAGTACCAGTGTGTAGTGTGTACCAGGCATAATGCAAGTCCTGAGTCTGAAATATGTCTGTCAGCGAGTCCTCCTCCACCTATTTAGACTCCACCATAGACAACGGCAGCATTTCTCTGACCACGTAGTGAGCCACAAGCTCTGTGGCTTCTTTCAGACTGATAGGTTTAGCGTTATCTCCGTTATTAGAACCAAATGACAGCTGTTGTTGTTTTGGAGCTAAAGGACCAGCGTTCTAAAAGTAACAGGAGTAACTGATGTCTTGTTTGAAAATGTACTTAAGTATTTGATTACTCAAACAGCAAACTAACACGTTACGTTACTCATTACTGCACAAAGTAATCAAAGTACTCTAACATATTACTTTGTAACGCGTTATACCCAACTCTGTTGCTGTCATACTTCCGTGTGTCTTTTATGATAACATAGGTACAGCCAATAAGCAGCACTAGAGGGCAGAGTCAGAAGTTTAACACAACAAACGAGGCAACTGTGGAGGAGGTTATAATATTATACCTTTAAATGAAGGCAGCGTTGTAGATGGCAGAGGTCTGTTTGGCCATTATACACACCCCGACAGCGCTCCGTTCCGCTATTATATAAATGACTTTGTTTTTTTCTCAAGTTGTATCTTGCTTGAACAAGGCTACACTATCTTGACAATCTCTGGTTGTACTGCTCTGTTTTGTCCGTATCCCTAAGCTTTCAGAAAACGCACACAAATATGGACAAAATTAACGCAGAGTATGGACAGAAGGTTCCATCCGTCCCTGTCTTCATATCTCACATTGAGCCTCATTCACAAATAGTGCGTACGAACAAATCTGTGCTTAAACTGTGCGTACGATGGTTTGATGCACAAGTCCGGGATTCATCAATATTTTCTTACCCGAATTTGTTCTTACTCTGCGAACAAATTTAGAACTGCCTCAGACCATGCGTACGCACAAATGAAGATGGCCGAACTGACTTAGAAAATGCAAACACATACCTTTTAAGTACATGCAGAGTCCACAAAACCACATTCATTAAAAAGAGATTTAATTAACATTTTTTAAAATCAATTATTTACTAATATATTGGCAAAATGTATTAAATAACCATGAAATTGACACACATTTACCCTCATCATTGTGACAATTAAAATCTTAACAGCAACATGAACAGAAAAAACTATCACTCCATCAACGTGCAGATGATCTGTAATGCCGACTGCCATATCCGTAACGCTGTAGCCCGCTGGCCGGGAGGTACCCACGAATCATTTATTTTGCAAAACAGTACAGTGGGAATGCGTTTGGAGGCAGGGGCTGTGAGAAGTGGATGGCTTGTTGGTGAGCACCATTTGTTCTAGTCTTTTATTTCAATTGATTTTAGTTAGTATTTTTAGTAAGTCTGTATTCCGTCAATGCTAAAATGTTATATTGTTTGGGTGACCGTGGATATGGCCTTAAAACATGGCTGATGACACCATACACAAACCCTGAAACCCCTCAAGAGGTGCGCTATCATACATGCCCACACACGCACCGTAGAGCGCACTTTTGGCATGCTTAAGGGCCGTTGGATGTGTTTGGATCCAGCCAGTGGCAAACTACTTTATACCCCTGAAAAGGTGTGCAAGATCATCCTGGCATGCTGTGTCCTCCACAATCTTGCAATGACCCATGGCATTCCTGTAAGACCTGGCGCCATCGCTTCTAACAAACTGTGAAATTTACTAATTCTCTCCTCGCGTAACTGCTTCCTTCATTCATGAATCAACTCTAGCGGTTTCCTTATATAGAGAAATGGGGGCGTGGTAGTATGTTAATCACAAATTGCGAGCATGCGCCTGTCAATTTAGAATGATTCTGATTCACACACATAGGCAAGGTGGTGAGAACAAAATTGGCCGGTGCGCAGGTGTCATGAATCCCACGGTGATTTTGGGTATGCACTTATTTTGTGCGCAAAGTAAGAACATTTCCACGCACATATTAGTGAATGAGGCCCATTGAGCATAAATGAGCCCTAATATGTGAAATTATTGCTGGCAGTCCACATTGTTTTCCCCTGCTGCTTCTCTGATGTCGGGCCTCTTCCGATATTTTCACATCTAACTGGGTAAATTACAGGTCTCTTTCAACCAAACCAGAGCTGGGGATGGTTGGAGTAGTGAAAAGACAAACCAAGATGGTTTTTGTTAGTTTTATTTGGTTTCTGTCAACTTTGAATAAAGTGTGTTTTATGATAAAATTACTGATTATTTAAATGGAGTCTGGTGGGTTTGGTGATAGGGATTTTCACGCTGTTTCTGGTTTAACAAAAAGAATCTAACTCTTCAGCAAAATGGTCTGTCTTAGTGGGGATCCTTTTCATAATGTTGTCAGACACTAAGAATAGTAATCTGAAAATGTTAGTGTCAAAAACAAACACTGCTAGTGGACGTAAATTGACCAGGCAAATACCCCTAATTGTTACATTAAAACCTAATGTTTGGCTGCAGCCCTCTCGCTCATTACTTGACCAGTTTCACAAAAGTGTTGTTCCCATTCGTCACTTAGACACAAAAACGTGGGAAAATAGGGTCCACTTTGAAAAATCCCGCAATTAATCTTTAACACAGTAAACTCTGTACGTGCATGTAATGTAATCAGCACCTGAGCCCCAGTGGACATGCCTCCCACTAATAACTCTCAAGTCACAATGGGGGAGAAGCATGCCCAAGCCAGTCCTGGTATTGCAAGATGACAAATCCATTATCACCAAAATACCCAGTCTCTGGAGGGAGCATGAGTGGGCACGTTGCTCTTCATTTCACACTGCATTTCCCTCAGAGGAAACGGTACAAAGCCAGGGAAGGAGAGGATCCAGCTTAAGTCGCTCTTCTATTAGCAGATGAGACGGGGGTCTTGATCAGCCGGCTGTTTCATTAGCACATGGAGATGAGATAGACAGGAAGACGCACTTTGCTATAAATACAAGGCTGCTTATCTCCCTGATGGAAACCTTTTTTTTTTTTTTTTTTTTTTTCTTTCAGTCCAAGGCTGAGGCAGCGTTTTTCTTTTTGGTTTTTCATCTCCTGTTTCTGTGCCCATGGTGATTGTGAGAGCTGTCAGTCAGAAACGGGCCTCTGCACAGCAGGATATTTTTGTCGAAAATTTTCAGAGTATGCCGAGTTTGTGACTGACAGGTAAACTGCCAAAGATGTTGGCCAGTATGTGACGTGGCAGGACAAACACAGGGGGACATGTGGAGGTCTAGGGAGTCTCAGAAATGAATATGAAAAATGTCAGTCATTTCTGGCAACTGAGTGCACAGTCCAAATACTGGAGACATGCTGTCATTGCATATATTGTGCTTTTAAAGGTTATTCACATTGTAAGGATATAGTGGCCTAACTGATGGTCATGTTGGGGGGAGGGCTGATTAAATTCTTTGCTGGGGCGAAGTTGTCAAATTAACTGACACATTACTTCTCTTCATTTCTCTCAATAAGAATAGTTTGAGATGAATTAAATCAAACACATTTATACACTTGTTTTCAGCTGCTGATAACTGGTGACAGACCTTGCAGAATAATATGTTTCCTCCGTCTGTATAGTGATTTCATCCATATTGCTCCAAATCTTCAGATCGATCCCACAGAGCAGTGCACATATAGTATATATTTCATGATAACATCTGCTCTTAATTAATTCAAAGTCAATGGTTGCATTAGTGTTTCTTAATGCTCAGATAAGCAGGGCTCCATTAAGTGTGTGTCAACTTGAAACTTTTATCCAGCTGAAGTTGTGATATCACAGTAGGCCACTGTGGGAAGGCAAACAAAAAAAACAGCTGACACGACCACAGCAATGACTCCATTCATCCATCCATCCATCCATTTCCATCCGCTCATCCAGCGCTGGGTCAAAGGGGCAGCAGGCTGAGCAAGGTAGTCCATGACGTCCCTCTCCCCAGCAATGGTTTCCAGCACCTCCTGGGAGATCATGAGGTATTCCCAGGTCAGATGAGATAAATATTCCCTCCAGCATGTTCTGGGTCTGCCCCTGGGGCTTCATACCAGTTGGACATGCCTGTAAAATCTCAAAGGGGAGGCGCACAGGAGGCATCCTGATTAAATGCCTGAACCACCTCAACTGGCCCCTTTCAACACAAAGGAGCAGTAACCCTTCTCCAAGTACCCTATCTCTAAGGCTGAGCCCAACCACTCTCTGGAGGAAAATAAATTAAGCTGCTTATATCTTTCAGTCACTACCCAAAGCTCATGACCATAGGAGAGACTAAATCAAGAGCTTTGCCCTCCAGCTCAGCGTCTTCTTTACCACGATAGTCTGGCGCAACACTTGCATCACTGCTGATGCACACCACACCACCTGTCCATTTCACACTCCATTTTACCCTCATATTTTACCCTGGGGAGGGGCAACACCAAGAGCGATTCAATAAACCCTAATGAACTCGGCAAAATGAGCTGGAGTACTTTGCCCAGTTTGAGGAAACCGCTTCCCCAGTTTGGAGTCAGACCAGTGAGATAACTCATTGGTGAGTGTCTAGTGGCTGGTACTTGGGCTATGTGGCCCGCTCAGGCTCAGCCCAAATAATAAACATGGAGCTGGGTCAACCTCTAGCCCCATAGAGTCCTTGCAGAATACTGGCTTTGATTCCGACTCACAGCCCTTTGCTGCATGTCATTCCTCCTCTCTCTCCCACCTTCCTCGTCTATCAACAGCTGTCCTATCAATACAGGCAAAAAAAGTCCCAGAATAATCTTTCAAAACAACAACATGGAGCAGCCACCCTGTTGGCCCACCACCCACAGGGACAGGCATTAGGGTTGGGTGCATGGTGTGCCAGGCAGCAGAAAGAGGCAGGGACTCAGGTGTGTTGACCCCTGGCATTGCACAGCAATGGCTGATTTAATTAAACGTTCCCCCTGGCTGGGCTAATCTCTCTGTGGTTAGCATGTCAGCAGAAGTGTACGTGCTAAAGCATTTCAATAATAAAAATCATCAAGTTCTTTCAGTCCCTTTTAGTATGAAGTGAATCCTCCTCTTCTTGGGGTGAGATCCATGGAATTTGAGAGCTACAAGTTTGCAGGCCTTAATTACCAACCACCAGTTGCAGTCCACAGGTGTTTGTGCTGCAGCAGCAGCTTCAATCCTCCTCCTTGACACATAAAAGTTATCTTGATGTCGCGCTTCTGTGCATAAAGCACCAATGATTACACAGCCTGTGGAGCCATTGATAAAAATGGAAGAGCCAGATGTGTGATATGAGTAACTGAAAGACACGCTGAAACACCTGTGTGTCGCAGAGAGGGGCAGGCTTTGAAGTCTCAGCGAAAATCAGATGACAGCAAACTGTGTCTTGTAAGGTTTATAATATTACTTTAAATGGAAAGGTGTATATAATGCTTTTGTGTTCACCCCCACCCACACAGTTGTTGAATTATTTAAGGTACAATGCAGTAGGCATTTTCTTCTACCCCTGGGCCATGGTGCCAACATTTTCTCCTGTGCTATTTACACAGCATCAAATTGTGTAAATACTTCTCTGGTCATAGACTCCCATAAGTCGCCTTTGGTGGGCCAGGGGGGGACAGTTGTCACAGCATGCATGAATATTTGACAATTCAACAAATAAGTTGGGCAAAATGCAAAAAGCCTACTCCTAGCCACCGGGGCATGTTTTCCCCATTTATTTTTTAATTTCACAGGCTTTTTTTTTTAAAAGTTTGAAGGACGTGTTTTTCAAAGTTGTTCTGTTTTGGCTTGAGTAGAAAGTGTGTGTGATCTAACATTTTGGAAAAATCCTGACAGCCCAGTATGTTTTCTGCATATTGCTAAATTTTAATTCTTAAATGTGTAGTAGAACATGCAAAGTAAGATGTCGAAATTCAACCCAGGAAGTACAGTTTTCATAATCATTGCATGAGTCGGATATGTTTTAGAGGTCAGATACATTATCCTCTTTGACCATTTTCAAGCAATGTGCATTTGCATGTAATTGAATGACCAGTGCATACTTTTGCAGCAAATGTTAAAGGGAAAGCTCAGCCAAAATCAAAAATACATATTTTTTCTCTTACCTGTTGTGCTATTTATCAATCTAGACCGTTGGTGTGAGTTGCCGAGTATTGTAGTTAGGGGTGGGCGGTGTATCATCGAATATCCCTGGTGTATTGCAGCTTGTTCCTTTTGGGATTTGTA
This sequence comes from Epinephelus cyanopodus, assembly GCA_026686955.1. Lineage (NCBI taxonomy): Eukaryota > Metazoa > Chordata > Actinopteri > Perciformes > Serranidae > Epinephelus > Epinephelus cyanopodus. The sequence goes on along the minus strand of CM048925.1, from coordinate 35,301,291 downwards.
AAATGATGATATCATGAACATCGAGTATAAAGTTCTCTCACACTTTACTATGGCCCTCCCTTTCAAGGACACACACACACACACACACACACACACACACACACACACAGAAAGAAAGGCTCACAAACGTAATACTTGAAACACACTCTCCCCAGCCTGATCACTTTCTCCTTAGCGATGGTATATGCAGGGCTCCACACTGCTACTATTTAGTTACATTTTGCAACCACAGAGCACCAGTGCAACTTGCAAATATTATTAATCTATGAACTGGAGGGCTGAATAAATCAGCACCTATAATGGCCCCATGGTAACAGTTTAACTTTATGAAATTAATGATAGTGTGAGCTAACAAAGAATGTTTTTGTACCTGTAGGGCTTCAGATCCTGACATTTTAGTTGCATTTTGCGACCGCAGAGCACCAGTGTGAGTTGAAAATACTAATAATAAATGCACTGGAGAACTGTTAGTATATTTCCAGCTCACAGTGAATAAATCCTCACGTTCAAAGGTGCAGCAGCTCTTGACTGTAAGCTTCAGCCTTAGAGGAGCTGGGTGTTTCAAAATAAGAGCATCAGTGGTTCCGCTTTGATTTATTTAAAAATGATAGTCCTATGTTAAACTTTATTAAAACTGTATTTAATTTATCTTCATTATGACATCAGTTGTTTAAATTAACTTTATTGTAATTCTAGTTCATTTAATCATTTTGCGTTTTATTACTTAACAGTAGTAGAGGTATAGAGACAAATATTATATTGCGGTACAGCCTAATGATATCGCAGTCGTTATTTTAAGCCATATCACCCAGCCATGGTTTGAGATATCGGCCATAGAGATATCTGCCTTCTCTAAATATAATGGAAGTAGATGGCAAACAGCTTGTGGAGCTTAAAGTGCCATATATATTAAAAAAAACTCAACAGTGCAGGAAATCATGGATCTACTGCTAGCTTAACAGAGCATCACTGAACTAGCTAATGCTACAGCTCAGCTGAGGAGGACGCCATTAATTTTTCCATCTTGTTCTGTCACAAGCTCAAGCCTTATGCCTGCGAGAAGACGCACCCTTCTTTCTGTGCAATGATACCGTTAGTTGGTGTAGTTCAGCAGAGAGAAAATAGTTCCTCCATGAAACTGCTCACAAGAAGGTCTGTTGATTGTCTTGAGCAACCAGGTCATGATTTCTAGAAAGAGACGTTGCTGTCGACTTTTTCAAATGTATTTTTGTGGCACATTGAACACCACAAGCCGCGTGCCATCTAGCTGCATTATATTGGAGATAAGGCAGACATCTCTACAGCCAATATCTTCAAAACTCTGCAACTCCCACCAAATCAATCTAAAGAGATAAATAGCACAACAAGTAAGAGGAAAAATATGTGTTTTAGAGTTTTGCTTAAACTGTCCCTTTAAGCTCTCAGTATGCTTCAAATGAACTATAGTGTATGTCATGTCATGACCATGTCCAAAGGCAGAGATGTTCTAAATTGCCCTTCTCAAAGGCTGGGCCAATAGCCGGCCATTATCACCTCCTTCTGGCTGTGTCTTACTGTATCCCAGTCTCTCTCCAAGAACTCTATGTTTTTCTGTGTATCATTGAAATTTTAACTTGATGGGTCACACAATGGCACACACTATTTGACAGCCTCTTCTCAAAAGTGTTAGTCGTGCTGCGCACACACAAAACGCAACAGAAGTAGTGAAAGATAAAAGAAAACAAAAACAAGAGGGAACACATGACTGTCTGCTTTTGAAATTAACAGAAATTGTAAGACATAACCCCCCCACTTCCACTAGTGGAAAGGGAGTTTCAAATGCTTACAGACCATAAGACAAGCTCTTTGTTTGAAGTATATGGTGCCTTAAAATCTTCCTTCCACTAAATGTTTCCTCCTATTGTGAAATGAAATTGCAAGGACAACATTTCTGTTCCAGTGACTGACAAAAAATCTCAAATGTGCTGCTGTCCTCTCAGTATGTGTCTCAGACTTTACTAACCAAATCTCCAGTTCTGGCATTTCTCTTTAAGCTCAGATGTGTTCTTGATGATCAGCACTTATGCCTAAAAGGATTCAAACAGTCATTCATGTGAGCAACTATAAACCAACCACGGAGCCTGTCTGCATGGCGTCCGCATTTGCAGACATCAGGCTGCCTGTTTAAGCTGTCATAGTCCAGTGACATGATGACTGGAGGCGTAAGAGAACATTCTCTGTGCCTTGCAAAATGTATGATGCCTAATAAGCCCGGCTTCTTCTTCCCCAGCTAAATCTTAACTTCACTTGAATAGAATCCAATTTCCGTTTAGCTCCAGAGGAAGACACTGATTTGGATCATTTAATACCATAATGTATCCAAATCTATCCATGTCACCTTTAGCCTGAGGTGCACCACGGTGATGATGTGGTGCTCCTCAGAGCATGATTCATCCCTCCTCTTCACAGCTGTAACATCAGCCCATTAGCTGATGCAAGGGACGATTAGCTTTCCTAAGACAAATCCACAGAAACCTCCTTTGATGTGTTGCATTTTTATGTTTTTTTTTCCACATCACTGCACTAAGCGGCTGTGTTGATCCTTCTCCTAGCAATATTGCGCTGAACCCCGCTGTCAGGACTGAGATGAAGGCGTAAAGGTGCACGCAACAGCCTGAGCTCTTAGTAGAGACCTGGCATGAGAATGTGCCACAGGTGGTGAAAGCAAAAACAAACCTGTCAGCTGAGGATATACTGCAAGGCAGCCAACAATACAGACAGACAGCCAATGCCATAAACACAGTGATACACACACATATGCACACAGCTTTTGAAATTGGATTTTCTGCCAGTTTGTTGACAGGATTCATACACAGCATTGAAAAGTATGGGCAGTTCAATCTAAAATTCTTTATAACTTCATAATCAAGGTGCCAAATTACGATTGGCCGAGCACCAGATGACAGTACATTTTTCTTTGGCAGACAAATCAATGTGCCACCCACTGGACAGGCTTCTAACTTTGTGAAATGTAACTTTGAAATGCCTCATTCAGAGGTCTTTGTCTGGCTTCTTTGTTCATGTTAAGAACGGCTCACTCTGACCATCAGCCAACATATCTGAACTGTGGCATCAAACACTCGGTTGATTGGCTACCTCGTACACTACTCCACAGTAATTCTCTGGTTGTTTATGTTTGTAGTGTTAGAGTGAGGACGTTTTCGGCAGCCATCACCTCTTCACAGGGCTGTTTGACAACTAGGACTTGATATTAGGGTTAGAGGGAGGAGGGTTAGTGACCATTGATACAATTTTCAATGCCACGGAAAAAATTAACATTCAGCATTAAAAATTTTATTTAGCTTTATAACATGACAACGACAACTCTTCTTGATTAGTAGCCGAGACCAGCAGATTAACTCTAGTAAACATTAACAGTAAGAGAGAGCAAGAAAGCATAGCTGACAGTAGTGTATCAATACTGCAGAAACTGAATATTAAGATAGTTTAAAATTTTCAGAATCAATATGTATCAATAAATATTTTTGACAACACGAGAATTGGGTTTAGATTGAGGGGTAATTCAGGTTCATTACATTTTGGGTTTAGCCATTTTAACTGATTTAAAAAAATAAAAAAAACGTATTTACAGAAGTATTGAGATGTTAGCTTGGTTCGACATTTGTGGATCATTGCCCACACGTCTGAATTGTTCAGTGATTCAAATAGATCTGATGTTGTGCACGCTTGCGTGTTTTCCACCAGTTGGAGAAACCCTTGACCAATAAGAGCTTTGTATTGTAAATAAACTTGGGGCGTCATTCCAACTCTTTAAATCTAAATCCCATTATTTCTTTGATTGCCATATTAGGTTAACTTCTTCTAGCAGCTAATACCACGGCTTTTATGTCAACTGAAAATTATGTCTGCAGGACAGACAGGGACTGAAAATACCACCCACCAAGGGCCAAATACGTTTACATTTCCCGTTCGGCATGTAAATTTGAGAAAGCTATCCACCACACTAGAGAGTAAATGTCATGCCAAATGCCATCAGCTACTCTGCTGAAGTAACTTGCCACCAGTCTGCTGCTAGCCACTGCTGAGGTGTGTTTAGACCAAAAGCAAAACAAATTTTTACCTTATGTAAATTCAGCCACTAGAGTGCCAGCTGTGCTGACAATTGTGCTATCTAACTGGGGAAGGCAGCTAACACTAACGTTAGTGCTAACTTTGCCTAAAGTCAAGTACAAGTGATAAATGGAGTCAAGTAACAAATACATATTTACAGAACTTACTATGTGGTCCTATGACTTTGCTCACTTTTCTTGAAGTTCTTAAATGTTCTGTTCCTGGTGCTGATGTTGAGTCATAAAGCTTCGGGTGCCAACAAACAGCAACAAAATGTTTGTCCCCCAGTTCTGATTCTCAGTGATGTCAGAGCAATCTCAACACTCATAGGCTTTTACGCACAGCATCACCCGCAAATTTTTTGCTCAAGTTGAAAGCAATTCATCTCGCATAGACGCCTTTTGACTTGTATTCGCATTGCCTGGCGCAAATCTGTGTCTATTTGCATCTTAGCATTGATCTACCATGTAACACTGTAGAGTGAAAAATTGAAAGCATCCTCAGGCTAGTCAGTCCCTTGAGGATGTTGAGATGTTGCAGTCAACAATTAACGCAGTCCCTGGGAATTGTACATAACCTTACTTTTTTTTTCTAATGACCAAAACTTAACAGCAAATTTGACTATTTAAAACAGGTAAAATCTTATTACAATGTAGCGCTGCGTGCAGCCTATTGATTCGCTCAGCCCCTCCTTGCCCTGCTCTCTCGCACGCCCAGTGACAGGGCTAACAGTTAGCATCACACAGCTAACGTTACCCAAATTTAGCTGTTGATAGGTTTAAAGACAGAGTCCAGCTTTTTTTAGTGTCAGTGTGAGTTTGTTGGGGTTGCTGAAGGGCTCAGTGTTGGATTTTAGCGGCTGCTGCTGGCAGAGATAGTAAGAGGAGAGCATCTCACAGAGACAGTGAAATGCTGGAGGGACTGGCTAATCGACTATTATGTGGCAGTATTTACAAGGAGTAATGCAATCTGTAATATGAAAGCCTACCAAGGACAAAGAACATATCACATACGAAAGAAAGTGTTGTGATAAAATGGATGTTTGGAGATAAAGGAGTTGTAAGAGGCTGGCTATAGTATGATGCAGAGCTTGTGGTGATTAGTTTAAATTGGTAAAATGAGTTATCTGTCTCAATGAACTGTTCTTAAACAAATGTAAATGTGACACAAAAAGGCCATTTTTGGTGTTGTCCAGTGAAAAAATACGCTTGAATGCATGGCCGGTGGATTTTTCATCTACCAGTTCCCTTGGCTGGTGAGTCAAATAGTTAATTTCAAACACATGAGACAGATACATAACTCACTACAGATTGGTTAGGGCAACAGCAAGAAATTGGCTAACAGGAACACAATGTCAGGCTGAATAAATGGTGGTAAGCAAAATGTCAGTTTACTGTGATAATTAGTCCATTGACATTTAAAAAATACAGCAACAGTGCTTAAAGGAAGTGTGACGGGGCAAGACACGAGCAGTCAGATGATCAGACAGGTTGTGAACGAACCCCAAAGTCAATTTTAGCCCAGCTTATTTGGAAGAGAAAAGAAAGGCAAATGGGAAAATTATGATCCAACAGTCCAGTGCTGCTGGTTTTTGTCCCTCTTACTTTAAGTCATGCTAATTTCACACTCACTGAGATGTGCAGACTCTGCTGCTCAACAGCATATACAATATATTGGGGCAAGCAATAAACAGTGATGCCTGCATTGTAGCTTGTTTGGTTAGCCAGCAAGTTGCCCTGGGTGTTGACTGTTCTGCTGTTAGCTGCAATAGCTAATTCAGAGGACTAATTTCTGTGTTTAAATTCAGGTGGACTCAGAAACAAGCATTTAAATTTGTTTGTGTACACTTCGATATATGTTTTGTCACTGGAATCACATTTCCCACATCTCTTTAACAGAGGTGTTGAGAGAAAAGGTAGCATGAAAGGACACGTTCATGAGAATAAGACAAAGGAAAAATAGCAGGATTTTCCTTTAAGCATGTAGCTGTGACATTATGTATTTAAGATAAGGCTTTGCTAATGCATTACATCAGTTTTGATCCGTACTCTGGATGAATTTCAAACCTAATTCTGCTTCATGATGAATTACAACCATGAGGCACCGTATAATTGCATACAGGTAGCGTGACATATATCAGTGAAAAATGTAATTATTGTACAAGCTGGCTGGTAAAAAAAGTCTTGGCAGGTTAATTTTTCAGTTAACTTGGCAGTTTAATCTTATGTAGTGTGACAAGTAAGCCAGAACATTAATATTGGACCTGTTCATAATTAACAGGTCATTTATTTTGTTGCTGAAGCACTGCCATTGTACTCAGTAATATTTTCATTTGTCAGGCACTTTGTTTACATATAGAGTGGAGGGACCAGGTTATTTATTAAATGGCCTCATACTGTCACAAGCCAAAAAAAAGTCTTAATACCTTTAAAATGACATGTACAGAGGATGGAGTATTCTTCACCAATGTACTGTATGTCTTATTTTAAGTGTACATCACTCCTACAAGCAGGTTGGGCTGGTTTTGTTGAGGTGAAAAGAACTATGTACAAAAATGAAAATAAAAAAATCTTTTAATAAAACCCACAAGGAACTCCATTATTGAAGTAAAGAAAAGTTAGGCTCGGCCCGTGGCCATTGGGCAGCTTGTAGTAAGTAAGCTTCCAGCAGGTCTGCACCGGAAGAGTAGTTTGACAGCCTCAGACTTTCTTTGCCTTAGCTGGAATGACAAAGCCTAAAGCTCCAGTCAGTGATAACTGGTGTCAACATGGCGGTTATCAACCCAGGCTTTCTCTCTGTGCACATTTCCTTAAAAAGGGTTTGGTGCATCATTTGACTGTACTACCACGTGAAAATGCACCAATCACATCCCGCCTTCTTGTTCCCAGGACAAATATGAAACAATAAAATGGCAAAAATCAACGCTAGTGTAGAAAATAAATGGTAAATGGACCTGCATTTGTATAGCGCCTTTCTAGTCATCTAGTGACCACTCAAAGCGCTTTTTACACTACGAGTCACGTTCACCCATTCACACACACATTCATACACTGGTGGCCGAGGCTACCATACAGGGTGCCACCTGCTATTGAGTTTTAACATACACACACACCGATGGAACAGTCATCGGGAGTAATTTGGGGTTCAGTATCTTGCTCAAGGATACTTAAAGATGCAGCCTGGAGGAGCCCAGGACCAAACCACTGATCTTTCAATTGGTGGACGACCCGCTCTACCTTTGAGCCACAGCTGCCCAAGAAAGGCAAGAAAGGAATGCTGGCAGAAAATTGCTAATCATGTAAATTTCATAAACTGAAAAAATAATAGACATAGCTACCATGATGTCACTCATTGGCTTGTGGACTCAGGTTGTGAACCTTAAGAGCCAGCAGTGACCTTAACTGGATGAGAGGTTAGAACTATGGATGAGTGAGATGTGGAACTGACTGAGTCATTCAAAGTAGCCTGCCCTTAAACATGCATAACTTTAAGCCTTAATAAAATGTAAACGGTTGAGTTTAACGGTTGTATAGTTGTCATGCATGGAGAAATTAGTTTTAGAGACCAGCACTGTTCATTTATACCAGGCTGGAAACACGTTTATTTCTGCTGTAAAATTGGGCATTTTAACATGGGGGTCTACTGGGACTGACTGGCGTCTGGAGCCAGTTGGCCATCCTATGAACTGCAGTTTTTGGCACACCTGTGTTGGCTTCATTTTTCTGTCCCGGAGGTTGCTGCTTGGTAAATTCAGTATGAATATATTTATTTCTACGCTACCGAAGCCCTTACAGTTTATTTCTAACATGCCAGGTGCACGCTCTACAATTCTTACATGTGACCGTTAATGCAGCAGATTGCAACATCAAACTCAAGAACTGCATTATGTCTGACAATGTCCCATAATGAAGGATGCTTGGAAATCACGTGTTTTTGGCCAAATCAAAGAGACATGAATTGTATTAATTGAATACTGTGTTAGACGTCAACAGACTAATCAATTTTCCAGTCAGTGTTCTGTTAACTATAATATACCAGCTGTGTCAAAGACTGTGTCACTTCAGCAAGTCAGCATGAAGAATAACAGCACAATTCAAACCACAATGTAACTATGACATCCTATAAGCATCTGGCCCTTGCGTTAAAACAAGAAGCTCCTCCTACAGACAAACCAAGGTTAGTCTGCAACCAATTAAGACAATCAAATAATTTGGTGAAAAACTATTTATAAACATTATCCTAATTGTTCAAACATTTAAATATTAAAGGGAGCATTTACTGATTTTCAACCATGTTAACCATGTTCAAGTGTAAATAAACTGATGTAAACTTCCCTCCATCTCCAGTTTTGTAAAAACATTGTCTATAAAACCAAGCAGTGCTGATCAACTATAAAGTTTAATTTGGTAACTCTGTCGCTTATTTCTTTCAAAATATTTTCAGAAATGTTTTTTTAGTTTACTGTTTGATTTTAATTGGAGATTGTTTGTTACCAGCCACACTGTCTCTTGTTTCTTGTTCAGTGTTGATTGCTCCAGTGCCACGCAGTGCATTGTGGTAATTGTATGTTGTTGGGTTTTTTTTTTTACCTCTTGAGCAAAAGCAAATAACACAGCCTGTCTTTCTCTGTTCTCTTTGGTCATATAGCACCAGTTTCTAAAGTATATGAATCTTCCTACTGCATTGACAGCCCAGTTTTATGAAAAGACAGACATCTTTCCAGCAGTGAAATGCTTTTTTAATGATACAAGGGTATTTAAAAAAGACTTTAAAACAATCAAAAGCCCATGATATGCTTTACTCAGAATGGTGCAGTCTAAGTTCCCTCTGCTATGAAGCCCATTGGGAGCTTTCAGTTCCTGTTGGCAGTTTGGACCAAGGACCAACAGGTAATATGAATGAGAGCTCATCCAACAAACATTTGGTTGATTGAAGTTGCACTTGAATTAATTAAACTAAATGAAATGTAATAATAAAGTAATTAGATAGTTATTTCATTAAGAATATTGATATTATGCATACTGAGATGACCAGAAATTACTTATGTTGGAGCACCTTGATTACCTTAAGGGTGCAGGGCATGCCACATAATTGTAACTCCCTATAACCCCTCTCTCTCCCCCCTGTTTCCAGTTTCCCTCTTCTCTGTCAGCTATCCAAAAATGGTGATAATGCCAAAAACATAATCACTCACTACAGATCCATTTTGCCTACTGGATGGATTAAGTAAAAGCGCCATGACTTGCAGAATGAGAGGTACTCTTGCAGTGGGAGGACCTGACCCTGTATAATCTGTTCTCTGGCAGGTCTCAGGACTTCTGCTGTGAAGCGTGTGGCTGCTCCATGCGCTCTGCCCTCCTGGCTCTGACCCCAAACAGCAACCCCAGCGCGGAGGACTACAAGGCTAAAGAGCTGGCCCAGCAAATCAACTTCAAGGTACAAACACTGGCAGTTAGAAGAGTCCCGTTTGATGTTAGGGCTGGACATTAAACCATTTTGAATCTCTTACCCATTTTAATTCACTCATATCACAATTCCTGATAAATTCCCTGAATACTGTGTCATTATTTAAGAATACTTAAGTCTCAGATAGTGTCCAAGGCTTTTATTAACCCTTAGCAGCTCAGGTGATGGGAATTATGCACTATTAGTGTTTGTGCCAACTGCACAGTTTTCCTTGATTTATTTAGGAGCTTGTCAGTCAGTAGCATGACTTGTGATTGCTCAGTATTTAGATTTCTCTCGCATCAACAACTACAGCCATGTGTGTTGATCATTAAATTGGCAGATACAGTCCAATAGTCCAGTTATCCCAGTGTGCCCATCACAAAGTTTAGCTGCTAAACTTTTGAAGCTGTCAAACTCAATAAAGCACTTTCTGAAACACCAGTCATGCTTGAAGCTTTGGACGTCATCAGTCATGTTGTATGCTTCATTTGAGACAAGCTCCGACACAATGTGTTGAAATGGTGCGCTTCACAGTGAAAGAAGCTTTGGAGCTTCTGTATCATCGGCCAGTCTCTACTACCCTGTATCAAAAAACAGGGCTGCAGTGTAAGCATACAAACTAGTAGAAACCTGAAGAATATGAAAGAATGTGTTGCCATGTTTACTGTATTTAATTTGATTCTCTTCTAATGTGTAATTTTTCTTTTACAGCCATGGCAGTGTACATGCACGGGTTGCACTAAAAGGTCTTGCAGTTGCTTTTGTCTGAGATTAGTGGTCATAGGCAGGTGTGTCATGTTACATGCTACTTCTGTATATTTAAAGAACAAATATTACTCCACAGAATATTGCAGATTAACCCTAACCCTAACAATCAGGCACATTGACCGTACATGGTTCAGCCATATACTAGATGTTTTCCAAGGCAAGTCCGTGTTTTCGTCCACTCTAAAGATTCAGGTTAATGAAACTCGACACTTCCTGCACACATTTCACATTAAAAGTTTTCCAGCAGCTCATAGCGAATAATCCTTCCTTTTGCTGATATGCTCTTACTGTAACATGGCAACGAGCCCTGTCATAATCACCACTGTGCTGTAGAGTGAGACTCAAACCCAACCTAAGTGGCAGAGAGTAGTGACCAAGCTGGACTCAGCTTCGACAGGCGTTCTGTCTTTTTTCCCCTTTCCTGAACCTGCCTGAGCCAGAGAGTTCATGCGTTGTCACATAACAAATCCCAACACTGAACAGGAAGTAGCCCAATACAGACAGGAGGTCTGTCTCTTTTTTTTGTTACATTGTATTTTCACTAAAAGAACTCAAAGCATCATGTCCAGTAGGCTGAACCTGAACTGAACCTGGACATTGTTTGTCCAAACCTGACCTGGCCCATTGAGCAATGGGCTCGGGTCAGGTATCCACTCTCTACCGCTGCTCTCAGTTTCTCTTAATAACAGGAATACTCAGCCTGAAGTTCATACTTCACTTTGGAAACAGCAGTCAAGAAAATACTCAGCCACAAGGTCCAGCTGTTCTGGGAATTTCCATCATATCACATGGTCTTCATCAGCAGATGGAGTTTGCCCAGTTGTCATGGCAGAGTGATTGTTAATATTTCCATTTTTTTCTGAGTGCTCTGAGGACTTCTAGCCATGTTGGCTAAAAGTTAAGCCTTAAGTAAATTCTTGGAAATAGCAGCTGATAAAATGATCTTTGAGGTCCATTTAGTGGCAATTCCAAAATACTTATACTACAGAATATACTAGATAATAACACTTGATAAATACTATTAATGCTAGTGTCATCCTCTGATTTATCCAGAAACATCTATTTAGCTGTTTTTTGATTGTTGTTAAGCCACTGTTAGTAAAACATTGACACTTCCTGTATAGATGTTTCAAATTAAGTCTTGTAGCAGCTCAGAAGGTATTATCCTGCTCCTGTTACACATTTCATATGCAAAACATATGCAGGAAGTGTAAAGCTGTTACAAGCCTTTTCTCTGTTGTTATTTGATATTTGGCAATTACTGTATTACTGACTTTTATTTATGATTGCAATAATAGTACTGACAGCTAATCAGTTAAATTAATCTATGAGTGCACAGTCCAGTCCAGAGTGTTTAATTAAAAATTAATAAGCACAAACCCTGACAGAGTGAGCCACAAGTGAGCCACCAGGCAAGATAAAATATTGTGCACTGCTTTGGCTACAAAATAATTATTTGTTTATTAGTTATTGTTGAAATAGATGTGACAGATTATGATAAAATACTGTACATTTGGGTCCACACTGTCCAGCCCTGTAACATGTGCCAAGGAACAGTGTAGATAACTGCTGCTCCCTGTGTGTTACTGCAGGCAGAGTCCAGTTTATCCAGACAGGCAAGTGAGAGCGGAGGTGCAGAAAGCGAGCCTTCCACGCTCACCGAGGGAGACACCTCCACGTCTGCCAGCCAGGAAGCTTCTGAGGCACCCCAGGCAGAGCAGGTAGGTGTTATACTGCCACACTGGGGTTACACAGGACAGCACACAACCTGCCTGCAGCCAGCCAACTACCTACAGAACTGATTATGGTTTTACATATTTTTGTGATATATTCTACAGATTAACATAACAGGCAACCATTTCATTAGGCACACTGTGTTAAGATGGCTTTACTGTCCTTCAGTCAACCGCTGGTTTCAGTCAGTATTTTATGAAAATGCATATTGCATATTCTAGAAAGATAGAGCATGTGTCACAGTGAACACTTAGTCACCTTTATCATTATTATTATTATTATTATTATACAGTTAATGTTGTATAATGCAGCTGAGGACAGTTGAGCGTGTCCACTCTGTTGGATTAATCACCTCAAGCATGTCTCAAGCCTCCCTGGCATACAGTATAATGGTGTGCTGTATTGAGCCGGTCACTGCGCCGCAGAAAGAGTAGTTGTTGCCAGGGTGACAACTAATAGGGATCCAAATAAACAAAGAACTCCAGAATCCTGGAAAGGAGCCTAAAAACATATTTAATTCTGGTTCATTACTAATTGGGTCTTATGGTTATAGTATTGTCCATCATGTCTAATTGTTAGGATGACATTGTATTTAGCGAGTTAATTTGTGAGAACTGTGAGGTCAGCAAGGTCACTTTTACCACCTATTAAAATGCTTTAGGTAATTGGGATTAACTGTTGGCTTGATTTTCACCTGTTTGATTATGATTCATGACCCGCTGGAAGTTTTATTGCTCTGCATCAGAGACAGCCATAGCTCAAGGCATTATGTTTTCAGGTTGTCCCTCCGTCCGTTCGTCTATCCGTCCCATTCTCAAGAACGCCTTGAGGGAATTTCTATAAATTTGGCACAAACATCACATGGACTCAATGATGAACTTTTTAGAGTTTGGTCCCTCTCATTCTCACGAATGCAATATCTCCAGAACACCTTCAGGGATTTTTTTCAAATTTGATACAAATGTCCACTTGGACTGAAGAATAAACTGAATTAGGGATGCACCGAATATTCGGTAACCGAATATATTCGGTCGAATATTGCAAAAAAAACACACATTCGGTATTCGGTGGAATAAGTTAAAAGCAAGGCTGAATAATAGCAGTATGTTTTGATAACGAAATCAAACAGCGTGCCGTGAGGGTGCAGTGAAATGTCGGCAGTGTGGCGGTCCGTCTGTCACCATACTCGCGCTGTGGGTTGAAAGGACAGTAATGTATTCCTGTCAAATATGGTGGCCATCGCCTTACCGGCTCCAATAATATCCTCTTCTTGGCATCATGACTGTCCAGTAGTACCTGAACAGCCGAGCCAGCCGAACACAGGTATGTGGCGTGTCAGAGGAGAAACGAGCCGTTCACATTTCTGTCATTGTGGCAGGTAACGGCCCACAAACCTCACCGCACTTTAGGGACTGTTCTTTACTTATGAAGGGACCGTCAGGGGAGGAGGGTGGCTGGTTGATTCTTATTTTATTTATTTATTTTATTTTGATCCCGCCTATGTTAATCACTTATTGATGCTGTTTTTGAAGTATGAATAAGTCAGTAAGTAATTTATTCCATTGAAATATCATTGATGTATTATAGAAAAATGATTTATCTTTTTTATAAATGACCAAAGGCACATCTGCCTCATTTTTGCTGTGGTATCCTGATACTACTCAGAACCGTGATATTTTCACTGGTATCGTACAGTGGGTCCCAATTTTGGTACCGTGACAACACTAATCTGGAGGGGGTTCATCTGCAAAAACTAATGAAAAACTAAACAACGATATTCGGTATTCTGTGCTCGGTATTCGGCCAAGCATTTAATATTATTCGGCTTCGGCTTCGGCCCCAAATTTTCATTTCGGTGCATCATTATGACAAAACGTCACACAAACGTTTAATTCAATGTAATAATGGAGTGATGACATTTTGTATCCAAAAGGTCAAAGGTCAGCTTCACTGTGACAGAATAATGTTCAGCAAATACACTATTCTGGCCATTATTACTCAACTTCATATCTCAGGAACAGCAGGGGAGACATTTGGTCAGATACTGAATTGTGACACTAATCTTGGGTGTCCATCTTGAAACTGTGCTGATTGTAGAGATCTCCCGTGCTACCGGGAGGAAGATGTGTGTGAAGTATCCACATTTTCACAGACGTGGATCTAAACTGTAATGGGAAATTGACTGGTGCACAGAGGCATACAACTGCTGGGTGGTATTTTTAGTTGACTTTGCATCTTTTCTGTAATTGCATGTTTCCTGTTATTGTACTGGTTTTGGCTTTCTGCCTCACATTTTTTCATTTGCAGCACGTTTCTGTTCTTGTATTTGTTTTGGATTCTCATATGTGTTTTTGAGCTGGCATCGTTTCTGAAGGTGCAGCATGTTTCTCCTAATGGAAATGTAAGGTATTTGCCCTTGTCAGCATTACTTCAGAACCGTAATGGAGCTGTGACTGAGCTGTAGCACAACCTGAATGAAATGACGACGATGATATATAGAAGATTAGAATAGAAGATTCTCACATTTTGCTTTGATGAGTCAAAATCCCACTGTATCCCCTGTTGCATTTATGCTCAGTAAAACCTGGACTTTAATGTTCGTCCATTTGACTGTGTTTTCGTCATTCCTTGTGTTTTATTGGTGCAGCATTGGCTCATGTGTTCGACCAACCACTGTACACTCCTGTCCTCTCAAGTTTCTTTTAGTGCTAGGAAAATATCTATTCTGAAATAGGAGCTATAAAAACACCCTCAAAACAGCATTCTAAGAACTACCATTGTTCTGTGTTTTTGCAGTGCAGACACAATAAAAAGGGGGTTTGTAGAACAAAAAAAAATTCCTCCAGTCAGATCCAAAAAATGAAAAACCTACCATCTTCTTAAATTCCTTGTGTCATTTCACATTGCAACATCAATAAATATAGTGAATTTTCTATTCTGCTTTTCTAAAAAATGAAATACCCATCAAGATGTTTTGTCACTTTGATGCAAACCCCATATAAAAATCCAATACTACTATACATCCAGCCTGCTCACTGATTGGCAGCATTGCTAACAGTAGTCACTACAGCCTGAGATATTAAAGGGATAATGTTTTTGTCATCTGATGGCACAGTGTACCACCAATATACTGTATACTTAACAGCAGCATGGAGTTCAAGAACAACTTACTCTAGCTGAATTTCAATGATTTACCTTCTCACCTTGCTGCAGTGATGTAGCAGTATACTCCAGGTGTGTTATGACATCACTGTTGGGTGCAACACACTGTGAAACGCTGCTTTTCAGCCTGGGTTAAGTTACTCTTTAAGTTGCTTTTATTTCATTCTCACTTATGGAAAACATGCATGAAAAAAACCCTGCAGCTGATGTTTTAGATCAGTGGATGCCAGGAAGATTTATCATATCCTTGTCCGTTTATCGTGCATTCTTGATTACATTTCCCCACATTAATTTAAAAAAAAAAAAAAAAAATCAGCAACATTTACATTTATTACATTTTATGTCATGTTTTCAAATATATCAAAACAGAAGAAAAAAGCCAAATATATCAAAGTCAGTGTATTAATAACTCTGTTTAATATGCAGTTTTGCTGCAGCTGAAGACATGAAAGTCTTTACAGTTGGTTGTCATAGTAACACAACAAGCTTTGTGGCTCAAGAGTCTAAACAGTCTGACAGGACTGAATCTGAGCTGACCAACAAAATGAAAAATATTCTGAGTAGAGCAACAGATGTCCATCATTGTCTGATAGTGAATTCACTGTGGTATTGCATATTCCCAGCATCATGTGTATGATCTGGCTCTCTCATCCATGGTATACATGACAAGACAGGAGAGCACCTGTCAGTGGAGCCTGCAGGTTGTGCTCACACCCCAAACAGCAGGCTCACATGTCCCAATCAGATGCCTGCATATTTTTTTTTGTTCTGTTTGTTTGGCCTTGTCTTCTTGAAAGGAATACTTCACACATAAAGTGATCATTTGTATTTCAATTACTTCCTTAGTGCTACTGTGTATCATGAAGAAAACTTTGTTTTTCTCACATTTATCAATGCTGAAAAAAGAATCCAAAAACAAACAAGTTCTTGATTAATTAGTCATAGAGCTACATGTTCAACAACAGCAAAACTATATCCAGCATCTGTTCACAAACTCTGACACATCTTGTGCAGTATAATCCAAGTGGAAAGTGAAACTCAAAGTCTCCATAAAATGAAAAAGTGGTTTTAATCCTGTGTCCCTGTGTGATTTGATCATGTATTTCTTGCATCTCCAAAAATTCATCCATTTGGTGAGACTTTCGGTGACTAGCAACCACACCGGTCATATAAAACCACACTTTGCAGTTTGTGGGTTGTAGCACAACAACAGTTGTAGTAGCTAGCTAGCAGAGCAATTTGGAGATAGATAGGGAAGAAATGTGTGTTTGGATATCAGCGGGAAAAACCTTTATTTTAATTTCCAAAACAATGTTGCAGAGGTCTAATTCATCTATCTTTCCCTGATCCTTCTCCTGATCTAATGGTGAGGGAGGTGTGTGGAGAGCCAAAAGTCCACTGTGGCTCTGGCACTTGATAAACTCTAAGCCTGTAACTACTCAAATTTTCCGCTTGACTGGGATAGGGACGTACAGTATTGGATTTTTTACTGATCTGCCGATTGGCTGATACAGGTATCAATAAATTAATTTTCTCCCCACCTAATTTTAGTGATCATGTTTGTAGTAGTAGATCTGTAGTGGAATTAACATCATATTATGCATGCATACTCTTATCATGAGTATGCATGTAGTTCATTTTAAAGCCAACATCTGCAGATGCTAATGGTGTGCAGATATATATATGCATCCCTACACTTGGAAATACGTTGCAGTAGAGAAGCTATAATTATGCTGTATTCAACCCCAGACTCCATTGACAAAAACATTAATTTTACCTCACTGAACACTGGAGCTGCTGGTCTGCTGCTGTCTCAGTCAAATAATTTGTTTGTGCTATTGTGTAACTTTGGTATTTTAAAAAGGGTTATTTCGAGTTAGGCAAAAAGTCACACAATGACACAACACAGCGCAGACCAATGCAGCAGTTGACCAGAAGCTCCCATGTGCAGTGAGGAAAAATTAATGTTTTTGTCAATGCAGTCTGGCTTTGAAGAGAGCAAGGATAAGTGTCACTTTCTGTTCTATTCCCTGTCAGAAAGGGCTGTCTGTTTGGAAAGTACTGAATATGTGATTGTATTACTGAGACTTAGATTATACTGCTCGAGCTGTCTGAGAGTTTGTAAAAGGATGTTTTGATATAATTGCAATTGTTAAACACAGACCCCTATAATTTCAATTCATTAAGAATTTCTATCTAGAAAAATAAAGTTTTTCATGAAACCGACATAACACAGGGTGAGCAATAGCTTTACAAATTTATTGATTTGTTTGTGAAGTATTGCTCTAAATACAAGCTAATACAAGCTAATTCAAATACAAGCAAATTTGATTCTAGAAGAAAATGAAATAAATACATGTAAAATATTTGTGTTTTTAATTATAGTCATTTATTTCAAGTTAAATATTTATCTGTAAATCTGCAGAATACCTGTTTGCTTTTATTGATTGTATTGAATTATTTAGAATGGGCCAAAATAATGTAGTATAATATGGTACAATAATATTAAATATAAAATTGTTTAAAATGTTTTTGTAGAGGTGCTATTCTAGGAGAATGTCAGTTTGGCTCATTGTTCATAGTTTCCTCAGTATTCAGTCAGTGTACATGTCAGTGGTGCCGGTGCGTGACATTTTTTTGGCCTCCAAAGGGCTACGTGACAGAAAAGTTTAAAGTTGACTTCAAGGGAGTGTTGTGTGCATACTGGAAATATGGCATGTCTTGCATGTCTCCATTTTTCTCTAATCTGTCAAGGATCCCACTTGTGGAGATGTTGTTTTGCTCTACCCCTACAATAGATCTCTGCCTGTGTGACAGATAAACAATTGCTGTAGAAAAAAGCTGCAGTTTGACTCTGTGGGACCGACACAAAAGCCTGATGTTTACTTGTGATGTATTACATCACTAAAGACTTTAAAAATATACCACTACACTATAAATCTTATTCGCTGGCATGCAACAGTTAATACTAAGGATTATTTAGGCTTTGCTTTTTCTTTCTCCTGATGTTTGGTGTAATTAAAAACCCGACCTGTCTTCAGAATGCTGTGGTTTGTCTTTCAGTTCATTTAAGCTCAAAGTATTGGACAGAGCAGCGGGTGTTCTGAAGCTCCACAGTGTGCAATCAATAGGATTATATGGTGCTGTCTGTATGCAGCCTATTATGGATCATTCACAGTGTCCCTTTTAATTGGTGGCATGCTTCATCACCTGCTGACATCCCATGAGCTCCAAATTATTTTGAATATGAATGGAAGGAAATGATTGTGTATGCTGACTTTGCAGCAGCTCCAGCTGCTGTATTGGTCGTATTGAGTAACTGTAGTGAAATCAAGCAGTTAGATCTCGGTGCTTTCTCTTAACATCAGTGTTCTATGGTAGCTTGAAGCCTGTGGTTGTGTGGCTTTTTTTTTCACCGGTTCAGATGATATGGACAAGCTTTGTTGCCTAAGAGGATTGATTTTGGTGCCAGCTGCTACGCACAGAACCGGTCTGAAGGAGCAGAGGAGGGTCAACTTAGATTACTGTTTCTGAGTTTGGATGAACTGAGGAGGGCCGTGTCAAAAATAGGACTCCCCATCTGCCGCTGAAGTTGGTGAGACAAGAGTTAAAACTCATCCGGCCCGCTGGAATCCCACACTGCTTTGCTGCTGCTCACAGTACAGAGGGATGTAGTAGAACACAGTCTGCACAGTCTCTGCAGGCTCCCTCCAGACAGTCTCTAATTGGGTGAAATGTAAATTTTCTGTGCAAGAGCTGAGTCCATCAGCGCTGCTGATTGGTTAGTCATCCCCAGTACAGCCTCCCATCCTCCAGAGAGGACTCCTTCTATCTGCACTGATCTCTTTAAAACTTTAAATGACCAGGAGCATCATAAAGTTATCTTTAACTAACTCTAAGATTAAGTATGCTGAAAATGGGGTTAGGTTTTGATGTGCTGATCCAGGCTGATGGATGACTTAGTATTACTGTGCGGTAGCATCAGGGCCTGGACACATGCCACATTTATCGTGCCCTCAAATCCATCGTTGTAAAACGTAGACATGAGACAGGCATGCCCAAAAGTGAGAGGACAGCTTTACGGCAAACAAGTGTTGCCTGTTTTTCAGGGTGCAACAGCTGCACCCTGAGATAAACATATTTCCACTTTTGGAGCGCAGCAGCACACATCATGTCATGTGACGAGGAACAACCCGTAACAGCCTACGGGCATTTCTTCCTTTCATCCTTAAATATTAGTCAATGATAAATATGGAGAAAATTTTTATTCTTTATGATCTGTCCAAAGGAAAATATTTGAATACACACACCACTAAAAACACCAGCTCTGAACTCAGGATTTCTGGTCAGCAGACCATGATACGGTGCTGGTTATGGTCGCTTAGCAACGTCAGGCAAAACCTGCCTCCGCGCCCTTGAAAGTTGGCACAAATTGGGCACAAGAGAAGAACTCAGCGTTCAACCTCTCAGTTCCCTGGAGGTAAAGACAAAGCATGTGTCCCAGCCCTAAAAGGAGAGCATCTCAGTGCTGGATTCATGATGTCAATATTGTCATGTGCATTTTCTTAACTCTTCTGATTTCATTCTATAGAAGGAATATGGATTGATGATGAGTGATTTTTTTTTTTTTTCAAATAGTTGCTCATATACTAGCTTTTAACCTGCAGTCATTTGCAAGCTGTTGGCTGTACCGATGATCACATCATTATTTTATGAAGATGACATTGTCTGACAGAATCAACATAAATACAGATTAATGACAGCAGCTGTACTGTGTGATTAGCTAGATTGACATTTAAAATGAGTGATCACAGGAGGCAACTAAAGGTTGTGTTGACCTTACTGCTACACAGCTCCCAACCCTCAGTGGACAGGTCTGTCATCATTTTGCAAAAGCTCTTGCTTTGGGGTGTGAAAATGTCAGCCTAATGAAGACAGAGGACTGGAACCAAGGGGAAAAATACACATTTATAGATTTTATTGGCTTAATATAAACATGTGCTACTATCAGTCAATAGGCTACAGATAAAAGAAGAGGTAGAATTAAACCAAGTAAATAACAGCCCTGTAGTGTTTGTTGTACACATCTAAATGAGCTGCAAATGTGTTTTTATGACTGGCAGAACAACTCTATAAACTCTATGATGGAAACTGCATTATATATACACTGTATGTGTCTGCTGGAAAACAGGTAAGAAAGAGAGAGAGATTAGCCTTCATTGTCTCCCTTAGGAGAACTTTGTATTGGACATTTGAGAGAGCACAGGCAACACACTGGCACACATGTACAATCAAACTACAATTAACCTACAGTATCACTCCCAGATCCATACATCTCAAGAGCATTGCACAATGCCTGAGACCCAAGTGTTGCACAGATGTACCACCTAAAGTAATTGCACAAAAGTCCAATACAAAATGATTGCCATACAAAGCGTCATTGTACAGATGCCCTACACTAAAATATTGCACATCACTTCCCCTCTCTGTCTCTCTCTCTCTCTCACACACACACACACACACACACACACACACACACACACTCTCTCTCTCTCTCTCTCTCTCTCTCTCTCTCTCTCTCTCTCTCTCTCTCTCCCCCTCTCTCTCTCTGACAGTTCTGATAGCCCAAAACTTTTCCAGTAGGAGAAATGTGCTGCAGCTTCAGGAACTATGCCAGTTCACATATAAGGAAATACTTGGGCAGCCCCCTGAAAGTCAGATATTTGAATCATCAGTCAGAGGCCCCTCAGTCACCTAAAGTTGCTTCAAGTCAAGCAGGGTTTTTTTTTTTTGTTTTTTTTGTTTTGGTTTGGTTTTTGCTAATCATTGTGCTGTCCCCAGATTTTGCTGCAGAGCGTGCTCTTGGCTATCATGTTACTCTTTGGTATGTAGCTGCATTCACGATGCAGCGGTACAGAGGAGGTGCAGTGCACCGTATGGCTCTGACATAACATTATTGTCTCTCTTCTGCTTGGAATGCTGAATATGCAGCCTACAGATACTTAATACAACCTGGTCTCTGGCTTTTGTTTGATATCTAGTGTTGGCAAAAAAAATGTTGTTGCACATTCTGATCCATCTTTAGTGCTGTTATCTTGTGTACTATATTACATCAGTGCCGTTGTCACACTGAACGTCCCACTGAGCTTTTAAACTTAATATGGAAACGATATAAAAGAAATGTCAAATATTCGCAATTAACGGCCGAATCTGATTCGACTGACAAAATTAAAGTCGGGTGCAGCCCTTAGAAAATACATATACAAGAATAGAAAGGTGCTACATACAAACCTGTGCTGCACAAAGTCAAAACAAATAAGTTAACAGCAAACGTGCTGCAAAAACACAAATGATGGAAAGTTAAAAAACACACAAACCACGAAAACAAATTCTCCAGGCCTCTAGGGACGGTATGTAATTCGGTTGCTCTTATATAATACTGTAAAAGGGTAAATGTGAAAAAGATACATACCTTTTTATGTCACCTCTTCACTCCTCTTTTCCTTCTGCTTTAACAACGAACAAACTCTCCTCTGGTCTCTCTTTCGGATCTACAATCAAGCTGTTCCATCAAGCGCTCCCCCTAGGGGCCTAGAGAACTTGCTTGTGTTGATCAAATCTATTCATTGAAGGCTGGAACATGGTCTCTGACCCAGTGGGAGCTATGGAGTATGACGCATGTGCAGTGTCACTGGTGTCACTGGAGCTGTGATGTTGGAGGGTTACAGCAGACGGCACCTGAAATAAAGGGAAGGTGTCTGCTCTGATGCTTTTTGGGTGTTCTCGGCCTGACAAAACTTTTTGGGTACACTCAAATGGATGTTGGCTGCTAAGTTTTTCCACACAGAAAGTGTTTGTTTATGGTCTTGTATTAAGGACCTTTTCAATAGCTGCAGAATCATAATTCAACCCATATCTTTTTTTTTTGTGTGTGGTATATATTTCAGCTCAAGGTCAGCTGCAGAAGCCTCTGTAAAACGAATCAGTCATCCCCAAGTTCTATGTTAATGCATCAGCTTTTGAGCCTTTCAGTAGGTACTAGAGATGCGCGGATGACGTATTTTTTCATCCGCAACCGCTTCTTAAAATCTCTATCCGCCCGCTATCCATTTGCATGAACGTTTTTTCACCAATTTTCAAAACCGAACCCGCCCGCCATCCGCCGATTAGTTTTTAGGTCTGTTGAAGATGCCTCGCTATTAGTAGACCTATCGTCTTTTTCAAACAGTGCAGTTCATTATATCTTGCCAGTAAGCTGATGAGCAAACAATTGGAGCCTCGGTTGAAATGTTGATTTTTTTTTTATTTGAGTGCTTCAACCGCAACCCGCCCGAATTTTATTAAAATATTATTTTTCGTGGCGTCATCCGCCCGATCCGCGGTTTATCCGCGGTGTCTGCGGGTCCACGGGTCAACCGCGCATCTCTAGTAGGTACTGACCAGATACCACTGTGCATGTGCTGTACCTCAATGATATGACATCATATGTTGCCATATCTTCTCCTTTAACCTCTTTGATGTTGACTGGATATGCAGCATTTATTTTATGGATTTGTATGATTTTTTTTTTATGCCTCTGCATAGGTATTATGTTTTCAGGTTGTCCATCTGTCATATTCTCATGAACAAAATATCTCAAGAACGCCTTGAAGGGATTTCTCACACCTCCCCTTGGACTTTGTGATGAGCTGATTGAATTTGGTGGTCAAAGGTCAAGGTCACTGTGAGTTTGTCTGTCTCTTTCTTGTGAATACTATATCTCAAGAGCACTGTGAGGGAAAACCTTCAAATTTAGCAAAAACGCCAAGGTGGAACATCCACAGTCAAAAAAAACTGATGGGATTTTGGTGGTCAAAGGTCAAGGTCAGTGTGACCCTGCATCCGTCTTACGTTCATAAATGCAATATTTCAAGAATGCCTTGAGGGAATTTCTCCAAATTTGACACTAATGTCCACTTGTAATGAAGAATAAACAGATTAGAATTTGGTGGTTGAAGGTCAGTTTCACCTCACAAAACATGTTTTTGTCAAAAACTCAAGAATTCTAGCTATTGTTACAAAACCTCACACAAATATCAAATATAATAAAAGATCGCATTTTATATCCAAAAGGTCAAAGGTCAGCTGCACCATGATGTCATTCTGTTCTGCAAAAACACTTTTCTGACCATCACTTAGTGTCATATCTCAGGAACAGAAGGGGGGACATTTGGTCAGATACTGAATTGGTGACACTAATCTTGGGTGTTGACCTTGAAACTGTGCTGATAGTATCTTCTGTGCTGCCAGGAGGAAGATGCGTGTGAAGCATCCATGTTTTCACAGACATGGTTGTAAACTGTATTAGAAAATGGTGCACAGAGACATATAACTGCTGGGTGGTATTTTTAGTTGACTTTGCATCTTTCTGTAATTGCGTGTTTACTGTTATTGTACTGGTTTTGGCTTTCTGCCACATATTTTTTCATTTGCAGCACATTTCTTTTCTTGTATTTGTTTTGGATTCTCATATGTGTTTTCAAGCTGACATCGTTTCTGAAGCTGCAGCATGTTTTTCCTAATGGAAATGTAAGGTATTTGCCCTTGTCAGGCATACTTTAGAACCGTAATGGAGCTGTGACTGAGCTGTAGCGCAACCTGAATGAAATGAAGCCAGATGGAGTTGGCATAATCAATTAATCAAGTAAATGTTTCACCTCTAATGACTTGTTTTGTCTCAATGCCATCTTTTACCACAGGCTGAGGCATCTCCAGCCACAGGGATAGAGGGTCCCCAACCCGCCGCGACCCCAAGCACTGGTCGCCCACTCAGCCCCCGGCAGCGTCGCGCCCAGCAGCACAGTCAGCAGGGCCAGAGAGATGGCAGAGATCCAGCCAGCAGGCCAGCCTTCGCCCCGGCTCCTCACCAGCCTCTGGATGAAAGCCACGCAGGCTCGGCGGTCCTCATTGTGGTGCTCACTCTGGCCCTGGCGGCGCTCATCTTCCGCAGAATCTACCTGGCTAATGAATACAAGTTTGACTATGAGCTGTGACCACACACTTGGCTGCCCCCACTCCTTTCTCACCCTCAAGTCAACCCCTCCTGCTACCACCCTAACAGAACTATGGCCAGCTGACGTGGAGCCAGAACCCGCGGCGGTGCCTGACACTGACTTTCTGCCCTCCCTGCTCATCAGCAGAGGGCTTGGTCTCCGCTGAGGGGGAACTTTCATTCCTGCAGAGAAGGAGCTCCACTTAACACAACACCCCCAGGGTGTCTTTTAATCAATGTGAATTTTACTCTCAAGAGTGTCATGCATTTTTAAAAATGGGAAGCTTTGTTGTGTAGCCACACACACCACATGTACCCCTCCATATAATTGTTCTATCCTAGGGCTGCCGCTTGTTCCCTTTATTTAATTAAAACTGTATTATGATATGTTAAAAAGGTTCTGGGGGATTTTTGTCTCGAAGTAATGAATTAATCAGCAATCAATCCATCAGTTTTATTTGTCATATGTAGTCATATAAGGTACAAGTCCAGTGAAATGTAATCCCACCAGTTCCTTCAGTTGTGCATTAAAAATATTTTACATAGAGTAGGAATTATAGTAAGTATGTGTTTGATTGGGGGTGGGGCAATGACCACTCTTTGCAGGGCCTTGCGGTCCTGTCCAGTGCGATTTCAGTACCGGCCAGTAATGTTCCCTGTTAGGACACTTTCAATGGCGCAGGAGTAGAAACTCCTCAAATCCTGCAATTCCCTCAGGCGTCTGAGGTCAAACAGTCTCTGCCTTGCCTTTCCCACCTCTGAGTCAGTATGCAGCACCCAGGTCAGGTAGAATGGAATCATCTACATAGAGTGTAAGTGCTATAATGACTTATTATTTATGAGCTTTACCTTTCCATTTGCTGAAGACAGTTGCACCATGCAGGGCTTGATTTTAATGGTGCAAGCTAACAGCTGCTGTGTGGGCGCCTTCGAGTGTGCGAGCTGTTGTGGTTCCTTTTGGGTGTGGTTGGTTAACACATTCTCACTCTCAACATGTCAATACCAGCACTTGGTCAGTAGCTCCATGTATCAAACTGTGACACTCCACGTAAGCCTATAGCGTCAGTTTTGAATATTCAGGGACAGCATGTCAGTTCCTGCAAAAGAAAATTCAGCGAATGTAGGTTTATTTTGTTAGATCAAGGCAGTGGTCAGCAACCTTATCTATCAAAAGAGCCATTTTTGACAAAAAAATAATTAAAAAATAAAATCTGCTTGGAGCTGCGAAACATTTGAGCCTTCAGTAACACTGCATTCTAAATTAACCAATCAACAATCAAAATAGGTCAAAATGAGCACTCAAAAATATGGAGATGGCTCCTCTGCAGTGGCTATTTATGATTATTTGGTACTTTAACATTGCAGCATTGGTAGTGAAAGCAAACACATCTGTCCACTCACAATTAAATTCTTTATTTTCCTCTGAAACCTTTATTCATATGGATTAGGAATCCAGTGCTAGCCTTGCAAGGGAGGCTCAAAACTAGCCATAGCTGATGAAGTCTGGCAAAATTTAGAAGAAAAGGTACTAGGCCGTAGATGTGTGAGGCACGTTTTAGTTGGCGAAATGTTAACTTTTTTTAAATTCAGTACATATTCTACACATTTTTACAATTGGAGAATGTTACATTTTCTTTAGGCCTACAACAATTATAAATAAAAATTGAAATGTTGAAGAAAAAAAAAAAATCAATAACCATTATTAATTTTCGTGTGTGTGTGTGTGTGTGTGTGTGTGTGTGTGTGTGTGTGTGTGTGTGTTGTTGTTTTTTTGTCAAAGCCACAGAGAGCCACTGCAGAGGGGCTAAAGAGCCTCATATGGCTCCAGAACCGCAGCCTCTGTACGTTGGGTTGAGGCAACATAAGCAAGTGGTTGGATTTTGAAAAAAGATGAAGTTTGGGTTAAAATAAATAGCTTAGGTTTCTTACAAATGCAACATCAGATGTCACATGACGTGTCACGTGACATTTCACGCTGGACACGAACAGTGGTCTCCAAGGTGACAGTCCTGTGTTTGATTGATCTATCCACCATCCTGACTTTCTTGCTCTGTACACTACAGCCATTGCTCAAAGCGTCAAATAATGACAAGATCCAGTGTGTCTTATAAAGATGCTAAAGTGTGCCTGAGTGTCTTGGTATGTTACACTAAGAGCAACTGGCCAAGCATCAGTATTTTACATGTTGAGAGTGAGAAAGGGTTAGGTTGGTACTTGAGTCTTAAATCTCCCGTATCTCACATTGTAAATGGATCATATTGTAGTAAATATGAAACCCTAACATTGTGCATTTTAAGAATAAAACATGAAATGCCACTGTTGTTAAAAAAGTTGGAATGGAGCCAGTGATGTGGGGGAGGATTGATTCGTCCTGGTAATCTGCTGTCTCCCACAAACGGGCAGGATGCTGGGTTATAACTGACCCATCTGATGTGTGTAAAGGTGTGTGTGGCAGCACCATTCAAATCAGAATTATCAGCATATATGTCCTTCTGCTTTCAGACGGCTGCAGCGATTTAGTGAACTAAAGGAGAAGCTTTCCATACAGTATAAAGCAGCTGTGGGCCACAGATGCTCTAAGAATCACTGGTATTCATTTAAAGATCAGCGCAGACTGTTACTCCGTGTTCTGTGACCATTGTAATGTGTGACTGCAGGGATGTTATCACACTTTCTACAAGTGAGAAGTCTGGAACATGCCTGGAAGTCACAATTTCTGACACAGACCATCAGAAAATGTGACTCCACTGTAGCAAGGAATAAAAATCTTCATCCAAATATTGTCAGGCACTTGGCCTCTCTCTCACCTTTTTATATAAACTGACCAACAGAACTGCCAAGGGTCGTTAGAAGCACAACAATAAGAAGGTAACTGTTTCTGACATTCGCCATGAGGAAATGTGAGTCTACTGTACCTGCATCAAATATTGTCATGTACTTGAATATAGCATTCTTTCGACCCCTTTAGACCCTTAATGACTTTAACATCATTTAATGGTGAGAGCTACTCTTAAAGTGTGACAGCATCCTTACAACAGCACTTCCTGCAGTCATACAATGAAGGGGGAATTCCACCTACACATCACGTCTGTTTTCAGTACTACTGCATATATAAAAAATGTATAAAGTCTTTTGTGTCTCCAGAGGGAGCTGTGTGAAGGCGCATGAGTCAGCTTCAGTCAGGGATGAAGACAACAAGTTTGAAAATGAAAAGAATCTGGGGGTGTGGAGTTTAAAAGAGGTGATCTCACCAGACCTTTGTAGCCCACTGCTCAAACCTCTGCTGCAGGCCAGAGGCTCCAGTTAGTGAAATCAAAGACCTGTGCTGCAAACTGAACAGGCATTTTCAACCTGTGGCCATCCACAATGATGTGAATCGATATGAAGGGAAAAAAACATGTCAATTATGTTTTTTGGGTTTGCCTCAAATAATAATGAGCAACTTGAAGTAAAATTAGTATCTGTTACTATGGCATTACTTGTGCTTTCCCAAATCACACATTAGGATTCAGGTACATCCCTGTGTGCTACATTAGGCACATGACTGAAACCTTTGGAAGTTGAGTTACATCGTGGATAGTGTAGGCATCAGGTGTTGTCGAGGATGAACAATGTCTGGAATAAAAAAGACAATGATTCTGCTGCATTTATTAAAACCCCGTTTGTGTTTTAATTGTGAGTCTCACAATACTAAATCAGTATGCTTTTAAGGTGGTCACAGAATGTGTTGTAACACCTGCTATAATAACATTAAACATTCATTTTAAAGGTAATTGAAATGCATATATTGGTTGGAGACATAGATTGTATATTAAAGATGGACGACATTACAGCTCCCCAAAATTGAAGCCAAAACATCCTGATCGCTCCCTGGTGGCTCGCTGCAGTGTAGGTTGTAAACCCCGCCCCTCCATATTAGCAGATGGGACGTGAGCCGAAGAAAAAAGTCAGTGTACAAGTCAAATAAATTTCTCCCATGATGGTTTTTGATGGTTAATCTATGTTCGAGTGTTTGTTTTTCCATCTAAGTTTGGTTTTAATTCGTTAGTTGATGCTATAAAAAGGGGCTTTGATGTCATTATTGACAGCTGTGTGTGTCAGTCGATGTGCTTGCTGTCAGTGGTGCTCCTCATGACTGGTCGGACAGGTGGTTGGGCATGAATTTAAAAGCCTGGAGACTGCCACTGCACAGACTCTGGTGTCAAATGACGTCACCAGCACAAGATAGCAATAGCTATATTTGGGATATTTTGGCTTCATTTTTGTACAGTCGATGAAAGTGGAAACATGTTGTCTATCTTAATTTACAGCCATTGGTTAAAGTATTTATTCAAAAATGTTTATTTACAAGTTTAAAACTTGTTTTATAATTGTTTGAAATTTGCCATATTTAGTTTGCTTTTGTTGACAAAATAACCAAAGTGCCAGCTGTTGTCAGGGCATCAAATGGCTGTTATCAGTGGATGTAGGCATCACAGATATGGGTTAGAAGGGGCCTACCACACAAACAAACACAGGACTGTTAACCAGGAGAGCAGGGTTTGTGTCCCATGTAAAACCAAAAGACAGCGCTGACTTATTTTAATCAGAGATGGTTGTTTTAACTGATGTAGGCTACCATATTTTTAAACCTAACTGCAACGTATTTGAGCCTAACAGTAAGGAAAGTTTAAGTGAAACCTTATACAACTGCAACGTTCCACAATGTTCGATATGCAAACGACCATTTAATGGGCTGATAATAACCTAATAGCAGGTGTGGCGGCTCCTTCAAACACATATCTATGAGGCTAAAAACCACAGATAATAGCCATTTAATGGGCAGATGACATCTGAATTGGTTGCACCTGCCAACATAGTGTCTTTGCTCTAGACACAGGCACGGTGCTGAGAAATCTACTGTATTCTCAGTGCGACTCCCAACACTCATTTTCAATCAAAATACCAACTACCTGCTTTGTGCTCCCTCATTTGAATGAAACTGCCACCTGGGTTTGGCACTGTACCAAAAGCAAAAAGAGAATCTCAAGGTCAGAAAAAAAATGCCAAATTTTTGGAACATTGCTTACGCATTTTGCTGTGCCGTGTAGAGCCCACCGTGCAATAATTCCTAGCAGTTCTGTGAAGGGAATGAGTTAACTGGTCTGAGGTCAGCTAAATACAACATGTTTACTGAAGCACAGCATGAGGGCAAGAGCTTTGAACTGTTCTCACCACTGCAATGTTTACTGGTGAGATAATTTTAGGGATTATTTGCACCAGTAAACATGACACGGGTCTTCAAAAAACACCTACAGGTCCAGCCAACTGTATATTTACTTTCAACACAAGTATGATTCATCGGATTCTTAATCTGATTCTGCTTTCCCACCTACAACAGATTTTCTCATTTGAATCAGGGAGTCATCTTTCTGTGGTCACTCTAATCCCATTCATTTGTATCTTTCCTCCCTCACTGCCTCTCTCCCTGCCTCCCCTTCTGTTTCATGATATTCACACCACGTCCCTGTGCATTAATCTCTTGTTTGGCTTGCATTCTCTAAAGCTGTATGCAAACAGTGATTTTTTTCCTCCCAGCTTGTATAAATAGACCCAAACACTGTCTAACGTTTACCCTCTTTGAGTAGGGGTTTAACACTCTGATGAGACTCGCAGGAACTGGGTAGCAATTTAAATTAATTCTTTGCACATCGTAGCTGACGGCTTTTTGACATGTACAACAACTTGGCAGCATACAATTAGCACAGAAGTTGTAGCAGTCTACCTGTTGAGGGGAACAATTCTGTGGCAGTAGTTTTTTCTCTTTGTTTTGAGCAACATCTTCTACCTGCATGTGTCCAGGTATTACTTGAAGGCAGCAGGGATTCTCTAAGAATAGCCATATTCTCAGAATCTCGCTATAGCTGCCTCTTCAGTTATTGTGCCCAAGGCTGTTATACTGGGATATAAACAGAAAAATAAACCGCTTGAATGAAAAAAAAACTGTGTTTGCCATGTGTCAGGTTTTATAATGTCTTTCTCATACGTACACATCCCACAGGGAATATGTAGCATTGCTGTTAGCTTTAAATACTCCTGATGATGGATCAGGTAATTTCCAGGTCCTAATGTGTGGTGAAGACATTTTGCTACCCTTGTCATCTCACATTTTCTATTATACGCAGCTGTGAATAATCACAACCACTTATTTTCTACAACCGCAGATTTCAGAGGCAAGATGTCTGACTATCTATAGCTTCTGTGAAGCATAGGAAATTAGCTGTGTATTTCTGAAATGGTCAGCTGGACAAGACTATTTATTCTTTCTTTCATGTGTCAGTAGAAAGTGAGTTTGATTTATGTTTTTCAGCTCATTCTCACCGCACTCTTAAGTGCAGATTTTTAGAAGCTGATGTTTAAAAAAGACTAAGAGTCTACAGCCCTGCTTGTGGCTCTGTGGGGCTGAATTTTGGCACATCGGAGCTTTGAGTTGAACGACACTGATGCTATGCTGTTACATTCTCATTCCCAACTCGTCAAATACCTACTTTTGGTCAGTGCCCCTATGCATCACACTATGACGCTCTGGGGACCCCCTCTCGAGCTTGAGATGCTCAGGGAAGGCGTTTTAGTTTCCGTTCATTACACATGCATACGGTCTTCTCAAGATATACTTCTGTTTTTACATGGAATGTTCAATTTCCACTCATAACATGCCTCCAGTCTCTTTCCAAGATAAACTTACATCAGTGCAGTTTTGCATTTGTTTTTAGGTTTGGGCAAAGACATGGCTAGATGATAACTCTATTTACTAAACTCTGGTGAACCATTTAAAAATGTTTTTTGTCTCAGTGTTTAATCTTGTCACAACAATGTGGTTAGGTCCAGTTAGGTTTAGGTAGAAAATTAGGTTTAGGACCCAGTTAGGGATACAGAAAGATAATGGTTTGGGTTAAAATAATTGAATCATGGAACATGAATTCTCTGGGCAGTTATTGCGAATCTGTAATTACAATCTAGACACGACCCAAAACTACTTGGTTAGGTTTAGAATAAAAGTAGTAGTTTAGGTTTAGGTAATTATGCTTATTACTGACGTAACCTAACCTAACCTAACATATGTCACATGGCATACATCAAGTACATTGGGTTAAAATAGTAAAACATGGAACATGACTTCTCATAGGAGTTTTCCTGAATCTGCCATCTGCAATTGCGGAGTTACTATCTAGACATGAGCCAAAACTACATGGTTAGGTTTAAATTAAACGTTTTTTTTTATTATTTATTTTTATTTTAGTTTATTTGTAAAGGGACCATGGACAGTATTCAACATAAATGTTGCCATTTGATGTATTGCACCAGATTTAGCTTAAAGCTAATTTGCATAGGCAGTCCCTTCATGCTTTAGGTTAAAATAAACATGTTTGTAACGTAACATAATATGACAACGTAATTAAATGCCACGCACATAACATCCTGTAATGTGTGTAAAGTGACATACATCATGTATCTAACTGGAGATACTACATTACGTCATTAAAATAACTAACTGACTTTTGATTTCACACAGGACAAAAACAGCAGTCTCCAAGCATCACTATTTGACAAGTTATGAGTAAGAACACCTGGCTAAGCAGGTGTAATGGTTATCATTTTAACCATCTTGTGTGTTAGCACGCTATCATTTGTTCATTAGCACTGACCATAAAGTACAGCAGAGGTTCACTGGAATGTCTTTAGATTTGCAGATATATGGTCATAAATTAAAGTTTTGGTTGATATTGACAAAATTTTGACCTCTTGTAAAGGGGACATTTCTACGCCAAATTTAATGTCAATCCATGTGGTGGATGAAACAGCTAACAGGCCAACATTATCATGCTGCTGGCATGATTGACCCTGAGTTGCTGAAACCTAACAGGTAAGTAAACCTCCCCTTACCTTCTGCCTTATAAACACAGTAAAGATTTGGTCATAACTGAGTTAAAATCGTAAGGCTGACATTTTTATGTTATCGTCAACAAATCTCATAAAAACAAAGTAGCATCAACTAAACAAGTTGTAACTGTTTATAGCCGTATCAATTTGGCTAATATGCAATTTAGTGTGTTTAAACCACAGTTGTGGATTTTAGACTTGAGATTAGGATTCAGGTCGGAATAACTTATAAAATTAGGACCAGAATTTTTTCCTCATTTCGATTTCAGATCATGTCAAATGCGTACGGAGTCGAGTCTCAAGTGAACCAAGTCTTGCAGCAGTAAGACCAACTCAAGACTCAAATTTTGACCTGATAATAATCTGAAAAAGCAATACAGCAACAGTCAGGCCTTCTATTGAAATATTCTATAGCTGTATTATTTCAGTGTTAGGTATTGAAATGACTTGAAATATTCCAGCAATGTGAAAAAAAAGAATGCATTTTTCTAAAATATAAAGTTGAAACTTTACTAGAACTCGACTGACTTGTTTCAGTGAATTTAAAATTTGTTTGTATTAACTTGAGACATAATTTGGAACGGTTCCAGTAGACTGTGCCTCGTTTTAGTAGACTGGAGACTTCAGACTTGAGTCAGCCTTGTATTTGACTGCCTTGAGACTTGATTTGGGCTCATTTTTGATACCTCTGTGCCAACGACAGTCATTGCTGGAGGCAGTATGTTTTCAGGTTATTCATCTGTTCCACTGTACCCCCATACATCCTTACATCCATCTGGATCTTGTGAATGCGGTATCTCAAGAAGCCCTTAAGGGAATTTCTTCAAATTTGGCACAAATGTCTACTGTGACTAAAGGATGAACTGACTAGAATTTAGAGGTCAAAGTCATTGTGACCTAGCATCCATCTCATTGGTGAAGGTGATATCTCAAGAAGGCCTTTGTGGTCAAAGTCACAAAACGTCAAAGATCAACTTCACTGTGACATAACAGTGTTCTGCAAAAACAGTATTATGGCCATTATGTAATGTCATAACTCAGGAACAGAACGGGAGACATTTGTTGAGAATTGGTGACACTAATCTTCGGTGTTGAAAACGTGTGTGAAGCATTCACGTTCTGCCTTCAAATACACTTATTATCTTTTGTTAAATTTCTTCAAAGTCTTCACTACATATATTATATGAATCTGGACAGACATGGATGTAAACTATAACTTGACTGGTTGGCAAAGGCACACAACAGCAGTAATTCTGGTGAATTTACTTTCGACTTGACTCAGAATTGTTTCCATTTACTTGAGATTTGACTTGGACTTGCTTTGACTAACGTGAGACTTGATTTTGACTTGATGATAAGGACTTTGGACTTGCTTTAAGGAGACTTGAAACTTCATTCACACTTTTTTTGATCGACTCAAGACTTCACTTGCACCTGCCCTGAAAGACAGCTCTGGGTTAAGCTACATTTAATATATATTCATCTATAAATTAATTAGGGCATAAGATCAAACAGGCAAGAAAAGCTGGAGCTAAAGAAACATATTTTCTTTGTAGATACATCACTTTTGCCTGTACATTCCTTGAAGATTGTCTGAAGGCAGGCAGAATATACAATAGTGCCTGCATTTTTTATGACTCATGTGTCTGAGACTGTAAATGTAGGTGAAAAAGAGGAAGATGAAAATATACTTTAATAATCCTCAAGGGGATA
This sequence comes from Epinephelus cyanopodus, assembly GCA_026686955.1. NCBI lineage: Eukaryota > Metazoa > Chordata > Actinopteri > Perciformes > Serranidae > Epinephelus > Epinephelus cyanopodus. The sequence goes on along the minus strand of CM048925.1, from coordinate 35,267,405 downwards.
TTCAGTTTTTTGTACTCGGTTGTCATAGACACACAGACCCAAAATACACACACGTGAACAAACACGACCTATACATGCATTAAATGGAGAGATATGAGAGTGAGGGGGCTGCCTTAGAAAGGCATCCTGAGCTGTTGGGGGTTCAGTGTTTTGCTCATGGGCACCAGCAGTGCCCACATTCCATGCTTTGTCCATATGTGGGACTTAAACCAAGCGACCTTTCAGTTCCCAAGCCAAGTCCCCATGGACTGGTAGTAAAGGGAGTGAAATGTGTCTATCTTTTACACAGTTGCTCAACAAGCCCCAAAATATCCACATCATATTTTTCCACCTTTCCTTGTTGCTTAAATAATCAGCGTTCATCTGGCTGGACACAGTTGTCCAGAAAACATGGTTGTGACTAGATAATACTTTTTAATCTCTTGAGATCAAAAACAGTTCAAGTGTGGGAACAGAATGTTCCTCAGCATCCACCCAAGCTAAAGATGAGAGCTCATGTGAGGAGACAGAGCTGACACCATGGTCATTGTAATTCTCTGATTGGGGGCAAGGGTCAAGAAGAAAACAATCAGAAGTCATTATCTTTAAAACAAAGATGTTGGAGAGATGCTGATTTCTGTTCCCTCCTAACTGTGGGCAGTGAAGTGAAATGGTGCAGTCCACAGCTGCAGGCATTCTTTGTCCTCCGACAGTACACAGAGGAAAGTGGATTTGGCAAATTCTGAAGGAATGTAAAAAAGATTAATCCTAAGTAAAGTGAGTGATGTGGGATGTAAGAAATGCGGCCCAATCGGGTGAGATATTGTAATTCCACTGGTTACTAATGCTGAAAACTTTCCCATCCAGGCTTCAGGCGGTTGGAGCGAAGAGAAGCCCCGAGAGGGAGACAGATGTGGACATCCAAGGCTTACGTCAGTTTAAGAGGATGCCTTTACACTGTCCTACACTGCAAAAAATATCATCAGAGCAAACCGTGCGTGCAGCAACTATGGAGTGATCAAATCCTGGAGAAATGACAGAATTATAAACTTTTCCACTTCTATACTCAGTTTCTTTGTCAATAATATTAAATCAAGTGATGCGTCTTAAGTCCTTTGAACAGTGTTCTGGATGGTCCTCTAAATATAAGAAAACAAGTAACGCTGCAGCAGGAGTATGTTGCATCTTGCTCCCACTTGTCTTTCTCTTGCTTTCTTGTTTCCCTGCCTCCTCACAGCGGTGTCTCTACCTCTAAACGACTCGTCAGGGGGGACATGTTTTTTGTTGTGTTTTTTGCAGCGCGCTGCATGTGGTGCTGATGCTGCGCGCTCCTGAGCCAGAAAAAGCCCTCTGGAGGCTGGAGACCAATCAGAGCGCTTATCAGACTTCAGCATCCCGTCTCTCTCTGCAAAGCAGCCGGCGCACTTGTTCGCCACAGTCCCTCGACTCTCACACTCTTCTTCCTCCTCCTGCCTCTGACAGGAAGATGGTACCGTGCACAGAGCGTCCTGCACGCGAACCCAAGGCGTCACTCATCGACTCGCTGCGGGACTTTTAAACTCACCATGCCGTGTTACACCAGGTTTCTCTTTTTACTTTTGTGTTTGATCCTCCTCGGGGAGTGCAGGAAGCACAAAAGTAGGAAAAAGCGGTGGTCCGCGCCGGTGGAGACTCACAAGCCAGGCACGTAAGTACTGAAAAGCTTTCTTTATTTTATTTTAAAATGAACTTTGACCTCGAGAGATCATTATAGGACAAATTTCCACGAGGAGAGCGGGGAACATCACACGCGCTTTCTCTATCGTACCTCTAAAAACTCACATTTATGCACAACTCTGTGCAATACACCAATTCACACTTACATCTTATATATCACACACTTATCTGACAGCAGACAGCAGAGGCCAGTTAAGATTTAGAAGGCAGCAGCTTTCCCCTCCACTTAATTTCCAAGAACATCCAGGTGCATGCAATCTGCGCATGGCTCCGACTTGATCCTATCAATTACCTGCCTAAATCATTCTTCAGTGAGGTTGTGATAACTAAAACCACCCGTCACACCGCAGGCACACCTCTATTATGTGGTTTAATTGTCTGAAGCAAACGGTGAGTAAAAGGCAGGCGGAGCGCGCCGACCCGCTGTCCTTCACTGCGCGTAAAAACTTGTGCGTTTGTTCGCAGCTGCAGCTGCAGAAAAATCCTTCCCTGGAGATACAATATTTTTTGCATGTTTGGCTATTTCAGGTGATTGCCTTGAGGGGTAACAGGAGAGACTCCAAACAGAGAAACTGAAACGTGGAGGGATATCAGGAAGGCTATTCTCTTTAAGCCTGTTGTTTGGCTGCTGTTTTTTTCACTGACTGTCACACTTCTGTCATTTTCAAACAGGATCACACATCCCCCAGCCGCAGCAGCAGTCTCTGTTCTCATGTAGCCTAACACGCATGAATTTATAGCTCTGGTTAAACATGGATTTGATGTATTTGCATAGTGAACTGTAGCAGTAGTGCTTTATTCCATTTTTCAAAAATAGGGCCCTGCATAGTAGGACTGCAAATTTTCGTCATCATTTTATCCTCCTATTATTTTCTCCTGTCATCTGTTTTGTCTAAAAGTTGGTCTTTGACTTTCCCACAGCCCGAGATGACCTTTTCAAATTGTATGTTGTGTCAAAATAGCCGTCCACACTTTACTGTCATAGGAAGAAGACTCAGAAAGCCAGCAAATGTTTGTTTGCAAAGAAGTTTTTGGCCTCATTTCTAAGAAAATGAGATTAATCAAAGAAGTCACAGTTGTCGCTGATTATCCGTTAATTGGTTAATCAACTAATTGTTTCAGCACTCCTTCAGAGACAATCCAGCACAAATTGTGACTCCCCTCAGGATCAGGCTGAGCATGTGGGGGTCTAAATCTGAGCCAAATGTTATTTTTACTGCAAAACCAACTGGTTTTAAAATGAACTTTGCTACATGTAGATTTACAGAATAGCTATCACCTACAATTATAATCACAGAAAGAAATTTCATTCAACCTGGTAGCCTGCTCAGTGTTTCTCTTATTAGGAAGTACAAAGTCATAAACAGTATGAAACACAATACTGTGTTTTAAGTCAAATTCTGTGACAAAATACATATATCAGAGAGCTTCACTTCTGTAATTAAGGGTCTCTGCATAGCTATAGATAGCTGTATAAATGTGCAAAATTATAGGTCTGTTGATAGTCATTGTGCTGTCTATTGTCATCAAATCTCATGTGCAGACCAGAACCAACAATGAGTGCATCCTACTGCCAAAGCCTGATCCTCTGTGCCATAGAGCTTCATTGTTGTCTAAACATAATTAAATCAACCCATTCACCAGAATAAATGTTGGCATGGTATATTTCTGCAAACCATGGGTATGTTACATTTGTACATTTTATATGTAGTGCATATGTTAAAACTATACTTTTCTTTATGTTTAAATTTTATGTTATGGCAACGCTGTGATCATGTGTGGTTAGGTTTAACCATAAAAAGAAGTTGGTCAAGGTGAGGAAAAGATGATGTTTTGGCTTAAAACAGCCACTTCTCTCATATCAAACACTGCTGAACACGTCCTGAACTGTTTTTTAAAAAATACCCGGTTTTGTCACTACAAACAAGGCTGGACATGTTCCAATACACCTACTTTTGTTGCTAGAAACACAACTCAACATGTCCCAAACTGTCATTTAAATACACCTGCTTTTGTTGCTAGAAACACAGCTCAACATGTCCTCAAGTGTCATTTAAAAACACCTTCTTTTGTTGCTAGAAACACAGCTGAATATGGCCTAAACTGTTGATAAAAAAAATACCCGGTTTTGTTGCTACAAAAAAGGCTGGACATATCCCAAACTGTCATTTAAAAACACCTGCTTTTGTTGCTAGAAACACAGCTGAATATGGCCTAAACTGTTGATAAAAAAATATCCGGTTTTGTTGCTACAAAAAAGGCTGGACATATCCCAAACTGTCATTTAAAAACACCTGCTTTTGTTGCTAGAAACACAGCTCAACATGTTCCAAACTGTCATTTAAAAACGCCTACTTTTGTTGCTAGAAACACAGCTCAACATGTCCTAAACTGTCATTTAAATACACCTGCTTTTGCTGCTAGAAACACAGCTGAATATGTCCTAAACTGTCATTTAAATACACCTACTTTTGTTGCTAGAAACACAGCCCAACATGTCCCAAACTGTCATTTAAATACACCTACTTTTGTTGCTAGAAACACAGCCCAACATGTCCCAAACTGTCATTTAAATACACCTACTTTTGCTGCTAGAAACACAGCTGAATATGTCCTAAACTGTTGTTAAAAAAGCACCCAGTTTTGTTGCTACAAACAAGGCTTGACATATCCCAAACTGTCATTTAAATACACCTGCTTTTGTTGCTAGAAACACAGCTGAATATGTCCTAAACTGTCATTTAAATACACTTGCTTTTGTTGTTCGAAACACAGCTGAATATGTCCTAAACTGTCATTTAAATACACCTTCTTTTGTTGCTCGAAACACAGCTGGATATGTCCTAAACTGTAATTAAAAACCACCCGCTTTTGTTGCTATGAATATGACTGGATATGTCCGAAACTGTTGTTAGAAATACTCACTTTTGTCACTAAAAGTACAGCGGGACATGTCCTGGAGTGTCATTAGAAAAACACTCACTTTTGTCACTACAGACACAGCTGGACATGTCCTAAAATGTTGTTACTGTTGCCACTTGCTTTTGTTGGTCTCAGGCAGTAGTCTGCTTCTGTCTGCTGCTTGGCAGTTGTTTCATCTACATGTCAGACCATCCACTGTCCTTTCCTCCTCCAAATGAAGAAAGCAGCTCATAAGCATGTAAGCTGAACTATGCCACTTCAAAAATCTTGATTTGCTTCGTATGAAACATATAAATTTAACATATGGTGGTTAGCAGAGATGTACAATGCCAACATTTTTTTGGTGAGTAGGCTGGTTAGAAACACATCAATGAGCTGCACTGTTTCACTGGATGATTTGTTCCCCCATTACCATGAACACACATGTCAGAATAATTTGATAAAACCCACAATGACCAAGCTTTAATAGCACCTCTCCTCTCTGTCTGCTTGTTGCCAGTCCTCTGTCCAAGAAGGTTGCAGATGGAACCAAAACCCGAAAGGTGAAGACCAGCCACCTTCTTCGCATAGATGAGCATGACTTCACCATGAGGCCCGCCTTCGCAGGTAAGCTCTGTGATCTTTAGGAGACGTGTCGCTGCTTGTTGACGGTGATCATGTTGGTGACAAAGTGTTGTTGTGTCTTTAAAGTGTGTTTTCTGAGTGATGCCACACACCAACAGGATTAGATTGGGTTCACCTGAGTGTGAAGTGAATGTTGATGCCACGCTGACTGAGAAAGCAGCAGCAGGTTTATTTTTCCCTACTTCCTCTCTTCCATCCAATTGCCAAACCTAAAGAGGACAGAAATAGGCGAGATGTGGAGCTCACAGCCCCGAGCGAAAGAAAACAGAAAGAAACAGAGAAACCTCAGCGGCTTCTCTTACACTGTAAACACATTGTGACACAGAGCTGAACAAGAGGTCATGCTGTAGAAAACCTGAAGAATACCCTCTGAGGCCATTATTTGTCACTTCCAACTGTTAATATCATCCAGCACTGACACTGATCAGTCGTCTCTTTGTCATAAGTCATTAAGAGCGTCGTGTGTGTCCTTGTTTTACACCTTCAATGTCAGGACAATGGCACTGCTGCTGGGATTTGCAGAAGCAATAAAAATAAGAAGCTGATTTGCTGAACTAAAGAGTCCCATTCTCTGGTATTTGGCATAAACGGCTCCTGTTTAAGCACAGGAGGAGGTGGTGAGCTAAATGAAACGTCCCACAGTGAATTTCATGCTCCTCTGGGACCACAGTTGCAGCCACAGATGGGAGCGTGGATCCCACTGAGGACCACTTTTTTTGTCTTGAGTCTGTCAGCCTTTGTTTGCCAGCGTAGGCAGCTTCAGCAGCAGCAGCAGCAGAAGAAGAAGAAGAAGAAGAAGAATGTGATCGTCTTATTCAAACATCATCAAAAGCTGACTTGTGTAAGCACCCCGCTGCTGCCTGTGAGACTGCCACGCGTTCATTTGGCTGAGGAAAAAGTGTGTGTGCAGCAGCTGCTGTGGTTCCTTCTGGCTTCAAAAGGAGCGACTGCAGTGTTACTAATGAAAGCCTCTTACACGGCTGCTTCCTGTTTTGCTGGGGGAACGTTATCGAGAACTGCGCTGTAACGTGCCAATAGGGATGTCAGTGTAGGGATGGGAGAAAATTCCTGAGTCACAATCAGACAAATCCTGACTGTGGAGCGTTTTATTGTCCAAATGTACACAATAAACAGCTTTGTTGTGATGCCATATCCCAAAGAACAAAGATATGGAAAAGAGAAATGGTAATTGTTTGGTTGAGATTCTTCTGCTTCTGCAGTATGCCTGAGAGAGCAGCGGCGGGTGAGGTTCGTATTATCAATAGTGTGCAGGTGGAGCTGTGAATGTGGATAAGGTTTCTGTTATCCTAATTGGAGCACCTGCATTGCTCCCATTGGGCGGTCCCCTACTGTGGCCCGACAAATCAAACACATCCAGGGAGCTGAGGGGAAGAAGATGTTTATTTGGATGGAATATTTGTCATCACATCCAGTTGTGATTTCCTAGGTACATCTATTTATGGAGCTCCTCCTTCCTGTCTGCCTGGGGTTTAAAAAACATCTGATGGGATGGATAGACCTGTCATGCATTAGTCACATTTGCATTAAAGAGACAGCACGTTTTCTCCTCATTTCACCCAGTCTGAAGAAGCCCTCCACCACCAAATGCATCCTTTCACTTGGATCTCTTTCCAGCCTTAGCAGTATAGTGTCTAATGCTGTCTAATCTAGCCAGGGTAAACCAACAGTGGATTTACAGTTGCTAATCCATGAAAAGAGGAGCAGTCCAGCATCATTAAGTGGAATGGATAGGGTGTTTTTTTTTCTCCCCCTAGTCTAGACACATCTGTAGAAATTAGATTACGTCACTGAGTAGATGAACAAATGAGACTCCTGCAAAGTGCAACTGTGAGCTGAGGTATTTGAGTTCTGTAAAAGCTTTCAGTGAGTAATTCACAAGATGAACTTGTTTTTCACGATCAGCTGTGTTTTTTAAAGGAAAAAAAGGAGGAAATAACACATTCTTCCTCATACAAATAAAAAGTTAAATCAATAAGCAAAGAAACAGCTCAGTCACTGAAAGAAAATGTTGGCTTTGTACGTTGCTGCAAACCACAAAACCCATGCATTTGTACGTTTCATACACATCATATCAGGCTTTATAAAGTGATGTAATATCCACCTTATTTTTCACGGAACCACAGAGGCAAAACAGAATGCAGCCAGCTTCCGTTTTTTTGTGTGACACTTCCGGTCCAGCACTCTTGACCACTGTGTAAATGGGAATCACCTTGTTGTTTACCTTGTTGAGTTTAGCTATGTATATATATATATATATGTATATATGTATATATATCTCACATTTTTCACGTCACTATATCACCATTTAGACTAATCTGATGTTTGTAAAGTCTATAAACACAATGATTGAACAAACATTATTATTTCTGTGTGCATGTTTTGTAATTAATAACATGGTTATCGTAGATTAGCTGGGCTAACCGTTAGCCGTTAGCATTGTCTGTAATAACTCAATAACTCAATAAACGGTCCGTGAAAAAAAATATTTTTTTCCAGCGGATGTCTTAGTTACAACATGATTGAGCTAACTGGAGTAGTTTCATGTCGTATCCGACAACGGGAGGCTTTTAACAGATGACGTCCTGATGTTAGCTTTGCTGCTAGTGTTAGCTGTCCCTGTCAGCTGCAGCCACTGATGCTTTCTAGACATCGTGATTTCCCAAAACTGAATAAATACCACACATAGCAACACAAAACTGCTTTGCTAGCTCAACCATGTTGTAACGGCTGGATGGTTGATGCGTACATGCTGATTCTGGTGTTATCAGAGCCGATCCGCGCATCACTATGGCTTAATGATCAACTCAGCCAATTAAAACAACCCGTCCTGTGTTAGGAGTGTATGTTGCTGACAGAAAGAAAGAAAGAAAGAAAGAAAAGGAAAAAAGAAAAGCAGTGTACACCTCACATATTTATTTCTCACATTTGCGCAAATGTTTGGCTGGCATGCAGATGCACCGTCTGTGTGTCTGTGTGTCGAGGGTGCAAGCCGCAGCTTCAGCTGCTCAGGTAGAGAGGCTGTGTAGCCCGGTGTGTTTTTTCGCTGATTTGGTTCTGCAGGTTCTCTGCTGGTACACTGGAGACAGGGATCAAGCAGTTTGTCTCACTCTGTATAGACTGTACTTTTTTGGTTCATAGTTTTTGATTGACGTGCGATTTATTCGGAAACGTGGGCACAGTTATCTATATAAAATACACAGACTAACTAACTAACTAACAAACATAAACAACTGAAAATTGCAAAAAATTAGCTTGCACCGTTAGCTCTGGTAAGGGAAAGCATGAGGGAACGCGGCTGACCGGAAATCATGCACAAAAAAACGGAAATTGATCAATATTTACTTCAGTTTTCGAAGGTGGATAGGAGCTGACTTTATGGTCAGGAGGTGGAGTTGATGGTTGATGATGTGACAACTAAGCACAATGCCTGCCAAGCTGCGGACCGCTGTTAAAGACCAACAAACTAAACTGGTTGTTTTTAGCAAGTACTTGCTGTGTTTTCTGCAGCTTTTCATTCCCCTAACATGGGTGTTTTTTTTAGCAACCTATGGCTGTTTTTCAGTGGCTTTTCAGCCCCCAAACATGGGCATTTTTTTTAGGGACTATCACTGTGTTTTGTGCAGATTATCATCCCCCAAATGTAAGTGTTTTTTTATGACCCATGGCTGGTTTTCCAGTTGCTTTTTAGTCCTCAGACATGACTGTTTTGAGTGACCTGTGGCTAGTTTTCCAGCTGATTTTATGTCCTAAAACATGGATGCTTTATAGTGACCTTTGGCTGGTTTTCCAGCTGCTTTTTAGTCCTCAAACATGTTGCATGGTTTTTAGCAATCCATCACTGTTTTTCCAGGTGGCATTTATTCCTCAAATGTGGGTGTTTTTAGGGACCTGTGGCTATGTTTTTTGTTGTTGTTTTATTTTTTGCAGTTTTGTACCCTTTAAACACGTTTTAGTGACCTATGGCTGTTTTTCTAGCAGCTTTTCGACCCCAAAATGCTGGTGTATTTTAGGGACCAGTTGCTTTGTTTCCTGCAGCTTTTCAGCCAGCAAATGCAGCTCTCTGTTTTTCCTGTGGCTTTTTAGCTGTGAAACATGGGTGTTTTTAGTGACCCATGGCTGTTTTCCAGATGCTTTTTAGTCCCTAAACATAGGCATTATTTAGCAGCGTATCACTGTTTTTCCAGCGGATTTTTACTCCTCAAACAGGAGTGTTGTGTAAGTACCTGTCACTGTTTTTACAGCTACTTTTCAGTCCCCAAAGGTGGGTGTTTTTTAAGGGCCCATTACTATGTTTTTTCTAGTTGTGTAGCACCCAAACTCTGTGATTGTTTTTTCATGGACTTTTTAGCCCACAAATGGTGGGAGTTTTTTTAGGGACATAACACTCTTTCCTGCAGCTTTTTATCCCTCAACTGTGGGGTTTTTTGTGTCTGTTTTTGTTGTTGTTGCTGTTTTCCTTGGCTTTTTAACCACCATATGTAGTTGTCTGTCAGCAACCCATCACTTTTTTTTTCCAGCAGGAATGCTGCCACAAAAATGTTTTTTTGTTTGTTTGTTTGTTTTTTACAGAGAAAGAGTGTTTTTTGTGCCTAAACTTAACCACACGTTAATGTGCATCCTGTAATCACCACTGAATTATTTTGTAAAGATTCAAGAGTCAATTATTTATTGCCAGTCAACCTTTACAATTGGTTTAGAATTTGTTCCAATGCACTATACAGCAAAACATAAAATCACCTGGCTCCTGCAACAAGGAGTGTCTACAAAAACATACTGTCACGACTACAGTACAGGAACAATACAACAAATACAGCAGTGCAACCATAAGCCTCATGCCTTCGCAGTGACAAGTTAAAGTGCATGTGCTTATTTATACAACCAGTGAAGCATTTAGGATACGAAATGCTTCAGGATAAGCGCTACTGTGAAAGTGAAATGTTCTGGGCTTCACACTGCGTAGTCTTTTACCCGAAGAAAGTAGAGTGAGTGGAGGGTTTCCGGGGTGTGAGGAGTCCTTTAAAATTTTCAAACCTTTCCGCTGAATGTGGATGTGGTACAGATCAGAAATGTGGTGAGTACACAGCCAATTATTTCTGAAGCTCTCCGCACGACTCTGCCAATCATTTTTTCCTCGTGGGCTGTAGAATTGCTGTACCATATATTTACTGAGAAGGTGAGCACACTTTATAATACTGCTTTGTAGAACAGGAAGCCAAGACTTTAAGTGCACAATATTTTTAGAGGGCACTATATAGAGCATAAATTTACTTCTCAGACAGTAAATATAATGCATTATATAGTCGATAGGAGAGTAATTACAGACACAGCCATTTTCTCACTTCCTGTGGTGGAATCTACCCATGCAGATAGATTTGGGATTTATGTGTTCAGGTTCAGAGATATCTGTCTCTGAGATTTATGAGCTCTGTACTTAACATACAGAAGTGAGATTGATATCGATCTTCTAATATCACACACATAAACACATTTCCCAAAATACTGATCTATCGCTTTGAAGGCTGGAGCAGTTTTTCAAATAATATTTTAGGGCATTTGATGCCTTTATTAGATAGTGGCCATAGAGATGACAGGAAATTAAGCAACAAAGGTTCAGGGTCAGATGCAAACCGGGGACACTGCTTTCACATATCCAGCCAGACTACCAAGGCTCTTTTATTGCCCCATATTCCAGCAGCATTGTGCAATATTTATACACATGGATAAAATAAATATACATATAAAACCAAACCCATAGTGTCTGCATGGCTAGAATGCCCTTCAGCCCTGGACCTCAAGGTGATCCAGGACCCCCCTGTGTCAGTTTGTTTGTGGTCCTACATTAAATATTCAGTTGAACTGCTTGTCAGATTACAACAGAGGTCCCCAGCCAGATGCAAACCACAGATGTTTTAGCTCTTGGACAGTGCCAAGGGTGCTACCAGGGCACCCCAAGTTTGTTTTATTCCCTCATATTCCTGCATTATTCAGCTATACTTACACGTACTGCATGTTAGATATTGCAGTTTTGGTATGTTTGTGTTTGTATATGTATACAGCTGAAAGCAAAATGAAACAATAAAATAAAGCAGATATCTGACAGTAGAAACGGGGACACAGGAGAGAAACTGAACTCTAAGTTACAGAGATTCTGTTAGCAGCTCCAAATGCATGGAGAGCTGAACACAGGGAGACTTTAGAAAACGTCTCTCTCTCTCTCTCTCTCTCTCTCTCTCTCTCTCTCTCTCTCTCTCTCTCTCTCTCTGGGCTCCTGCACAGACATTAGTTAAGTGTGGCAACACATGCTTGTTTAAGGGAGGGGATAAAGGGGTCATCAGGAGTTGACATCGGCAAGACGTCACTGCTACCCGCTTGGGGGCAGTCGGGTGCGCATTTAGTCTGATTTTGGAGATGGTCTATCTCAGAACATTAAAACTGACAATGGAAAAGCCATGTTGGTGGCCAAGTCGACATCTTGAACTATGTCACATTCTTCTAGCCATTCCTGAGCAGGATTTTGGGGGGGTGCACTGCCATTGAGGAGTGCTGTTGCTGGAGGGGGTGTATGTGGTCTGCAACAGCAGTGATTGGGAGGATGGTGTGTGTCAACTAGCATTCACATAGATGTCCCTTGTAGCCCTCAGTATCACTTCTGTGTGCTATGTGTGTATATATAATATATATATATATTATATATATAATATATATATATATATATATATAGGGCTGAGTAACAACAGGTTAGAAAAGTGCAACAACATCTTTTGTCGACATCAGATATCAAACAACACTGTATTATATTAAGCTGCTGTCAGCTGTAAATTTACCACTTCTAAGGAGAATGCAGGAGATAACGTTACCTTAGAGCCTGACCGGGCAAAGTCTCTCCTCTTCTGGGCAGCTGCCTCCATGTTTGCAGCAGCCTGTACCAAAGAGTGGCATCAAAGTGGGGAGCACCCTGCAGCTAAATCTGGGGACTGAAATTTCTCCAGAAGTACACCAGTGACTAGAAGAAAAAAATCAACTTCAAGAAATCTCAGTTGACTGAGGGGGTCTCCGTCTGATGATTCAAATCTCCACCTTTCAGGGGGCTGCTCTACCATAAACTATATCAGTGCTGTCATGATACTGGAATTCCTAACTTTAATACAGTAACTTTAAAATCTCAGTATTTCATACCATTTTTAATACCACAGAAAAAAATACATCAAGGGCATATAAAACAATACAAGTCTTTCTTTCTTGGGTAGCAGCAGAGAGCAGCAGAATGACTGTAGTAAACATTAACAGTAGGAGAAGGCGCAAAAGTGCAGCTGGCAAATGGTGTATTGATACTGTGGAAAATGAGTATTGAAACTATTTATATATTGATACGTATCATACTTATCGATATATTACATTTATTATTACTATTTTTGACAACACTACATGAAATATTCATGAATATACATAAATCATTGATCAAATTACCGCAAACTAATTTCACACACTGCAAACTTCCAGCATAGGGGCACTGTTTAGGGAAATGTGTTATTAATTGTCAGAAAATGATGATGAAGCTGCAGAATGTAGTCTGCTGGAGGGCTGAGTAATTAATTGAATCATATATTCAAAGACCATTGTGGCTTCGGATGATTATAAAAACAGCATAACTGAGATGAAACAATTATAAGTATTATAAAACTAGTGCACCATTTTCTTTTCAGCAGTGGGCTTTCACCCCTCCCTAGAAGCCTAAGCTTACTCTCAGACAGGCTGTGGCCTGTATACTTCACATGGCTGTGCATCTGTAAAATTATACCTAAATTTCAAGTTTTATGGTGCTCTGGTAGCTCATCTGGTTGACCTTGCATCCCATGTAGGCCGAATCTTGGGTTTGGTTGTAACCCATGGCCTCTTGCTGCATGCCTTTCCCTCTCTGTCTTCCCCCTTTTCTTTCTATTTGTACAATCAAATAAAGGCAACAAAAAGGCTACATGCTAACATCAGGGAAATGTGATCATGGTTGTACAGTAGATGTTAATTTCTCTTTGATTTCAGATTATATTCTGGCTGTGTCCACTTGTGTTTAGAAGGTTTTATCTGTGATTTTTAATGGGAAAGGGTGCCGCTATGTACAGTGATACCTGGGCTGCAAGTCCACTGCTACATGTAGCCACATGCTAACACCAGGGAAACATGTAATCTCAGCTGCTGATGTTAATTTCTCTTTGCTTTCAGATTAGATTCCTGCTTGAACATGTCCAGTTGTGTTTAGAAGCTTTTATCAGTTATTTTTAATGGGAAAAGGTGCGGCTATGCATAGTGATACCCAAGTTCACTGCTGTATGTAGCCACATGCTAACATCAGGAAATCATGGAATCTCTGCAGATGATGTTATTTTCTCCCAGATTTAGGATCTTATTCCGCTCCCCTTTACTATATATTTGTACTCCCAAATAAAGGCAAAATAAGCCCAAAACATAAAACTGAAGAGAGAAAAAAGTTTTTATGAATGCATGACGTTTCCAAGGTCAGTGGGTAGTTGTGTTAAATAACCGTCATTATTATCGTGATTGCCACAATCAAGCAGCTTGTTGTGCCCTGTACATAATAAGCACTTAAAGGGGACCAGCTGCACATGTAATGTGATAGGGGGAAACAGAGGTGCCCACAGCTCATTTTTTCCTCTCGTGTCTAATCGATGGATCCAGCCCTGCCAGAGGGAAACTGGCCCTTTCTTTCTTTCTTTCTTTCTTTCTTTCTTTCTTTCTTTCTTTTTTGCTAGATACCTGCTCAGAAAGATTAGCATGGAGCAGTAAAACAGGATTAAAAACTCAGAAAATTGCCTTCACAAGTGAAATATTCCCATGTTGCCTAATTTTAGGTTTTAGACTTTAATATGCCTGAACATTTGCTGGTACACATCAAAATTAAAGTCCCTCCCCAACAGTGACACCCTGTATTTCTTAGATTAATTATCATTATGTACTCTACAAGTTTAGCTTTCTTAATTAGAGACATTATGAATTTTCATCCACAGGGAGAAATGAGAGCCTATATACACAGTGACTGAAATAATTAGCCTGATAAAAAATTCAGTAGCTGGATAAATCCCCACATGTAGCTAATAAAATGTTTGCTTTATGCCACGTTGTGAATGCATATGGATTATGTGCTTTTGTTTTCGCCTCTATGCTTTGACGATAATTCCATCTTAAAGAGTAAGACATGGTATTAAATGGAGCTGTTGGGGTTTAGTGGAGCCCTCAGGAAAGCAGAACCGTGAAACGATCAATATGCCCGTTTTGCGTGCGGCGAGTGCCCATAAACAGGCTGTTTTGCATTTTAACTTTGACTTATAGTGTTTGCTCCTCTGCGATGTTGATCCTCAGTGTTGTGGTGTTCATGTTTGTGAGCACACTCTTGCTTCATGCCCCATTTGAAAACAGGCCACACAGAAGTGCTACTGAGGGCTATAAGGGCCAACAGGAATTATGATGTGGAGCATCGCTATGACGCATTCATGGGTCTCATCTGATAATCAGTGACGTGGAATAATTCACTGATGCTGTCAGCTCAAAATAGCAAACGGAAATCTTCTGGCAAAACCACACGCAGGACATTTCATCTGTGCCTGATTGTCCGGCCTGAACACACACAAACCTCACTTTCTCAGCCTTGATCTGGAGACAATATTTTAAACATTGAAACTCAGAAAACATTCTGCCATACCCTGTAACTTACACAGCAGTCCTCTGGACAGACCATTTTTACTGCTCCTGTGTCCTTGCAGTGCAGTTCAGCTCAGAATTGGTTCTGGCTATGGCCTCTTGTGACCCAGCTGCAGAGAGAGCTGAGATGGAGCCAAATCACAGAGCCATCCCGCTCTGAGAACACCGCTGGTCCGAACTTTTTTTTCTCAGCAGGTGTCTGGTGTTACGTCCACCGAGGCAACATGTCAACAGGAGTTCAGGCTCTGCTGAGTCTGGCACGTGATATATGGCATATGGTGCGAGTAAGAGTAGGGAGGACACTCTGCTGACAGCTGGAGCCGGGCACGAGTTGATAGCCCCCCTTCCAGGTAGTAGCTTTGCAGTGCCACCAGTTATGTAAGGCTGGCACCCTTACTGCTGCTTAGATTAACAATACTACATCAGCCAATGTGCCATCTGTCATATATGCCATATACAATATTACAAAGTTGGATGTTCATATCAAATGTGTCTGGAGTTTCAAATAATAGGGTAAACATCTGTAATTTTATGGTCCCGCTAGGATTTCACATGTTGTTGGGGGTAATTGTTGCAGCCTGAAATGTGTGATTACACAGAAGCTTTGCAGTGCATGTTTTTATGGTTTTAGGCAGTTTTCATTGATTTATTTGCCAATGAATATTGCAAAAATATTTGCCCTTTTTTATATAATTAATTAACAACTGAAGGCAAGTTGTTCATGAATAAAATCGCACTGTTCTGAGTGTTCGAAGTACCCTACCAAAATAGCTAATTAAAGATTTCACACCATGTTTTAACATTTTATTTGAGACTCTTTATACCTAAATTATTTTCTCTAACCCACACATATGCACACACAGGCACAGTTTGTGATGCAAACAGGCCAGCACGCCTCCCTCACTCCAGCTACACTAATTTTACCACTAGCCATGCATATTTAATGTCACTTTGAAAAACTCATTTTGATTCTATCATTCTGTGCAGTAGATCTTGATGCATCAGCTCTGTCATGGTGATTTGTTTTGTCTGTTTTTCACATGTTTCAATCATTCTCCGAGTGTGTTTTGCCGTAGAAAATTGTTTGCCAATTGATAACTTTCATTTGTTTTCCACCACAATGTTAAACGCAGTGCAGTGCCCCCGCTTTTGTGCAGAACATTGGGGAATTGCTTTGCAGCAGTAATTTTTGTTGGTAAATGTGAGATGTTTGTGTCGCACGACTGCATCTTCACAACCTGAGACAAGATTGGTCTAGTTGGCTGAAAAAAAATGTTGATTGGACACAATTGCAAGGTTTTGCAGACTTCGTGGGGATTGGTTGAATTTGCATTAATTGTTGTGATTGCTGGGAGATGCTGCTCAAAGTAATCTCTGTGGGCAAACGTCTCAGGCTTCATACCATTCTGAATACTCGGCTTTCCAATAGAAACAGCTTTCGAGCCAAGCTGACACCAACTCTGGCTGATTTCTTTAGATAAGGCATGCCTCTGCAAGTGTTAACATTACATAGTCTGCACTGCTACATGTAGCTACATGCTAACATCAGGGAAACATGTGATTCTGGTTGCTGATGTTATTACCTCCCTCCTGATTTCATATCATATTCCATCTCGAACATGTATGGTTGTAAGATTTTGGTGTGGAAGCTTTTATTGGGGATTTTTAACAGTAGAAAATGCTGCTGCAATAACTTGATCAATGAAAGCAGACTGGGCACTAAAATGGAGCTTTTCAGACAGAGGGTGAATCCAGGTGACCCAGCACAGACAGTTGGAGGAAAATAAAGTGTTTTTTGGACATTAAAGCATGTAAACATGTTTTAATGGTGACACAAAAAGAACAGTATGAACTTAAAAAAAAGCATGATAAGCCCCCTTTCATACACAAGTCAAAGAAGGCTGTGTGGTTTTGTTATCCAATCGATGATGGGGATAGGATATTCTTCCATATCACCTTAAATCCACCACTGGGGACTTAAAAAAATCCTCTTAATCGGCTAAACAACACATATCAAAAATTATGAGAATACTGTGTGAGTTTTCATATGGAATGATTGAAGTTACTGGTCATGGCTTAGCAGCATATGAGCTGATGACAGATCATCACAACACCTGCATCTGGAAAAAAATCAAGGAATAACTTTGTATATCTAATTTCGGTCACTTGATCAGAGACAGAAAACAGTATGAAACCTTTGAACAATGTAAATTCTGACAATAGAAATGTGGCCACTTGTAGTGATGAACCTACAGAGAGTATCATCTGAATTGGCACAGAGCTTTGTAGTGACTTCCAGCTCATCATTTAGATATCCAGCTGCAACTTTATTGTTTTGGTTCACTTTCATCTCTCTCATAGAATCTTTTTAAGCTTTTAAGCTTACAGAGAAAAAGCTGTAAAACGGTGAACCAATATGTTCTCACTTCCACTCAGTGCACACTATTTTGACAAGCCCTAAACCCAGGAGGTTAGCTTTTATGCGCCCCAACTTGCTACCGTAAAGTCATATCATCATATGATCAAATAGAAACTTGACATAGGATGATACCAACATACATATCACCTAAAAATCATCATCACATTTGTGTAGGACAAAAATACAAAAGAAAGTCTTCAAGTATTCATGTAATTGAATAGTTTTTTACAGTATTTATAGTTTATGTTGAGTAACCATATATTTTATATTTTAAAAAGTATTTTGTTATAGTTTGCTACTGGCTATTTCACCAAAAAAGAAAGAAAAGAAAACCATAATGGAGATAGGTTTCAAAGGCATATAAAGTACATTACACCATTTTGAATTAAATGTAAGTTTGTGTCTAAACATAAGCATATTTCTACGGTGGCAATCTAAATTACACACAAGGGCCAGTTTCCTTCCTAACATATGATTTGAGGGCTCACTCTATACAGGTCCCCTCATCCCATGGACCCCAGTGCAACTGCCCCACCTGCACTGTCTATATTTACGCCCCTGTTTCAAACTCATCAAGTACAGCAGCTTGTTCAGCAGCCCTACATTTAAATCTATGATCCTCTAGATACCCCTGTAGCGCCAGTTGAGGACATTTCAGTTTCCACTCGTTACATGCATGTAGTGTTTTCAAAGTAAACTTCCATGTTCAGTGTTCACACTAAACATAGGCTTCAGCACCAAAACGTCTGGGTAGGGCTTAGGGAAAGACCATAGGGTCAAATTTAATTGACATTTGTGTACACAAACAATGGTTTCCTGGGTGAAAGTCCAATGTTAGATTGACCCATCCATCCATCCCACTTCTCCTTTTGCAGAGTTTCTCATTTGAAGACAGAACACAAAGCAAGTTTTCAACACATTTTATCACACAAATTTCACAGATGAGTGTTTCCACAGTTCATGTTTATTTGCCTCAAACAGCCAGTGTACCTGCTCTACTTTAGCTATAGCTTGCTAACAATGTATGCAACATACTGTGTGTGTGTGTGTGTGTGTGTGTGTGTGTGTGTGTGTGTGTGTGTGTGTGTGTGTGAATGACAGCTCAGACTCTGTGTGATCCTAGACCTCACCATGAACTCTGGGCTAATTCCTTCTATTATTTCCCTCCACTCTCTCTTGTCTCCATGGGTTTATGAAGTGAAGTCATAAAACCTCTGGATAAATGATAAGCACGCATTTCTTGCTCAAGCGGAAACATTTTCAACTTAGTGCAGGCTATTCATGTCTTTTGCAAAACGTTATTACATTACAGAAGATTCATCCTCTGGGAAATATGTGGTCAATAACTTTCATGGCAGTCTGCCCCTCAGATTTCATATGTCATTTATTCAAGTCAACATGTTCTTGTATGTAAATAAGAAAATTGTGTAAGGTATTCCAGAACATACCTAATTATCATTATAAAAACAAGTATTTTCTGATCTCTTGCCTCCATGGTTAATATCTGGTTGACTTCAGGTAACTGAAAGTCCCTGGTTAAGGTTAGCGATAATGATTTTAGGAAATGGAGTGTGTGATTTAAGTCCAGTCCCATTTAGTTCCAGTGGAGAAAGCAGTGTGTTCTCTATGTAACAAAGCTGAAAATAACTGTTGTGTACAGGAGTGGTGGAGTTTAGGGTGATGTACGGACTTATAACACTTAAGCGTTTTATAACCTGAGTTTGTGCCCAATCATAATGCAGTTGTTAATGTTCCCTCTTTTTTTAACCCCATACAACCCCTAAACCTATACCCACCTATACCCATAAGGTATACAATGCAGGAATTATTGCTGTTACTGTTTCTAAACACAATATTCAAACTTTCCCCTCCTCCCTACACTGCTTTTATGCCCACTGTAACCTACTGTACTATTGCAGAAATGTTACATTTGTTGTAACAGAAAAAACAATACTTTAACAAGCTAGCTAAGCTAACCATTGGCACTGAATTGAAACAGTCAAACTCCTCTTTGATCTTCATTACCATCCTCCGACTTGCTATATTTTCATCTTTTTTTCAGTGCTGTGTCCACAGATTTCATCACTTGGATGCATGCTGCTACTACCTAGTCACTACCTTTTTAAAAAGGCATGACCTTACCTGCAGGCTGTGACCATGAATGTGGCAAACATAGCAAAATAAGAAGAACATAATAAATCTAGACAGAGGGCAGAGTCTCTGCAGACAAATTCACCGCTGCACACTTCTAGTGGGTCATAAGAAATCATTAGGAGGAAATACTTTTGTATGAGTCTCGACCAGGGGTGCTCAAAGTTTTGAGTGCCAGTTTAGGGGGCTAGCATATGATTGAGGGCCACACAGGAAAAGCACAGTTGAGAGTTGTCCACTGAAATCATTACTGTAGTTAACAACACTAGCACTGATGACAGATCATAATTCCTGCAACACTTGATAAGTACCACTTGTTGACCTGCAATCAGTAGCTTTCAACAAGTTGTCATTTCTAATGCTTAGGGGAGTGCAATTTGATGCAGTCGCCCAGTAGTGTTTAAAATGTAAGTGAAAGAAATTAAATGGACCGCAAATTAATTTTTTAGAAAAGCATACATTTTGAGCAACCATGGTCTATACGCTGTTTTTAAGGAAAACCCTGCATAGTATACCTTTGAGTTCATTTGCCATAACCAGAATCTGTTCCCAAAACCATACTGTAGTTAACATGTGCAGATATTGTCAGAAGATATGGTTTTTAAAGGTTTGGCATTAGACATTAAAAACATTGCCATTTAATTTAATTCATTCATTCATTTAATTAATCTGGGGCTTTACAGACTATCAGCATTCTGTCAGTAGGTTTGGTGAACCCACTCCGTGGATTTATGTGGTTCTCATATGTAATATCATTGGAATTCAGGGTGTCGGTGGCTTAGTGGTTAGAGCAGGCACCCCTGTGTACTAGTCCTTGCTGCAGTGGCTGCGGGTTCACTTCCAGCCTGTGGCCCTTTGATGCCTATTTTTCCCTCTCTCTCCCCCTACACACTACGCTGTCCTATCATTAAAGGCAAGAAAAGCCCAAAAAAAACAATCTTTAAAAAAAAATAAAAAGTCATTGGAATTCAACTGTTTGTCCTCTTTCCCCATTAGTATGGCATGCATCTTTGTATATAACAGTTTGGCATGGAGACCTGTATTAGGGATGTTCTTATTCTTTAAGTCTTGGTTCCAAGTCTGCACTTTGATGTAACTTCAAAAGAAGCTGAGCTGGGCCTGACAGTCTGTATGTACAGTACAGTGAGGCACGCTCTAATGTGTTTGATATTTATCTGCAGGTCCAGCTGTCCCTGTTGGAGTGGATGTTCAGGTGGAGAGCTTGGACAGCATATCAGAGGTAGACATGGTAAGTGACTTTAGTGTGTAACGATACACACAGTATGTGTATGGGGGGGTGGGGGGGGGGGGGGTGGATAACAAATAACGTAGTAGCTGTAATGTGACTGCAAGAAGTTGGCTGCAGATACTGAAAATAACTCATCATGATAGACTCAGTTTGAACCTAATATTCAATCAGGGACCAACACAATCTTAGAGTAATGAGATTATAGAAGAAGTAGAATATCATTATTAATGCTGCTTTTCCAGTGGATTATGTTACTGATGGCAAATGTAGCCAGTAAATCTGTGTCAGATTCAGTTTGTAGCCGTGGAAGTTGCTGACTTAAACAAATGAGCTCATACTGCTTCAACACATGGAGAAGAAGCTGCTCTCCTCAGACAAAGCAGCTAATGAGGCGGGAACATTCTTCATTAACGGCACGGACACACGAGCACAACAGTGACTAAGACTGTGGGAACACTCGTCTTCTCAATCCAACTTTTTTGATTGGACACGCCAGATTAGAGCTCAAATATAGTTTAAAGTGATCAGTTGTCTTCTATCAGATACTATCTGTGTTCTGCCGCTGGCATTAGAGGGAATCTGTGCTTTGAACTGAGAGATGAATGTCTCCTTTTAGTGATCATCATTTAGCTGTTTTTTTTTTTTTCAGTTGGATAATCAGAATCAGATTATGAAAACTCAATGGCAGGAATTGTTTATTTTGCTCAAAGTCAGATGGAATGCATGTTGAGTAATGTAATTAAATCAACCTTCTGTTCTGGAACCATAAATTGGATCTAAAACTGTCGTCCTGGTGTTGTGTAAGCTCCTGTTTGCAAGGACGACCAAGGATTACATTTAATTTGGATCCCAGCATTCTGTATTTAATTGTTTTGGAGCAGAGGGGGGGAAAAATGAATGATTGCAGACGACGGCTGCTCTTAATGACATTATGTCATATCACAAAGCTGCAGGATGTTAAAAAGTTACACAGCAAACGAGCTGTTTCATTAGAGGTAAAAGGGTTTAGCAAAGGCGAGATTTTAAAGGATATAGATATATTAGTCGAGACTTTTCTCACTGTCAGCATATCTCATGAAAAGACCCAAACCAACCACATGTCAGCCTGTCTCTCAGTTCTTTCTGCCCATAAGTTCAAATCAAAAGCATTTAAAAACAAGTCACAAATACATAGTTTCAAACAGTGGTGCCCCCTAGCAAATTTAGCCTAAAGTGGAATGTATAGTTCTATGTAGAATAGATGCCGTATCAACGGCGTAGGCTCTGCGACAACATAGAGCCTACGCTGTTCCCTACACCATAGTCTGATGTGCACCTCCCCAGGAATGTAACTACATGTCGCAGTGACACAGACCTCCTGTCTATTTTTGTAAGCTGAAACCATTTCCCTCAGTGAAAACAAAGCTTTGATTTACTTAAATTTCACAGAAGAGAATAAAACCCCCACAAAATAGCATTTTAAGTCTTAAGTGTGATTTTTCCTGGCTTCATATGAGAAGAGGAAATCTCCGCTTGTTGCTAGGCAAATTTTTGCACTGTGGCTTGTTCTAATAACATTAGCATGTTGTATTTGTTTGGAAAATGTGTTAAGTATAAGACAGTTGTTTTGCTTGTGAACCTTGTAAGTTGTAATGGAGCCGAATTTCGTAACGTTAGTTACAAAATTTCACTAAATGTTGTTGTTGTCCCTGGCTTCATATGAGTAGAGGAAAAGTCTGCTAGCCACTAGGCTAATTATACAATGTGTATAGGCTTGTGCTAATAACATTAGCATGTTGTATTTGTGGGGAAATGTGTCCAGCAAGACAAATACTTTGTCTGCGAATCCTGCAAGTTATCCTGCGATTTTTGTGTTTGAACTTGTTTCTATAAAGCCATGTTTAATGTGTGTTTGGCCTGTTTTGAATGAACTAAACTTTACAGCACTTCACAGAAACTCCTCAGACTAATGTTTTTGGAGGTGTAACTGCAAAGTGACACAGACACACCACTGCACAAGTATAGATTCTCACAATGGAGTTGGCTATGTGTGTAGGCTACAGTGTAGCCTCTGCATAGAGCTGAAATTCCTAAATTAGCTGGCCATTGAAGTTCTTAGCAAACTTTACTCAAACAGGAAGAGAGGGCAGGGGCTCATTCACTTCCAACCCACTGCCCAGGGCCTTAACATTAGGGTGACCATATTTTGATTTCCAAAAAAGAGGACTCTCAGCCCAGCCAAGACAGCCTATTTAAATGATACTTGCAGTTTACTCAAAGATGCCTTATAATTTTAATGTATTTAAAATTTATATGTATGGATAGAAAATTCAGTTATATTACAAAATAATATCTCTCAAAGACAAAAATTCAGATAGGCCTCTATAGGGGACACGTACACACACTAGAGTGTGGCGATCTGAGCCCGATGGTACCCAACGGGTCAGGCCGGGTTTGGTCAAAAATGTAGCTATAAATTGTATTCGGGCTCGGGTCAGATTCAGTCAGCTTTCAGTGAAAATGTAGTGTAAAAATAAATAAAATCCTATTGTCTGTCCTGTTTATTGCTTGGGCACTGTTACTTACGTGACAACACCTGAACATACCACACACAGACACACACATAGAGTGCCAAAGTCACGTGACGCTCATGGGACCATAGATTGGAAAAAATATGAATGGCAGTGAACGGGGAGAGCAATGTTATCTTTTGGTCCCGTTTGAGTTGTGACATGAAATCCAAATATGTTGTTAATGAATTTAAAACATAAATTTTAAGGTCAAGAAAGTCATACTTTGTGGTAAAACTGTTGAGATGTAAGCTTTTGAAATAGGGTTAATTAGAAAGACTCAAGAGTACACGAGAGGAGGTCGCGTATGTGACGTCATAGCTATCGCTCGCTTCCTGCAGCTTGGCCTCCCCGCTGAAATTCCACTGTTTTATGATTAATCGATTTATGATTGAAGATGTCTGTGTGTTTTGTGCCAGGCTGCAGTCACTCCAAGCTGCAGGAAGCGAGTGAAAGCTATGACGTCACATACGCAACCGCCTCCTGTGTAGGTTTTCTAATTACGTTTTTTCAAAAGCTTACATCTCAACAGTTTTACCACAAAGTATGACTTTCTTTTTTTGTGATTAACATTTTTATTTTCATTGTTTCAGCAATACAATAGGAACAGTAACCCCCCTCCCCCAACAAACAAACCCTTCCCAAGCCATCACCATCCATGCTGATCCCTTTCTGGTTACCAACATCAACCATTGTGCTCCTTCATGTACAGCTATTACAGCTACACAGCTTGCATCAATGTAGACAAAACACAAAATAACTATAACAAAATTAGACACAGAAAATTACTCCAAACAAGGTTAAAACAGCACAAAGTAATCACTGCATTAAAGAAATAATTGGTACACAAATGAAAAAAATAAAAGCAATAATAGCTGAATAAAATGCAAACACATAACAAGCACTATTCTGTATTTACTCACAATAATGAAAACTTGCATCTCTCCACCATCCAACCCCTTTCAGGAACCCTTTAAAAAAATTATGTATTTGCCCCACTTTGCTTCATATAGATCCAATCTACCCAGTTGTTTACATGACATTTTTTCAAATGCTGCAACTCGTGCCATCTCTACAGCCCACTCTTGAAGAGAGAGAATCCCCTCCGTCTTCCATCCTCTGATAAGTATTTGTCTGCCAATCATAATCAAAGTATGACTTTCTTGACCCTAAAATTTGTTTTAAATTCATTAACAACATATTTGGATTTCATGTCACAACTTAAACGGGACCAAAAGATAACATTGCTCTCCTCATTCACTGCCACTCATATTTTTTCTGATCTAAGGTCCCATGAACGTCACGTGACTTTGGCACTCTATTGGCTGTTTGTTTCTACCTCTCCCCTCGCTGGAAGTCTCGGACCTTCCACCGCCCGCGTCCACCTTGATTAAACACTTAAAATGAAATAAAAGAGGGAGACAGGTTTTTCCTATTTTATCTTATTTTGTTTTATGTCTCCCTCTCCTCTCGCTTGAAGCGTTGGACCTCCCGCTCCCGTCTCAAACACGGGCTGAGCACCCACGGCGCACACCCGTCCTGTTAAATACCCTGTAACTGTAACAACTGTGTGACACAAACTCAGTGTTTTGGTCATTAAATAATGTCGGGCTCGGTTCTGGTTCGGACAGAAATATGCGGCCCGTGCCACACTCTAACACACACACAAACACATGGAAAACTGGACCTTATCATCAGTTTATAAAAACCCCCCGGACGCCCAGGACGCCCAGGACGGGACGTGAAAAGTGGACATGTCTGGGCAAAAGAGGACATTTGTTCAGCCTACTTAACATGGAGGGGACCCCCCCCAGAGGCCAGGATTTTATATCTGCAATTTAAATGTATTAAAAGTATTATGGCTTTTTTCTACCTTTGTCTTATGCCCAAGTCACAATAGAGACCTTAACAAACACAGGGGGAGTAATGTTCCATAGCATCTGTCCAACTTCATAATAAAAATGTCAGACAGTAAATGTACAGTGTTTTGGGAGACGAGGGCTAAAATGTGCTGAGATTTCAGAGCGTGCAGACTGAAGCATATCCCAGATGGCTGAGTAATACAAATGTTGGTATAAACAGTTCATTGCTAATAATCCTGTTATCATTACATAAACATGTGTTAGGTTGCTGATTCAGTTATTTGTACATGTGTGAGAATGGATGTAATAAAAGGCAAAGGGGAATTCTAATGCTGCTGAAACACAGTGCCTATTTTGTGCTGTTTGTGAAGACTATTTTCAGCTACACCGGTGGTGTGTGTAATTGAGCTGAAATAAACTACAGTGTGTTTTCATGGTAATGAAGGAACATGTCACCCAGTGCAACAGTGGCTCACTGATGTGTTTTCAATAGTTTTTAGACCACAATGGATCTTTATGGCACAAAGGAATACGATTAGTCAGGCTCTCAGGGGCGGAGCAAGACATTGTAAACAAAACCTAAGGGGGTCTGGGGGCATGCTCAACAGGGAGATTTTTTTTCCCATTTATGACAGCTATATGATCTAATTTTCAAGCTATTTGAGACACTAGATGTTTAAAACTCTATGTATGTTTCTCTAACTGCCTTCATCATTCTTAAACCAGAACACAACACATATTAAAGGTATCCTATGCAGAGCTGTCAGGTACTGTTTGTAAACACGCTCACCAGTGAAAATCAAAGTAAAAGCCAACCCCTGATTCATTCTCATTTTGCGTTTCTATTCACTTCATTTGCGTTTCTCGGTGCTGTGTCCCTTGGATGCCTGCTGCTTTCATTGTACCATATGGTCCCTACCTTTTCTGTAAAGTCCTGACCTCACCTGAGAGCTTTTTGGGTACACACCAGTAAACAACCTGAACACACAAAAAAGAAATCTCTACAGAAAAATACACTGCCACACACTTAACAAGAAACGCCTTCTCATCACAACTTGCCAAATATCGGCACTTTGTCAGTGGATTTTTACATCTAAATATGATGCACTAGCTAACCTCCTGTGTCAGTTGTTAAAAATTCTGGGATGGCGTGTCAGTTTACACTTGTTGCATACATTGTATTTTTTAACTTACACTTCTGTTTTCACAGGAAATGTACAGTTTGGTCATTAGATGTGTTTAGTCTTTTCAAAATAAACTTCCAACAATGATAAGACACCTTGTTTTTATGTTCATTCTTTGTGCAACTGAAGCATGTGGCTAGGTTTAGGTAGCAAAAGCATGGGGCTTGGTTTTAAACTCACACAGTAACTGAGCAGCGGGCTCTTGGGTGAAAGTCCGTGGTTTGTTGGACACATCGACCTGCAATCCCGCCTGCCCCATATGGACTGTCCAGTTACATATTATGTTCTTACCAGCGCCTTTTCAAACTGACAGGGTCTAGCGGTGTTACACACTGACGCCGTGAAAGGTACCTTTGGCATCAGTGTCTGACACCAAAGCCACTGACAAAGTGGCAGTGTTTGACAAATTAGGAATAAGAACAGCCTGTAACAAGTAATGACAGATAGAGATTTCTTTTGTGTGAGTGTACACATTGGGGTTGTTTTTTTTTGTTTGTTTTTTGGAAAATCCTGCATAGTCTGTCTTTAAAGATGACAACTGTTTATACCACCACCTGAAAAAAGCAAAAGATTGTCTGATGTTGCTATTTTTAAGCTATGTAACAGTTGGTAGCATCGGAACTTGGCATGAACAGCATTACTTATACTGAAACCTATTTTTGTTATGCTATGCTGGAGAAGAGTTCACAGTATGAATGTTGATCTGACAAATCTACATTTGAGTCCATGCCATACTAATCTGGGCTGCTCAAACTGCAAGTGAAGGATCCTCAACAATGCCAAATAAATGTGAAACAACATAAACATTTGTCCAACAGAAGAACATTTAGTGATTTATATTATATTTCGTAAGGGAATAGCATAGTGGGATAAACAACAAACATCAACAAAGTTAAAGGTATTTTAGAAACCCTAAATATTCAGAGCTTTTGAAAAATATTCTGGGCTGGAGCCTCAGACACCACCCTTTCTCTCCAACTCTGCCACAAGTAGAGAGGAGTCATAAAGTCATAGCACTGACTCTGTAATGTCATTTACACAGTAATAACTATCTAGAGTTTGCTAACATTAGCTGCCATAATGATAGCAGAGCAGAACCTCTGACTGTACTGCAACTTTTGCTAATTAAATTCTCTGTTTAGTGGTAATGATGAGGTAATTATAAATGCAGTGCAGTCACACAGTGTTATCTATCTAAAGTTTGCTTGTCATTACGTGTGGGGGAAAAATTGATATATAGCATAGTACTGCGATATTTTTGCATGGCAATATTGTATCGATACACAGACGCCAATGATTTTTTCTTTTTTATTCTATAAATAATTAGTAAGGCAAATACAAATTAAACTTGTGGTATCCTATTAGAATGATGAAATCAATTGCTTATTCAGTCCACCAGATGCATTTTGAAATGAAAATGATTGAAGTCATATGAGCAGACTGACAACGTTATTTTATTTTTTTTATTTTGGGGATAAAAGTTGCAGTAATAAATTAGATTGTATTGAATGTGCAATATCGCTTTTTGTTGCAGCCACATATTTTGCAGGGTCCGACGTTAAGTTTTTTTCCTACTTGCCCTGCCAGGCAAGTACTTTTCAAATCTACTGGCCCCAATCTAAATTCTTACTTGCCCTGCCTAAGAGGTTCTTTTTCTGGCTGTGTGGTGCATATTTTTGCTCATAACTTATATCTTACGTCAGCAGAGAGGCTCAGCCAATGGAGGCAGTAGCACATAAAAAAGCAGCACACTGCAACTGGCCCCTCTGTAGTTATGTGCTAACTACATTGAATGAAGACAAAACAATATATGTGTTGAAAAACAGTACTGAGTTTAATAAAACTGGGTGTGCAGGACTGGGGATACATCTCGTTTCTTGTTGTTTTGATTCATGTCCCTTATTTTTTAAGTCTTTGAAATCTCTTTATTCTTTTGTTATCTCCTAGCTATTAAGAAATTATTATTAGAAGAAGATTCTTTATTGTCCTTTCTCAGCACATTACATACATTTGACCTCTGCATTTGACCCATCCTACTGTATACACTGGGAGCAGTGGGCAGCTGCAGTGCAGCGTCCGGGGACCAACTCCAGTTCTTTTGCCAATGCCAGTGGTCAGGGTCACTGACAGGAGTATTCACCTAACATAGCCTACATATCTTTAATTATATAATTTTATGTCTCTATGTATATTTTTACATAAATTCCCAATATTTTATTTGCCTTTAAAAAATCCTCTTCCTTCATTTAATTTGACAATGTTTATTGTATTATATGTATTAATTCTCTACAGGATATTGTATGTTCTTTAATGTGTGTTCAATTTATTAAAAGAAAAACAAACAACCTGGTTGAACCTTGCAGCAAAGTGAACCCTCTTCCTCAAAGAGGATCTTTGCCTCCCAGTTTGTTCCTGGCGGCAGAGCAGAGTGAACAGTCTTTCTTCTCAGAGGATATTTGTCCCATGAGAGCAGGCAGCATGCTCTCTGTGTCCGCATTTAAAACATCTTTTGCTGGTGATTTGACAGTCACTAGAAGCACATTATGACCCTTTGTAAAAGTTTCTGTGTGGTACCTGTGTGTTGTACATGAGCTAACGTTAGCAGGTAAGGACTGAGAGGCTGCTTGCCCAATTGGGCATGTCTGCGCAGGGTCTGCTGGCCCGCCAGCTATTTTTACTTGCCCCGGGCATTCGGGCAACCGTTAGCGTCGGACCCTGCAAATTTTCTGTAAGTTATGAGATCATGTTAAATGCCAAAATATAGCACAAGTAGAGAAGAGTCAGAACGCATTCACACTGCAATTTCTGTCTAAATTTGTAAGCATGCATTAGCCATCATAACTATGGTTATACTAGATCATTAATATGGAGTTAGATCAGTCTCAATATTCACAAATGCACACAGAAGGATTCACAAATACATGTTAAGATTTATATATAAATGACTCTCTCCACACAAATATTTTCAATGCACACACATATTTAGCATTTTATATAAATGTAAAAAAAATCCACAAATAACCAAAAAAGTTTCACAAATGTATTTCTGATGCACACACAAATATTTATTGTTTTAAATATATGCAATAAAAATCCACAAATATATGTATTTAAAAAGTAAAAAGTAATTTTCATCAAAACATATGTGGATGTTGATACATTCATTTACAAATGCTTTTATTTTGTGAACCTCCAGCATTTGTGTGTGAATCTTTTTGAGACTCTCCTGACGTCACCCGATCCACAAATGCATTTTTTCTACCAAGGGGATATAGGTAGCCAATCAGATGTCTCCTTCCTCTTCAGCCAATCACATGAGCGTCCCGCCACCACCCACACGTGGGGTATGTTTTAACGTCGTAGCGTCAGAAGGAGGCAGTAATGCACCACTACGTTGTTTGCGACCGCCACATTAATACGGAAGAGAAGAAGAAGAAGGTCAAGAGCGTATGTCTATGGTCAAGAGGTCCAGTTTGCAGCATGGCGGCCGACGATCGTGCACCTGTAAGGAGTAGCATCCAGCTGCAGCCCCGGAGCACAAGCCCCTGATGTGACGGAAGTGATGCTGGATATTATTGTCGCGGTCTTTGTGTGGAACTGAGCTGCAGGACACAGCATCTCAACGCAGCAGGTTTCAGGTAAGCTAACTGGAATAAATTGGCAGAAAAATAGCTATGTTGTTTATTCTGTGACCGTTAGAAGAGGATCCTGGTGAGTGGCGAGGGCAGGGCTCGAGACTTGGGATCCCTTCACCTATGGTCCCGCCCGGGCCTGACGACCGCAGCCCTCCAGCCTGACCTCCGCGGCCTGGACGGGTGCTCAAGTGTGGGTGAGAGGAGCGGAGAGGAGCGCGGAGGTCATGCCGGCTGGCCGACACCGTGTAGTTCGGCCGTTACAACGCTAAATTAAGCAGAGTGACGGACCCGAAGCCTTCAATCTGGCTATAAGACAGCTGAAATGCGAAACAAAAAAATACAGTGGTGAAGTTGGGATTTGTTTCTTGAAGTTATGTGCTCATTATCTTTTCTGTCTCTTGCAGGCTGCCAGGAGAAGCGGACTGGCCATCAGATATTGTTTGTGGAAATTTGAAAATAAAGTTTTTCAAATTGACTTTTGTCTCTTCATTGTGTTCACTTACACACGAAATAGGTTAACAGTCAGCTATTTTTTAATGTTAGCACTGATTTCTCACATTGAATGGTGAAATATTTGTAGTTTGAAAGGTCCGACCTAAATGAAAACAGGTCGTAGCCTAGTTAAGGAAGCATATGAATATTAATATAGAAGGAGCGCCCACTGAGCGCAGCTTCTTTTATTCATGGTTGAACGTGGCGATGTGGTCAAAAACAAACAAAAAACAAAGTTGACTTGTATGATTAAATAAAGGTAAAATAAATGGACAATTCATCAATTCATAGACGCTATGTTATGCAATTTTACTTAAAAAAGTTGTTAGGAAAAAAAAGCCAGAGGCTTGTGCTTCTGCTCCGGGGCTGCAGCTGGATACTGTTGCCTGTAAGTGTATCCACTTGTTGTAAATCATGACTCTTTGTTGAATTATTTGTGATTGGTTTTGCTAAAGTGTGTGGTAGCCCAGTTAGTTAGCAAATTATCTGAAACTTGCTTAGTTGGTATAATTGCACCGTTTAACTGACGCTAACGTACACCGTGCAACGCACACCGGCTGCCCCCCAACACACATCAGCAGCGGCACCTTCGACACTATTTCCCAGCCCAGCCTGCTCCGGGACGGACATAAAAGGCTTTTCTCGCAGTGCCGGCCGCGCTGGAAATAGAGCAGTACTTAAGCTCTCTACGCTCTTGACCTTCTTCTTCTTCTCTTCCGTATTAATGTGGCGGTCGCAAACAATCTAGTGGTGCATTACTGCCACCTTCTGACGCTACGATGTTAAAACATACCCCACGTGTGGATGGTGGCGGGACGCTCATGTGATTGGCTGAAGAGGAAGGAGACATCTGATTGGCTACCTATATCCCCTTGGTAGAAAAAATGCATTTGTGGATCGGGTGACGTCAGGAGAGTCTCAAAAAGATTCACACACAAATGCTGGAGGTTCACAAAATAAAAGCATTTGTAAATGAATGTATCAACATCCACATATGTTTTGATGAAAATTGCAAATACTTTTTAAATACATATATTTGTGGATTTTTATTGCATATATTTAAAACAATAAATATTTGTGTGTGCATCAGAAATACATTTGTGAAACTTTTTTGGTTATTTGTGGATTTTTTTTTACATTTATATAAAATGCTAAATATATGTGTGTGCATTGAAAATATTTGTGTGGAGAGAGTCATTTATATATAAATCTTAACATGTATTTGTGAATCCTTCTGTGTGCATTTGTGAATATTGAGACTGATCTAACTCCATACATTAAAGGTTGTAGCATCAAAATCCATGAGTGAGGCACCCAGTGACTTAAGTTCAACTTTTTATTTGTAAGAGACAGGATGTGTTACATCTTCTTTCAAAACTTACATTGTACCACTTTTAAAAAGTCATATTTTACTATGGTTGAAATCGTTGTGATATAACAGCGAATAAGCTGGCAGGTAGATATACGTTCAAGGATGCTTTGGTTAGATCACAACACTTAAAAACATCTCTCATTAGTAAACACATTACAGTTGGTATTCACTAGAGACATTCAGACATGCCCCTGAACTCAATTTACGCAACATCAAAGGTTCTTTTATGGTGGGTGCCAAGAGTACAATGTGTTGCTGCAGCCATTATTCCAAACTGATCTGGTCTTATGTAATGCCATGAGGAGAGTGGGATAGGGGATGATCTCTGGAGTGTGGGGGGGAGGGATATTGCAGACACGGGACGACTCCTGTCTGCATAGCAACAGGGGAAAGGAGGCGAGAAGACAAGGGTAATCTAGGACCACTGGAAGCTGTGGTCTGCTTAGTAAACATATGTTCAGCACTTCTCTGGACCATGTATGTTTAGTCATAAGCAATCCATATAATCCAGCAGCTGCGGGTTGTAGCGCTGTAATCCCCAGAGGAATTCAATAAACCAGAGGCAGCGAGCAAGTAGAGTCCTCGTAGTGAGACTTAATCCCGCGGCTGTTTCTGTTTCACTCACCCCTCCCCCCGCTCCCTCAGGACTTCACCATGACCCTGTATCTGAGGCACTACTGGAAGGACGAGCGACTGGCCTTCCCCAGCGCCACCAACAAGAGCATGACCTTTGACGGGCGCCTGGTGAAGAAGATCTGGGTGCCTGATGTGTTTTTTGTCCACTCCAAGAGGTCTTTCATCCATGATACCACAACTGACAACATCATGCTGCGGGTCTTCCCTGACGGTCATGTCCTGTACAGCCTGAGGTGAGGACACACACACATACACACACACACAGACACACACAGATATCTGCCAATCTGCCATCACAGGGTTTATTCGCACCGACTAAATGAGACTTGGCAGGCCTTGTTGCAGCATGCATAGTGCTGGTAACATTTACACTCTGCTTTTTTTCCCCAGGGTTACAGTCACTGCTGCGTGCAACATGGATTTCAGTCGTTTCCCATTGGACTCGCAGACATGCACGCTGGAGCTGGAGAGCTGTAAGTATTCATATGCTCCTGACACTTCACTGTATTGTTAAAAAGACAGCGGGAATAAAGTGCTGCTAATTATTAAAGGCCCAAAGCATTTTTGCAGCATGTTGCCTCAATTAGCACCACACTGACAAAAAAACACTGAATTGTTAGACATTACTGTTTTATTACTTTAAACTGTTATTTATCAGGAAGAGGTTGGTGCAGCAGGGGCAGAGTCAGATGTAGTGAGTATTAGAGGCTCACTACATGTAGTGAGTATTAGAGGCTCAGCCCAAAACCTAGGTGCGTCTGGGGGCGTGCTACCCCAGGAAGGTACAGTGTGTGCTTTCATAAGCTCTTTTTAAACAGAAATTGCACTATAGAGCTGCTATGAAGTCCCTTTCACAGAACCATCACAGAAGAAAAAGAGCTAGATGGGCGTGACATGTAACACAACAGCATCAGCCTCTTGTGTGACATATAACATATGTGTCAGCAGCGCATTATAAACAATAACTACAGCATAACATGGCAATAAGAATCATTGACTCTCTGTCTTATGTGCCGGCTGATCTTGTCCTCTGCTCAGAGGGTAAGAAGCTCTTAGACATCATTATTTTCCAGTTTGTTAACATTTTTGGCCATTTTTCTTCTTCTTTATGTTAGCTGCACCCCTGCAGCCCATGATCCCATCCCACCGCCTGTCCGGTATATACAGACCTCGTTTTGGTGCTGTTACTACCGCCGATGCTGCCTTGAAGGCGAAGCAACTTTGCCCCCCATTCTGCAGTTGTACCTTTTATAGACAACGGCAGGGCAAGAAATTTCTGCTTCAGAGAGGCAGTGTAAAAGGGGCTATAGTAATAAAATAACATGACACGCACTGCAATAGTGTGGCTCATTGCTTGTTTTTTTAATAGTTTTTGGACAACACTGGCTCTCAGTGGCACAGAGAAAGAAGTTATAATAGACTTTCAGGGGTGGAGCAAGATGTTGTAAACATTCGGGACATGGCCCAAAGCCCAAACCAAGGGGTTGTCTGGGGGCATGGTTTCTCAGGGATTTTTTTTTGCCATTTACAGCAGCTGTATTCACTCCTTTTCAAGCCATTTGAGATAATGAATGCTTAAAAATCTGTACATTATTTGGGAAAAAATATTCTGGAGAGCCTCCATCCTATTTTGTATCTAACTGCTCTTCAACTATCCTCATCATTCTAAACCATAACACACAGATGTTAAGGATGGCTAATTCTAACTCTTACCACCTAAAATGAGACAAAAATTGTCCAAAATTACTTTTTTTTTAACTCACATATCACAGGCAGGGCTGGAATTTGGCATAAACAGCATCCCTAATAGAGAAACTACAAAACTTTCGGTCCATTGACCTGCCTCTTTGGACAGATTAAACCAGGGGAAATGATACAAAGTTCAAGGTATTTTAAAGGTCTAGTGTGTAGGATTTAGTAGCATCAAGCTTACTTACTTCTTACTTCATCTGCCAAGTGTGTAAGGGAGCTAGAATAGCTAATGGGAAAGCTTCAGAATGCAAATGCAAATTAATCAGACCCAGAATGCAAAAAAGCCAATGTATTATTTGTCCATTCTGGGCTTCTGTAGAAACAACATGGTGGAGCCTGTGGAAGGGGACCTGCGCTGTATGTAGATATAAAGACTCGTTCCAAGGTAACAAAAACCCAATGATAGTTGTTTTCAGGGGGTTATAAGCTAATATGAATAAGCAGGCCTACAACTAATACTAAGACATAGTCGTGAATATTATATACCATTTCTGCCAATTGATGCCCTTAAATCCTACACACTGGACCTAAAAACCTAAAAGATTCAAGGCCTCTGAGAAAACATTCAATGTAGGAGCCCTGGAAGTCCCAACCCCTGCTCTGCTTCTGTGGTGCAGAACAACAGTGGATGTAAACTGCAGTGTTTTCATGCACTGATGCCATTGGTGATGGGAAATTCTACCAGCCTTTATCCATCCAGCTACTGCGGCTGATACTGGAATGAGTACTCTATACTTAAACTGATGTTTTCTGTCCTGCAGACGCTTACACAGATGAAGACCTGATGCTGTACTGGAAAAGTGGTGATGAGTCCCTGAGCACAGATGACAGGATTTCTCTGTCTCAGTTCCTCATCCAGAAGTTTCACACTACCTCCAGACTGGCTTTCTATAGCAGCACAGGTAGACTGGCAAAACAAGTTTTACTTTGAAACTTTCTGAAAGACTATTACTCACTGGCCAAAAGTGGTGATTGCTCCTGGGGGCTTCAAAAATGAGTTTGACATAATTTGATTAACTAATTACTAGAAATTGAAATGGAAAGGACCTTAATGTGACTCCTCAGTTTGCACCTAATTTGGAGTCTGTGTATTGTCGTGGGAGCCTGTGTCAAAATCTACTTTTAATACCATTAATATTTCAATTGACATTATGCTTACGCGGTGCATATTCCTAAACAAGTATCAACTTCTAATCAAGTTGGAGAGCACATGGGGAATCAGTAGGGGCCCTCAATTCACTTTTTATCCTAAGGTCTTCTGACAGGTTAATCAGACCCTGATATTGCAGACTCTGAAGTAACCCATTGCCTGAGCTGGACCTCAATGAGGTGAGCCAAAGAACCACAAGCAAAACATTAAATATTCATTTCTTTAACATCACCTGCCCTCCTTTGCATGCTTATTTTTCATGGCACTCCTTTGCATTGTGCAAGAATATTCAATTTACATATAGTTATAAATAATTTAATGTTTTTCTTTCAAGTTTAGCCAGCAATGCAATATTTTCTGTTCCTATTTGTTCTAAAGAACATCAGTTTGTCTTGACTTGACCATCACTCAGAACTCAATCTCCAATCTGTTTGAGCATATCCTTGTCTCTGACTCGAGCAGCCCTAACTACAACCTCAGTGCAGACGCCTGACAGTTGGAGTGTCTTCACTTTTCTGCCACAGTGTAAGGACTGCACCAGCACCATTTTGAATGAGCTCAAGTAGTATTAAGTTCCTCTTGGGTTTGAAATCCTTGCTATCGACACTTAAGGTCCATTGAAGCTGAAACTTTGAAAAAAGGTCAAACAAATGCAACCTAACAACGATTTTTTTTTCTAAACAGCCTTCATCCTTGATTTTTGTATTGATGGTGTTTTTTCACTGTAGACACTGGAAACAATAGGAAAAGCCAAGGTGTACAAAATATTATAAATGGTGTCAAATTTAATTTAGATGCATCACCCTCAGAGTGCTGGTGTTGTGTCATGGTTTCCTAGGATACCTGAATAGAATGTAGCCATCATTAATGTCATCAGCAACACTTATGCTTTGTCTAGCCTACTGTGATGTCAAAATGTCCACTGTAAAGGGAAAATAATAGCCTGAAATTGTCAAGGACAAGGATAGGGCCAAAAACAAAACATTTGCTGCATCTTCACATCATGTAGAGTTCAACTTTGGTGAACTTTAAGCAGCAAAGTCACAGCCTCAGCCAGTAGCAAAGAAGTATGTGTGGAGACACACTGATTGTTGTGGGTGTCTAACCAGCTGATACTGTATGATATGGACCATTAAAAATACAAACTGCCCCTCATGAAAGATGCTGTCTGGCTAGCAGGGAGTTTGGAGACAGGCATGAAATGTAAGAAAATGGAAAATGTACCAATAACATTGTTTTTTGTAGTATTTATTAGCAAGTTAGCTATCATTTCTTTGTCAGCTAGCAAGCTACCTTTTTGTGTGTCACATCTAGCATGGCCCCCATTCATCACTAATATCTCCTTAGCAGGTGCTAGTCACCTGCAATTATCCTCAATACAATGATTTGTATGAGAACCTGTAATTTAGCACCCCATGAATGATGTTATGTACTTAATGTTACGATACGGAGGTTATATTTAGAAAAGTTACTGTGGTTAAGTTTAGGAAAAGACAATGCTTGATCCAAAGGTTGCACAGTCAAAATTACTAGGAGCTTTTAATACAGTGTGTGCAGATCTCCTGTCTGATTCTTGCCTAGGTTTAGGAAAAGGTTGGGTGTCTTTAGGTTTAGGCAAGTAAAGTTATTGTGGTTAGGTAAAAGAGGAACATGGTGGGGACATAGCTTAAAACAACTCAGAGTTGTCATGGCTCCTAAAACCGTTCTCCAAGGGGAAAGTCCTGTGTTTTGTGACACATTCACCACCCACACCTACCACCTTACTGTGCATTCACACCAAAAGCGTCATGAGCGTCATAAGCGGCTGGCAGCCATTCATTTTCAATGTACGCTTGCTACGAAGGGCGTCTGGAGCATCAGCAGCAGCAAGCAGCGCAATGTCAGTGACCGGAGTGTCACTGTGAAGTTGAGAGAAGCTGAACTTTATGCAAATGAGCAGCGACGCTGCCGAAGCAGCAGCAAGCAGCAGCCAATTGCAGACCGTGAATATTGTCAAGGAGGGACAGTGAAAGAAAGAAAGAAAGAAAGAAAGAGATCTTCTGCAACACAGCTTGGCAGCCTTCTGCAAGCCCTGCCAGAGCTGACAGGCAGTGCGATACTAGCGACCTGAGTGACCGCTGGCGCTCATGATGCTTTTGGTGTGAATGCACAGTTACAGGACCACTCCTGTCACTGCACTGGTTTACGTTCAGTGTATTGCCCCCAGTGTGAGGGCGCACGAACCAAAAATAATGTCATCACACATTTTGTGTAAAGTTTAAAGGCTCCATAGGTTGTTAGTCATCATCTCAAACATGCCCCATATTAGTTAAACAGTTATGATTGGCTTTTCCAGGCCAGCAGGAAAACTGCTCCAACAGGAGGAAGACCAGGCACTTCTGCTCGACCAAATAAAACATGAGCTTACAGATTGGTCTGGTTCC
This sequence comes from Epinephelus cyanopodus, assembly GCA_026686955.1. Classification (NCBI taxonomy): domain Eukaryota; kingdom Metazoa; phylum Chordata; class Actinopteri; order Perciformes; family Serranidae; genus Epinephelus; species Epinephelus cyanopodus. The sequence goes on along the minus strand of CM048925.1, from coordinate 35,229,558 downwards.
CGGCTATGACAATAGCTTAGCTTACTGATAGGACAATGGGCAGCACAATTGTTGCACACAGATAATTTTTGGCTTCAAACAGAGTATTAAAGGTTTAATATCTATTGATAATTCAAATGTCAAATAAAACGTGACAATCCTAGCCCCCACTACAACAACTATGTGTAATGTAGATAAATGTCTTTTTAACCGAACATTTGCAGAGAGACACAATGTCCTGGTCACTCCCAACAATCTGAAGACTACACTGACAGTAGTTACCAAAGGTAGAAAATAGTTTTACTAAAAGTAGGACATTAGTCAGTGTAAAAGCTGGAAGCTGTAACTGAGTGCAGCTGTCAGTTAAAGCTCTGAAAATAATTGTTTGGCTTGGCTCAATGAGGTTTTACTCAACCAATGAGATTAGCACTGTATCCAGAGAAAAGCTGTTCCTCTGAGAAATGTTTTTGTGACTGAGGAAGTCGACCACTGATGTAAAAAAAAACACACCACTGGGCTATTTTAAAATATTTCTTATATTTCCCTCACATTGTTATTCTGCCATTAGTGCTCTGCTGTCAGAATGTAGCTATCCAATGCAGTTATCTCTTGTATTCAGCTGTTGTTTTGTTTGTTCATTGGTTTGTTTGGTTTAATACGCTCATCCAGATTTTTATCATGTCTGTGCAGATTAGTTAATTTCACCTGGCTCTGTATTTATTGTGGCATTTTAGCACATCATTTCTGTTCCCAGACACATAAAACAATTTGCAAACAGTCACTGTATTTTACCTCTTCCCTGTCCCCAGGCTGGTACAACCGTCTGTACATCAACTTCACTCTGCGGCGGCACATCTTTTTTTTCCTGCTGCAGACCTATTTCCCAGCTACTCTTATGGTCATGCTGTCCTGGGTGTCCTTCTGGATCGACCGCAGGGCCGTCCCTGCTAGAGTCTCATTAGGTAAGAAGATATGCAACACAGTGACCATCCTGCCTGTTCAAATTTAATATGTGTCCACAGCACATCACCGTGACCTGAGAGCATAACCCAGTTAGCACAGGAGACCCCCTGAGGGAATCAAACTGTTCAAGGAAAGTTGAACATTTTTAACGCAGTTGCCAGAAGAAAATGTTGGCATTGTATGTTTCTGTAAGCCACAGATAAATTACATTTGCACGTTTCACTAAGACATCACTGCATTTCCAGTGCGAATACTGCCAGAAAAAGTTTTTTTAATTCAGATATCTGTGTTTCCAGCAGGACAGTGGCACAAAAAACTATATTTTTTACGAGACATCAATGCTTTTCCAGTGGGGATTGTGTCACTAAAAGCATATGTTTATGCTCAGAGTTGACTCTGATGAAGATGCAGTTGGCATCGAAACGTTAGTCTTTAATAAATTCTTCACAGGTGATCTGAGTGCTGCAGTGCTTTTCCTGTGGATTCCTCCATGGGGCTATTTTGATCTAGACAAACAAATCAATTCAACACAAAAGGACATTTAAAAACTGTTAAAACAACGATGAACTGATTCAACAATATTTATTTAAAAGTTATGGTGATTTGAGATCCAATTAATCAAAATCTTAATGTATGTAGGCTATGTAACCTCAATAATGTGTAAGTGTAACATATCCATGGTTTGCAGAGACAATCAATTTTAACATTTTTTTCTGGCAATTTGAATTTTTCGTGCTTTCTTTTGTCTTTTTGCTATCTTTCTGAAATTAGAGGATCAATGTCAATCTCATGTTTGCATTAAGTATAGAGCTGGGGTCAAGACGTAGTTAGTCCCACTTAGTGTAATGCATGGAAGCGGGGCTAAACAGATGGCATAGAAATTTAAAAAAACATCTTAAAACACCTCTACAGCTAATCAAAACATTAAAGGACAGAGCATGCTTCTGCTCTCTTTCCACTCACTGAAACCACTCAGTCCAGAGAGCCACAGATATGTGAGAGCACATGGAGGTTGGTGACTGTCTTCTAGGTTGAGGAGTTTAGGAAAGTTTGACCCAAAAGACACTAAATTGGTGGCTAGGTGCATTTTGTTGTAATAGTCACTAAGGGGATCTTAAAAAATTAGCAAGAAAGTCGTAAAGTTGGCAACACTGAGGCTGTAACTCCCTTTAGAACCATAAACTGCTGTATTATATTTCTCTTTATGTACGGATTAAACAACAAGAGACAATCAGCAGCCAGATAGAAACATGAATGAGCTGTGAATGTGTGTAGCTAACAGCCAATATCTGATCCCCAGTGTTTGTCTCGGGACCTCCTTCTCCTATCTTTCCCCAATTTCCAGTCTCTGTCCTACAAGTTTCAAAGCTGTCTCTGCACTGGGCAGACAGAGATCACATGGATATAAATTTCCTCATATTTAACACAAGGTTGTATGTTCTGTGTACTTCAGGTATAACCACAGTACTCACCATGTCTACCATCATCACTGGAGTCAACGCCTCCATGCCCAGGGTCTCCTACATCAAAGCTGTGGACATTTACCTCTGGGTCAGTTTTGTCTTTGTCTTCCTGTCTGTGCTTGAATACGCTGCCGTCAACTACCTGACAACGGTGAGGGATGGTAAAGACCGCAAGCTCCGGGAAAAAGTCAGGGAACAGGTACAGAAACGTTTTTAGAAAGGCTGTCCATTCATTCGTCAGTGGTGCTTTTCATTTCTTACTCAGCCTTTATTCCTTTCCTTTCTTTTGCCCAGTCCCAGACACTCCCCTGCACCTGTGGCATGTCCCACACCAGGACCATGATGCTGGATGGAACATACAGTGAGGCAGACGCCAACAGCCTGGCGGGCTACACAAGAGCCTCCATGGCGACTGAGGATGCGTCAGAAAAACAGGAGCGAATGGTGGTGCATCTCTCCCTGGACAACGAGCCCACAGGGACCAAAAAGAAGGGCATCCGCGGCTTCCGGATTATCCAGAACACCCACGCCATTGACACCTACTCTCGCATGATCTTCCCTGGCGCATATATCCTGTTTAACCTGATCTACTGGTGTGTGTACTGCTGAGTGTGTGCATTTTAACCTAAACTGTAGCAGTGAAAGAAAAAAACTGCTAAATCTTTTCATTGACCTGAGAAGAGAGATACAGTTTTTTCCATCCTGCATCTGCATGTAGGGGTGGACCGTGTTTGGCAGGATAACTAAAGAATATCAGATGCTTCTGGGTGTGAATATCTCCAAATCTGGCTCACATGTCACCGCTGGACTGGACCACTTATACAGCTTCTCTTCCTTTACATAATTATATCACAAGTTTATCACCCCGATCATACTCCAGCAACCTCATGGGGCTGGTTGCACAAGTTTTGCTTCCAGACTAGTCTAATGCCAGTTTTACAAATATAAAAACAGACATGTTTTAAACCTAAGAAGGTATCCATCATACCCAAGGCTATGGCAACAATATCAGTGTTGACTCAGCAGCTCTGCCTAGTAATAAAAGGCCCACCCCAAAACAGAGGTGATTGCCTACCAGATATCATGATTTTTTTTATGCTTTTGTAGTCAACCTCTTGTTTTTTGAAAATTATTTCAATATCATTTTTGTGTTAAAGGGTTAAAGGGGACCTATTATGCTTTTCCTGGCATATACATATAAACATACATGTATATATATATATATATATATATATATATATATATATATATATACATATTGTGGAGAGGAGCTGAGGTCAGCTCGTGATGGGTTACTTTATATGGTCATCTGCTTCAGGCATGCTATTGCCTTGCCTACACTGTTACATGTAGCTATATGCTAACATCAGGGGTGTTGTAAATTCTCCCTGATTTCGACTCATATTCCTGCTGGAATATGTCCTGGATCTTTAGAAGTTATGTTGGTGATTCTTCTTCACAGTAGAAAGTGCTGTCATACACTGTTACAGTGATTTCCCGGCTGAAGTACACTGCCACATGTAGCTACATGCTAATGTCATGAAACATGTAATTTTGGTTGTCCGTGTTGTGACTTTTTTGCCCCGATTTTGGTACATATTCCTGCTGGAACATGTCTAGTTTTTTGAAATTTTGATTTAGAAGCTTTAATTGGTGATTTTTCATGGTAGAAAATGCCATTCTACTTTTGTTACACTGATTCTCCGGCTGCAGATACGCTGCTACATGTAGCTATATGCAGATGTCAAAGAAAAATGTAATCTTGGTTGCTGCTGTTGTTAATTTCTCCTCAATTTTGGATCATTTTCGCAGCAGAGACCATGGATGTATAAAAAGAACTGGATACAGCATTGGAGGCAGGGTCCTGTTTATTCCTATGGAATTTGATCAGTGGTGTGTCATGTCAAACACAGTATGACATGAGTATCAGTATCAGTATCCACTGATTTACATGTCTCTTTCCTGATGTAAACAGTGTTTACCTGAGGGCTTGGCAGAGATGTCAAGACATGGAAGACCCAGAAATGCTGACCAATCAGACCGATTTGGGCTTTTTTAGGAGGTGAACTTCAATCAATCAATCAATCAATCAATCAATCAATTTTATTTATAAAGCCCAATATCACAAATACAATTTGCCTCACAGGGCTTTACAGCATACGACATCCCTCTGTCCTTTAGACCCTCACAGCGGATAAGGAAAAACTCCCCAAAAAAAACCCTTTACCGGGGAAAAAAAATGGTAGAAACCTCAGGAAGAGCAACTGAGGAGGGATCCCTCTTCCAGGACAGACAACTTAAAGAGACAGGCACTATAATGAATTGTTTCAAACAGAGGGTGAATACAGGTGTTTCTGCATGGACAGTATGATGAAAATACTGTCAGCTCATTGGATTTTTCAGCTCATTGATGACAGTTTCTACAAATATCATGACTCCGCGGCGGATCCGGAGCCTTTGCTGAAGGTGTTGAAGCCCTCCTTGGCGATGGCCCGGGCCAGGACTGGCCTGTTTTTTTTGCACATTAAAGCGTGTAAACATGTCCCAGTAGAAATCAAAAATACAAGTATAAACCTGAACATGAGCATGAAAGGTCCCCATTAACTTCAGCGTTAACACTATTTTCCCATGCCTTTTCACTGAAATATGTTTCTCAGCTACACTTAGATTAATGTTTTTGCAACATTTTTCATGATGTGAAGAAATTTGCTGATTTAAGAGTTGTTCTTTCTCTAAGTCTTACAATATCCTGTACAGCTGCGCCCATCTCATCCACACTGGCTGTTTTTCATGATTGTATCTAGGTATCTAGCTATGTAGGAAGATTCCCATTCTTAATCCCGCCCACAGAACTCAGAATGAGCAAATGTTTCGTCAACAGCGGAAACAGCTGTCAATGAGCGCAACACTAGATCTATTTGTTTTGCTAAAAATAATAGAGAAGTGGGCGGTAATTCACAGTTCTGGAACAATGCTACATTGATCTTCACAGCAAGCTGAACACAAGCCATGGACCTCTTGCCACCTTATAAAGTTGGTTTTGGCTAACAGCTGCCTATTTACATATCCTGCAGAAATGGAGTAACATCATTCATGTGGTTTTTGGCAACACAGCGTATGTTTTAATCTCTTTTTATCTCTGAAAAAGGAGAAAAATATCTGTTTCATGAAGTGTCATCAATACATTATTTGGCAGAGCTTTCAGATTGTTAAGAAAGCTTTGCACATCTGAAGAACATATATATGCATCTCAAGTTGGACTCTCAGATTTGAGCCATATTCAAATCTTTGTGCAACCAGCCCCCGCCCAGACTTCCCTAAATACCACTCTCTCCTCTGAAGCTCTCTATCTTCATGATCAAACTGTCAAACTAATAAGAGCAGATAATTTGGCTGCTATTGCCTCTGTAACCTTTGGATCTGACTGAGTCACATAACTAAATGTGTCCAGAGCAGATGGCTAATGAGGCAGTAAGTGAGCTAAATACCAGGCTTTCTTCCCTTAATGGCGCTCCTACTACAGCGACAACATTTCAGTTAAAGTGACAATAAATGCTGCTGCCCTGTGTTACTCATGGACTACTGCATTAAACAGACTGAAGCAACCCATAAAGCCTGGACTAAACAGGAGGATTCTACTGTTTGGTTTTCAAAGCACCACACACCATTGTTGCTGAGCAGTCTTTATTTATTTATGTATTTAAAGTTCATTCACTGGGAATTTAATTTATTTTGATTTATTTGAGTTCTTCATTTATTTATTTTTAGTGCAGCGATGGATCCATGTGCCATTATACCTTAAGTTGGCAAAGATGCACGAAACAGGGCTTGTACAGAAACTGCTTGATGCATGCTGCAGATACTGTATCTTTCTAGATGTATATTTCTCAGAAAGGACTTAACAACATGGAAAGCTTTATCAGTGATGTAACCAACTTGAACCGCCTTAAGTGAACATTTTTTTATACACCAACAGGATTTAATGGCTGAATCTTTTTTTCATTTGTTTGTTTCAGTACTGTGAGTGACTGCATAGTTATTTTTGGGTCTCTCAAAGCAGAACTGCATCCATTCCAGCATTTAATCATGGTGGTAAATAGTAACTAAGCTACAGTAGAAGCTATTCCTCCGCTGGCTATGCTGTGATGTGTGATTTCAATCATCACAAGTGCTGCAGTTTCATTCCACAATACTGGTTTACAAGTTAGTGTCGTAAAAGCAGATTCTACCTTTAAAAATGTCCACTTTTTAAAGGAATAGTTTGGCATTTTGGGAAATGAGCTTATTGACTTTGAGCTAGATGAGAAAATGTATTATCAGTTTCATGTATTTGCATTATATACTGCCCTCAAAGGGATCGTATTTACCGTTTTAACAACAAAAGTCCATAAGATCACTCCTCTCTTGTAGTATTCACAACCTTGGAAGTGGAAATCAAAGCTCAGAGTTCACAAATTATGACATGTTTTCTTACATTTTCAGGCCATGGCAGTTCATTTTTCCGTGATGGTGTGTCAATATATGTTTTTGTATGAGGAAAAGGTTAATACTCCTAATGGCCTCATCTAGTCATGGATGTGTATAGAAAACTGGATTCAGCATTGGAGGTGGGGCCCTGTTCATTCCTTTGAAAGTTGCGCAATGGTGCATGAAGCCAAACAAGTTTGCACTACCAAGCCCATAGAACAAGCACAATAGTGGCTAACTTCTAATTTAGCCCTCCACTAATTTCAGTCAGTATATACGATTTAATTGTACAGCTCCTCTAGACTTTCAAAATGTTATTAGACCAAATGGATCAAATCCCGCTAGTGAAACAAGTCATGCCACAAGGGTAGTGATGCTCAGAAAAATGTATCCTCTGATTTACAGATGTCTCTTTCACAATGGAAGTCAATGGGAAAAAGTCTTTTGGGCCCAAAAGCATCATGTATCTTTTTCTTTGTCAGTGTCTGATGTCCAATGTGTATCATACCGCCGTAAAAAGATGCCTCTGTATGTCAGTATGTGACGCCAAAATCATCAACCAAGTAGCTGTATTTGACATGTTAGGAGTGAGAGCAGGCTGATGATTGTGGGCCATAGGTGTATAAAAAAATGAATGCAGTGTTGGAGACAGTTCATTTCTATGTAAGCTACTCAGTGGTGCATGAAGACAAAAACGCTTGTCTTCCTGGGTATAAAATTATCCAGATCTGCTGCATCCCGGAACCAATAGTGCAAGCTCACTGGAGACTGCACTCACGATTTAGTGCTACTCTAACTGGGATCAGGATAAGATTATTTAATTGTGCAGCTCTTATAGACTTTCAAAATGTTATCAGACTGAAATGATTAAATCCTAAAAGTGAAACAAACAGGTCATTTTGCGTGGGTAATAGCGCGCAAAAAATGGATCCACTGATTAACAGACATCTCTTTCACAATGGAAGTCAATGGGAAAAAGTCTTTTGGGCCCAAAAGCATCATGTATCTTTTTCTTTGTCAATCTGCCTTTGCATCCTGCATAGTTTTCCCTGCTTGCTAACTTGCTAAATTGTTAACCTCTGTGTCTTCGAGACGCCAATGTTGTCATTGCCTAGCAGCGGTATTCTTACGACTCACCCAATTGAACCAAAGTGTACACTACTCAAGAAAGAAAAATGGAAGAGACAGCCTGTCCATCTGGTTTAATTGATTTAATTCAGCTTGACATTGTGTTCATATGCTGCTTCTGTTTGGGAGGGGGGTTTCTTTAATTAGTTTTACCCTAACCAATCAGAAGTGAACCAGCCAAGGAAAGCAGAGAAAAAACAGCAGAGCTATTACACTTGGCAAACAAATGTGAGGTTATTCACAGGTCAGGAACCGAGCTAGGCTGACCGTGCCAAGCTGGTCTAATCACCTCTTGGCTCTGCAGTTCTATTGCACAGATATGAGAGGCATATTGATCTTCTCATCTAACTATCAGCAAGACAGTGAAAAGGGGCATTTCGAAAAATGTCAAACTGCTCTTTAAAAGCCAAGGTCTCACCCTTATTTATTATCTTTTCTGTAACTAGTAATGCGCTTTAGCTTCATGGCAGCAATCATTTGCCAAAGTTAAATTTGATTTTTATTTATTTATTTGTTTTAATGGTGCATATCATTTGGAATGAAACATGATTATAGCAAGTCCGATGGTTTCTCAGAACAAAACCAAAACAAGAAAGACAAGCACGCTTGCAGATCCATCAGCTTCCAAACCAACATCACTTCTACCTTCATCTTCAGAAAATGTTCAGAATGTAATGCTTTCAGAGCAAATTTCATAAATAAAGACTTTCTTTCACACATTGAAATGTGTCCTGATTTACAGCTTTGAAGATACAGAATATCTGACCACCAGAATTCAAGGGAGCTGTATGTGATATTCAGAGCCTATCTGTGATTCTGGGGCATGGATGTGTGAAGAAAAGTGGATACAGTGAAAGTTGCTCAGTGGTGCAGGAAGCCAAAAAAGTTTGTCCTCCTGGGTGTAGAATTATCCACATCTTCTGCATTGTGGGGCCCATGGAGCATGTGCACGAGAGACTGCGCCAGGTAGTGGCTAACTTCCAGTTAAGCCCTCCGCTAAAATAAATGGGGGGAAAAAAATCATGGGTCCTCTAGACTTTCAAAATGTTACTGAACTGAATGTAAAAAATAATAATAACAATAATAATAATAATACACAGATTTACAGGCATCTCTTTCACAATGTAAGTCTGTGAGAAAAAGTGTTTTGCGCCCGGAAGTTGTGATTCCACGGTATGGCCATTACATAAAATTGACTTCAAAGCCCAGCACTGTATATAGATAGTCTGCACACAGTTCTCAGAGTGCAGGTAACCAAGGCAGTGGCTAGCAGCCAAGCGGTAGTCTTCGGGGCTGAAAAATGAAGCCAACACTGAAGTGCCAAAAACTGCATTTCCTTGAATAGCCACTTGAGGCTGGCTCCAGAGGCCAGTCAATCCCTGTAGACCCCCATGTTAAAATCCCCAATTTAACAGCAGAAATTAACATGTTTACATGGTAAACTGCACAGGGAGTGAATTATTTTTTTAGTCACTAGTTTCGATTTGATTAAGGCTTAAATTCCCATATATTTATGAGCAGGACAGTTTAAGTGACAGACTGTCTCCTGATAGTGTCCTCAGCTTCTCAGTCTGATCCATCCATTGCTCCTCCACAGTGCCAGCCTCTTGTCCAGATATGGTCACTTCTGGCTAAAAAAAAATGGCCGAAATGCCGAACTCGAGGCTTCAGTTGCTACATCCATTATCTTCACTATGCTAGCAGCTAACAGTGCTAACTCAATAAACAATGATGACAATGGCAGGGAAACCATAGGGTGGGCGCTACACTTCTGTGACAAAGCTGTCCAGAATTCAGTGATATCCACCCATGAGCACAGTGCAGAGTGGCAGTGATGGGCTGCCAGTGCGATACACACACACACATACACATACACATACACACACACACACACACACACAGACTCATATGCAATTACATGAATGCACTACCGGACCGTCAGCCTTAACATTGGACAGATTACAACACACATAGAGAGGGCGCAACTTCATTCTCAGCTCAGGATGCCATTACTCCACTATATCTTGACATAGCAAATAGCTGTTTGCTGCTACATTAAATTTCTGAATGTCGTATACAGCTTCTTTAAATATCTGAGACCACAATGCTGTCAAGCTCCTTCACTCTGGTTTCTAATGACAGCAATGGCTAAGAAGCAGCTTTACTGAAACCAGTCATAACTTCCAAGAATAATGTATCAGACACAATCTTCCTGTATGACGCACATCTGTCTTTAATCCAGATTTTAGAGAGTACTCTGGGCACATCTAATCCCCAAATAAACAAATCACGTCAGATTTGCCTATGCTACCACTACTTAAAAACACACTGCTGCAGTAAGGCAACTGATCCCACACTCTCGTCTGTGTTGTTTATTAATGCATCTGCTGCTTTAAGGTAATACACTGACTCATGCTCTAATATGTCTGGCTGTGGTTTATACCCACTGGCAGATCCTTGAGGACTTATTGTCCTAAAAGGACGTCTGCGCTGTGCCTTGTAATATGTTGCGTCTGGGATAATGAATAAACATTTACACACATTTCTTTGAAAAGCCAAAAAAAGGAAACATGGTATAAATAGTTTAACAAATCCCTGTGTGTGTGCAAAGCCGGTGCCTCTGGGTAGTTTGGTTGGATTTCAACAGGAAGGAAAGGGATCAGATTTGAACTGAGCATGACCCAGAATTACGGGTTTTGGACAGGTTTTTTTTCCTCTCATTTTTTTTTTTAAATCATTACTCAGTAGACATTAAAAAACGCCTGGGTTACAGAGGTAACAACCCTTACTTGATGCCCTGACCTTAACCCTGATCAACAGGGTAACTCAAGTGGAATGTTATGCTGTGTCAGTAAAAAATGACGACTGTGCACAGCTTTGCTGCTTACATCATTGCTTTGGGACTGGGAATATGTGAGAAAATTAATTTCAGTTAACTGTCCCTTACCCATCTAGTAGGTATACAAAACCAACGAGAGTGATAATCAACCGTATTAAATATTTTAGGACCACTGATGGGCCCAGAATGCTGCTTTCAGCAGAAATGTGTTGCATAGGGTGAAAACACCAAATCAGCAATGTGTCAGCTTGCCAAAAGACAAGAGTCTGTGGAAACCCACTACTGATATGATAGAGGTTCCATTTTGAGCACTGCTGCATAAAAACATACTGGAGATCTGCAGTAACTTATTATTTGACAAGTACATCCCTTCTTTTCAACTAATTGTTTACTGTAAAAGTGTCCTAGTAATCATGACATGGATGTTGACGTGCTTAGGCTCAGTGTTAATTATGGTAACATTCTCTCAAATGTTTTTTTGCTAATTAAAAGCAAACGTCAACAAAGGACTCAGTACACAACTAATTTTAAGGAAGAGTTTAACAAAGAACATATACACTTGTTTGCTTGCTTTCTGAAATGAGGAGTGCAATACCAATCTCACCTCTGTCTGTTAAAGCTGTATTAATGGATTTTTTGGCCACTTTGGCAAAGCAGCTAACACATCTGACATATTATCACCTTTAAAAATGATAATGTGACAGTACCAGAGACTGTATTATTAAGATGGACAACATGACTGCTCCATGGATGTATAAAGAGAACTGGATGCAGCATTGAACGCGGTACCCCATTCATTTCTTTGAGAGTTGCTCAGTGGTGCTCGAAGGCAAAATGGTTTAACTGCTGCATGTAAATTTACCCAGATGATCCAGGGACTATCAGCACTACTTCCACACTGTGTGTCCCATAGATCATGTGCACTAAAGACTTGAGGCGGCCAAGTGTAACCGAGCAACTGACTTGAGGCTAAAATAATTTAATCATGTGGCTCTTCTAGATTTATAAAATGTTATCAGACCAAATAGATCAAATCCTGATTGAAAAACGAGTCATTCGCAATGTTTGTGAGGCTAAAAAAAAATGTATCCACTAATTTACAGACATCTTTTCACAAAATAAGTTAATGGGAAAAAGTGATGATATCTGGACATTGTATTTCCACTGTTTGGCCTCTACAAAAACTGGCTTCATAGCCTGGCGCTTATCCTAACAGGATAAGTGGTTATGAAAAATGAATGAATGAATAAAAATACTGACTAGTGCAGCTTTAAGTGCAAAGCTTGATTGTAGCATGGTTTGCTTCGTGTAGAGTAGAGACTGAAAGCAGGGGGAAACAGCTAACCATGGCTCTGTGAAAGTCAAAGAAACATGCATCTACCAACACCTCTAAAGCTCACTGATTAAAGCATTGCATCTCACTTGTTTTATCTGTACACCAACAAAAATGTAAAAATGTCAGTTCTGTTTTTAGGGGAAGTTAGTGTATGTGCTGGAACTATTTCTTGCAAAATATCACTCTTGTCCTCATAGTGAGTTTGTCAAGTTTGGTACTATTGTCCAGGTGTGGAGACCAAAACCAAAATCTGTGCTCACTGATCACATCTGGTGATACGCTTTAGAGCTGCTGTACAGAAATACTGAGTGGATGGACAAACTGCTGTTTTTCAAGAAATAGTCCTAACACAGCTGGAGCTCCCCCCAAAATCACAAGTTCTCTGTTGATTTTGGTACCTATGTTAAGACTAAACAAATAAGTTATGATTTGATAATTAGTGAGCTATGGAGGTGGATTTCATCAGGCCAAGCTAGGTAACACATCCTAGCTCCACCTCTGTACTTAATACATAGACATGAGACCAATCTTCTCGTTTCACTCTGAAGTGAATTAGTATATTTCCCCAAAAACTGAAGTATTCTTTAAGCAATAATATAATAATATATTCTGGAAATATAAATGTGTAAGTCTAAAGGGGACATGAGAGGAGGCTTAGAAACAGCTTTGGTTTGTATGCTTCAAAAGGACCCTCGTGTATCCAGCTGTTAGGGTCAGATCTTTTTCACAGCCTGTTAGACAAATAAAAAAGCTAATGGTGCACAGTGGGAAGTAGCCTGACTTTACTGAACAGAACGACACTTCAATTATGGGTAGAGTCCAAGAGTTTACTCTGCTCTCAGCTGGAGTTTGTCAGGGATACAAACTGCCAGAACTGAGGACGTGCAGCTTTGAAGACACTGAGCAAATCAAGTCCTGCTGCTGCTTAAATCTACTGAGACTATTCCTCTCGTGGCCTCAGAACCTTGATTATATTCATAATTCTATCCTCACTTGCACTGAAAACTTGATCTGTGAATACAAGCCATCTCTGCAGCCAGCATGTTCTTAAATGTGGATATGCAGACTGATCACAGCTTGATTTAGTTTTGTGCTTGCTCAGTAGTTTTGTTGCTAATGAACTTCCCTACTTTGCCTTCATCATGCTGGTGAAAGAGGTTGGTTTCTGTAATTTGGTCATTAGTCAGGTCACTCCCCACTATTTCAATAAGGAGAGATCGATTCCCTCCATGCCCTTGCCCCCAAGGGGTTATCAGACCTGCTTCCCTATGTCCTGTCCTGGAATCTGTGGTCCTACATGGGTCTGCTCACCAGCCCCCGTACCAGCCTTTTGAGGACAGAGCCTTCAGTGTGAAAGCCCACTCCCTTTGGAAATCTCTTTCCTGGAAGAAATCAATAATGCTGCCTCTATGAACCGCTTCAAGAAACTACTTACAACTGTTATTAATTGGAAGTGTATAAGAATATTGACTGAGAGATCAGTGAGATCAGTTCTTATTAAACATTTGCGAAAGCTTCAAATTCACTTCATCACTCCACAAAAACAGTGAGGCCAAAATGTTAGCGAACAGTTGCTGATTTACACCTTCAGCAGATATGGAGCAGTATTAGCATTTATGTAGTTTCTGTACATAAGATGAATCTTAACTTTGTTTTGATCTCCACAGGGAGACCTGAGAAAAATAAGATTGTGCTCGACAGGTAGTGTGCAGGTGGTTAATTGGAGCTTCTTGACAGAAAACAGCTGCTTGCTGCTGCTGGAAATGGGGTCGATGAGAGAGGTAAAGTTGAACCAACATACCAAAGTTGCCAGCAAAAACAATGAGCTGAAAGACTACTAAAATGTTCCATAGAACTGAGAAGAACTACAGGGTTGGTGATAATCCTCTGTGCAACAAGTCCTCCAATTCAGTTCATTCATTCATTCATTCATTCATTCATTCATTCATTTTCCATAACCACGGATCCTGTTAGGGGTCATAGAGGGGCTGGAGTCTATCCCAGTTGGCACTGAGCAAGAGATAGGGTACACCCTGGACAGGTCACCAGACTATCACAGGGCTAACACATAGAGACAGACAACCATTCACGCTCACATTCACACCTAGGGGCAATTTAGAGTCACCCATTAACCTGCATGTCATTGGACTGTGGGAGGAAGTTGGAGTACCCAGAGAAAAGCCATACTGACAGTGTCAGCCACTGTCACTGGTGCTCAGGGGGAGAGGATGCAAACTCCACAGAAGGGCCCCCCACTCCAGGGTTCAAACCAGGAACCCTCTTGCTGTGAGGCAAGGCACCACTGTGCCTCCAGTTTATACAACAATGTCATTGGTCCATGCCCTCCAGTGTGTGCATGTGATCAAAATCACCATTTAAAAATAGTAATGTTGTTCTGATCTAACAACACTATAGTTTAGATTTGGTTAGGTTTCGGCACAAAAATAACCTGTGGTACTGTAAGGGAAACATCATGGTTACAATCAGAAAACACCTACAATCATGGTTAAAGAAACGGTTAGTTGGATACAGGAAACCAACAGCGGGCTCCCATGTTTATGTCCACTGTTTTGTTGACCCATTCTTCCATCCCAACCTCATCCATCTGTGGATTTTGTTGCTGTATAATTAAGTCACAGTTCAGTGTCCAATGTAACAAATTTCCCCAAAAAATGAAAAAAAAACCCCACTTTTATTCCATAATTCTGGTGATTCAGTTTCCCTTCTAATTGGTTGTTTTCCTTCAGTTACTGATGTGTAATGTTGATATACAAAACCGTACAAAACATACTGCAGGAGTATTGTTGCTTCCATGAAAGGAGAAAGCTGTTTGGTTTTTTTTGTCACAGGCTCATAAGTTTCTTTCACTAAGATTTTTTTGAGTATCCATAAGAGGCTAAGGCGGGTGAGGACTGCATCCCATTATGCAATGTGCCTTACCCACTTGAATTTCAGCAGATCACAATGCACTTAAGCGGTCACATGTCTCGAAAACAATAACATTTTGTTAAATGCGCTCACATCACAGGCAACCCCTGCATAAACTTTTACTGGCCCTGGACCATTGATTATGTTGGACCCTGCCTTTGTTTTTCAGATATAGACATAATTCTTGCAACCGTTAGAAGGCTTCTCACTTAAGGGTAGACATATGTTATTGGGGGCCACTTGTTTATACATTTAATGCTGCCTTTTTTACACCGTTTTGATAAAGGAGGAGTCACAGATCATCATATAGGAGTCAGTAGATGACCACAGAGAGATTAAGGAGGACATTCACATCTGAAATCAGAGACCATCTGTTACAAGTAAACCAGAGGTTACGATCACCCCAACTCCCTCATGACCACAGTTCCAGAGTTAGATGAAGTGCTGCCAGTTGCATAAACTTCATCCATCAATGACTGTGACAGCTACATTCACTAATCATTCAGATTCATATTGTTTTATGTATAGCCACTGTAAATCTATTTGCTAAACACATGGCATTCAATGTGAACAGGAAGTTCTCTAACAGGTCAGATTAGTGACACTGCATCAACTCATATCTGATGCTCATAGTGTTAAATGCTATGTGGCAATCTGCTGACATCTGCTGGTTTTACTGAGGCACTGAGGTACATCCTACTGTGAAAGCTGTTTATCTATATCATCATATGTAATAACTTGCTACCCTGAAATTCCCGTGATCGAATATAGTATTTTTTTTCAAAGAGACAGAACTCTTGTGATGCTATCTCTTTAGGACATGGTGATATAACTGACGTTCACACATCCAGGTTCAATAATTTGGATGGAAAAAGTGAAAAAAAATTCTGTGAGTCAGTCACTATTTCATTGTCAGTAGAAACATCTCAGAAAAGGTCTTCTGATCTTTGTCATTTACAACTCAATGTTCTCATCTCCAAGTAGTGAGCCTTTTAGATAATGGATAAAACAATCTCAACACTGAGTCGACTTGCTTGCTTTCAGCTGTATCTCATGGACCTCATCAGCAGATTGAATTTGCTTAGTATCCATGAAATTATGGATGTAAACGGTTTGTTTGAAAGAATGATGTGTAATAATATAACATCTTCTAATTAATATATTAGACTATCAATATATTGATCAAACCTGTTTGATCATATTCTGTATATCATTTACATAACCAGATGAAATTTCCTACCCTGGGCAACTTTGTCATTTCTGTTTTTCTCCAAAACAGCATTTTCTTGACATTCCACTTAATGGTTTAAAAATTGTACAAAAGAAATCTATTGTCAGTGAGAAAAGAAACCGTGTATCTTAAGATGGAATGCCATGGTTGACTGCGGAAATACATTTCTGTAGCATTATACAGACAGGCTGTGTCTGAGCGTGTGCCGATGTGTGACGCACAAAGCATAATGGGAAAAAAGCTGTCACTCCGCATCAGGCGTCCAATCATTTATTGTTCCATGTGCTGAAAACATTGTTTAGGAGAAGATGCAGTCGACTGATGCAATAAAAACAAACAGCAGTTTATCTATCAGCGGAAAGGCTCTAGTCGGCACTTTAAAATGATCCAGAATGTCAGATTATGAGTTGTATCTTTGGGGTTGTGTACTCCAAAAGAAAATCAGAGTAGTGGGTAGAAAAATAATTTTGTGACTGAAGAGTTGCCAGTTTGGATTCCAGTGTTTCTGTTCAGAAAAGTAAGTCAGTGACTCAGTTGCTATTCATCTCACATCATTAACATTTAGTATCACAATGTCACATAGAGCTTTTTAAGTACTGTATCTAAAGTCAAAGTACTTTTTGTGCAGAATTGATTGTTTCAGTATTATAACATGATCATGCATCTGTAAGCACTGTTTTAATATTGTCGATGTCACAGTGGAGCTAATCTGAACTACTTAATGTTCAGTTGGGTAATTAAAGTTTCATCAGTGTATCATATGTTATGATGACTGCACTGATAAAATGTGAGGGAAGTCCTGCCATGTACTAACTGTCCTGTCATGTCAGATCCTGCCACTCCTGCATGTCCTGCAGTATCCCCTGTGTTCCCAAATCCCCTATCAGACATTCAACCAGACCGTCCTCACCCACCTGTTCCCACTTCCCCATCACTTCCATCCACTCCCTGCGAGATGCATTTGTTTTGGCCTTGTGGTCCAGCTGTTTTCTTTGCCTGCCTCATTTTAGCATGTCATGACCTCCTGAATGTCTTTTGGACACCTGCTCGCTTGCCTGGTCCCCTATTGGATAAGTTTGTTTCTCCTGCCTGCATGGGTTTGACTTTTGGCTGTTTGCCAAGTAAACTCCAACACTTTATTTTACTTCTGTGGTCTCAGGGTTGTGGTTTGGGGTTAAAACCTGTTTTAACTGAGCCTTTACATACATGTGTGTACAATCATAAGCTGCTAAGTAATCAGTGACTATAGCTGTTGGTTAAATGTAGTGGAATGAAAAGTGCAGATTTCCCTCTGACATGTAGTGCAGAAGAAAAGCTTCCAATTGAAGGGAAATCAAGCCAGTGCTTATTGTTCATTGACAAAAAACACTGAGTATATGCTCTTACTGTGTTTCATTCATTTAGTATTGAGGCAGAGGTCTTGAGTCTAGTGCCAGACCAAAATTCTTTTGAGATATTTGCACCAGCCTTGATAATACAGTTTTACACTGAGCAGAAATACAGTTGTACCTTGTAATCATACACTGCATGGTATTAAATATTGGTAAAATAATAACAAAATATGTCCATTTGTTTCACATGACCTCAGTCAAAGAAGAGGAATAGTTGCATGTTTTTTTTAATTTGCTGCAAATGTAATCTACATGCATGCCTCAAAATATGGTAGCATCCACATAAATTCCTAAATGTGGGGAACAAGCAGCTTGTTTAACTCGGGTGTTATTGACAAGTGAAGGAAAAGAAACTCATCTGCTTAATGCAAGACAGACAAGATCATTCTATCTAAAAATGTTTTATTGGTGTTATTCACTTATCTGACCATACGATGGCACTATGTGGTTACCAAACTTCATCCAGCTGATGATATACTCTGTACGATCCCAAGTGAAGTCAGGTAATTTACAACTTTGTGAATTCTGTTGTGCACTTGTTTCTCATGATTGCATCAGAAACACTGTTCTACTTATTTAGCTGAAGTATGTCATAGTTTGCACACTATCAGGTAAACAACTGTCTGGTGGGCATTGACAAACAAACTTGTTAAAATCTGCTGTCTTGATAACATGCTGCAGCTCAAAGAGAAAATACAGCTCTGTCAGATTTATGGAAGCTCTCATGCAGACATAACTGGCCCTAGGCAACAGCAAACTGAGGAGGAGGTTAACTTTTTCAGATAAAAATCTGCTCTTTGAATCATAGTTCAACTGTGTATTTAACCTTTAAACTTTTATTAGTCATACACTTTTATGTTGTACAGATTTCAAATTTTTCGGGGATTATGTTCTAAAGCTGCACAAATTGATATGTTGATATCGCCAGTGGATGAAATGGTTGGACATAATATGAAAGGTGTCACTTGCAGTGATGAACCCACAGAGGATTATCCCCAACTCTGCTGTTCACTCAAATCTAAGGAGCATTTCATGGCTGTCTGGTCCATAAACTCAACTCTCATCGACCAAGTTTCCAGCTTTTCTGCAATGAAAAAGCTGCGACAAACCCATCGCACACAACCTTTCCAAACGGCAAACAAAGGTAGCAACTAGCCGAGCTTAAGGGTTGAGGGTTTAGGGTATTGAACAGCTAAAGAGACAGATATTTCCACCAGGAGTTGACGAAGAGCAAAACAGAGCTAAAAGAGAGTGAATATTGGGCTTACATTCTTCAGGTGCACACAAACACAACTATGACCTAGAGACCATCTTGCAATAGGATCGCTCCAGCAGAGATACTGCTGCAACTTAAACCAAATGTGGAACAGGGGCAGGGTCATAAATACAGACAGTGCAATGCAGTGCGGCCCTTGCAAGTGATACACCTTTGAAATATACCTGTGTTCAAAAATAAATGGTATAAAAAGAATGTTAGCAATTTTAAAGCAGTGCTATTTGCTATACATGTCCCTAGAAAGAACCCATCTGTATCATGGTTTTCTTTTCTTTTCTTTTTTTGAAATAATCTGTGGCTATCTGAAACAAGTTATAAGCTTTTTCTATTTGAGCTACAAAATCTATAAATAAACTATAAAAACAATTAATTTCTTACTTTCTGTAATATTTTTGTCAGATATGCAATGATGATTGCTGGGTAATATGTATGTTGAGGTTGTCCAATGTCAAGTCTTTATTTGTGCTCTAGTAACTTCATTACGCCACTGGTCAGGGACATACAGGATTTGGGGGGCAATGGCCCCCTTCCATGCTACCTACTCCCTATTTCCCTTGCTAGGATACAACCTGTTTTCAAACATGTTAATCTCAATCACACACCTGTAAAGTTTCATCAGTCAGGGGTGTAAATTTGGTGGAGCAATGGCCCCCTCCCTGATTCCTTACCCTCTACTTCCAGCGCCCTTGTTCAGTCCACACCCATCTTCAAACTCCTTGCATTACCTCAGTATCAGTATTGTTGCGATATTGTATTGGTGCTTTTATGAAATATTCACACAGTAAGATTTTTGATGATTGGTCATTAGTAATGTGGATATAACAGAACATCTAGAGCACTATGGTAAGTTCAGAAAATTACATCACTTTACTGTAATGCAGCCTTTAAAATCAGGAAAAGACAACACTTGTGGAATTATGATATCCAAACTCTAAGCCAATATTTAGTCTCATATCACAATATCGGTATAATATCAATATATTATCCAGCCCTATACATAGCTGTAAAGTTTGTGACATGATTTTCTTTATGTAACCAAATTAATTTCTTCAGTGTTTTAGTAATTTTAATAACAGTTGATTTTTGCATGTTTGCAAGTGACAAAGCTAATTTAGAAGCTGCTTACCAATAGGAAAAACATCTTAACTTAAATTCCCTTTGGTTGGTTGTGTTTGGCCCACATTTCAGTATCCAGCATTCCTAATTCCGCTAGCTTTCACATCCAGTGTCATGTGACTTCAGAGTATAGTAAATAATAAACCTCAGCCTTGTTTGAATTGTTAGTGTGAGAGAAACCTGCTAATAAACAATAACAATATGCAGCTGTTTGCCTTCCTCATGTTTGAAGCATTATCTAAACTTGTGAGACAGTGCTGTTGACCAACAGTATAGACAGCACCATGTATCAAATTCCAGAGAGGTTGAAGGTATTTAGTCTTAAGGCAAAAGTTTCCTCTGACAAAACTCAAGAGTCAAAGCAGAAGATTATGAGGTAATGGCAGATCAGATTTTTGCTCTAGAATTTCAGACAAGAGAAATGACAATGTCTTTAGTGCTTTTGGTGAGTCGCTCCCCGCTGTGCATCAAAGGTCAGGGCCTGTGAAGTGGGCAAGAAAAGCACATTTACCTCAGCAAGGTTAGTGTGACTGAACTAAAGCCTCTGACATCAGCTGACAAATCACTCGGGGCTTTATGTCGGCGCTCCAGGTTGAAAGATTACACTGGTCGGGTTTCAGTGGTCTTTGCTCTAAAATCTGTGGGAGTGAATCACACAGACACTCTGCTCCTCCTCTTTCTCCTCCTCCTCCTCCTCCTCATTGCATTTCTTTTTTTTTTCTCGCCATATCTTTCCACTGTGATTTTGCGTGTTTGAAACAGACATGGGCAGCTGTGCAGTAGAAAAGGACTGTGTGCCACCTTCCTGCTACCTTACAGCACAGCCGCCAGAAGAAAATGTTGGCATTGTACATTTCTGCAAACCACAAATATGTTACATGTATACATTTCATATGTATTACATCAATGTTTCTAAAGTCTTTGTTCTCAAAAGGTGGAGGGGATGGTGGATGGTGTGTCACAGAGGCGAGACACCTGCCAAGCTGCAAATCACTGCATACCATGATTCAAGATGAACAAAGAGCAAAGCGATTGTTTTTTAGTGACTCGTCACTGTGTTTTTAGTAGCTTTTGAGCCAACAAATGTGGGTGTTTTGCATCAAACCATTATTGTGTTTCCACAAGGGATAGTGCCTTGAAAAACAGTTATTTTTACGAAGACATTGCTGTATTTCCAGCCAGATTGGTGCCAGCAAAAGTGGGTATTTTAAGCTAAACCATGATCTTTTCCTAACCATAACCAAATGTTTTTGTGCCTAAACCTAACCACATGGTAACCACAGCAATGTTGAAACTTAAAGACATTAAATTTCAACAAATCTGTTAAATACATCTATTTTCAGAACCCCACATCCTTCACATGTGCCTATCTTTTCAATCTTTGCTTTATCTTTTCACCATGAAACCAACACTGGGGAAGCACTTTGTATGTGTGAGGCTGAGCTCTATGTATTGTGAATAGTTCAGAAGAAGCCCTTAGGTTAGTGCAGCACAATTTGGATCAGCTCCCATTCCTCTGACTCAGTGGATGTTTCTATAAAGCTGAAGAAAGTGTGTTGATATCAGCAGAAGGATCACTCGAGATTCATGAACTAACACTTTCACTGCACACAATCCACGCTTCTCCAATATCTAGCTCAGTTCTTTGGAAATATTGTCTTAGGTTGACAGCATGTGAAGACGAGCACAAAGAGAAGAGGAATGACACATCTAGGCTGCTGCAGACACGCCCTTTTTCTCAGGAAGGGGCCCCTCTCTGGTCTTCCTGGCTTGGGGGCCAGTGCTGTAGATGGAGGATGGGCAGGACAGAGGGACTTTGAATTAGGGAGATCTTTTACAATTACAATATCTGACAATATCTCAGAAGTACTACCAAAAAATGATATGCATCCATCGTTTGAAAAATTCAAATGATTGACAGCAGCAAGTTTAAAGAAATTCTGGTGCTTAAAAGAGAAAGATACTCTTTTAGATACTGATGGAAACACTCTGAAAACAGCAGAATTCAGGGTACCAATAGTGCAGTAATTTGGCATGAACAGCATTATAATTTTGAAACCTATTTTTGTTAAATTATGCTGGAGTACAGTGCACAGAATGAATATTTATATGACAAATCTGCAACATCTGTATCCACTGAATTAGTTTTCTTTCAGGAATAACATAGAATAAACAACATGGGTATATATTATTATCTAAATGACACAAAGTTGAAGATATTAAAAAAATAAATGAACAGCTTAAAGGATAAGTGAGCACTGCAGACCCGATGGTCTGCAAGGCGCAGTGTCTGGACACGAGTGTTAGCATCCATTTGTAGCACAACTAGCCACAACTTCAGCATCTCGCCGTCTGACAAAGGCAGCCTATGAAAGCTGTACAGGGTGTTGCGCGACATCCTGTTCTTGCAATTCGGATAAGCACAAACACGAACCATTGTTTTCAATCGATGCAGTAAAACTCTCAACTGTACTCTGGGACCACCAGCGCCACTCTGAGCGGCGCTCAGCATGACTCTGTTTTCTTCCAGCAACAAGCAAAGCTCTCGCGAGATGACGTCACACAGTCCAGAGGTAAGGGAAACACTTAGTATGCTATTTACAGAGATAGCACTGGCGATCTGAACCGGTCAGTGGTGGGAAAAAAGCACTTTTAATGCGCAGAGTTGTACCTATGAATCATACGCACACATACACATGGGGAAATGGGGCCCAGGTTGAAAAATACCGAAGTTGTCCTTTAAGATTTGGGGCTTTTGGGAAATCTTTTGGGGCTTGAGCCCCAGAGGCCACCCCTGCTCCACCTCTGCCACTGGCCTTAAAAACAGTCTAACCTTTGCTGGACCAGAGTCCATTCTGAATGATTTTCATCCAGTAGTACCTGGAGAGGGTTTTACTGTCATTAGTTTTTTACTGTGCTAACTTCTTTGCAATGGAATGGAACAAATGTAGATTTGCCTCCAAGTCTTACATTGGGAATTGCTGCAGTGTCTAGTGGTCTCTGAGACAGATATTCAAAGGGGAGTACTGCTGTCTTTCTTGGAAATAGATTTGTGTGGAAGCCATTTTTAGAGTCACAAGTGTTTTTGCAGCTCAGATTATACCATGCTTTTACAAAGTAAAAGTACAACAAAGTATGGTATAAGCCTGTAATACAATATCAGCATGCAGTGTTAAAAAGTTAGTTTAGTATTGCACCAATTTAACACATCAAGATAAGTCACAAAGAGTATGCCTCAGCCAGTCTGTAGCTCTGGGGGAGCTTGTAAATGGGAAAATAATCCAGATGATGTCATCAGGTTATCAGGGGGTTATCTGAGCTTGGGCAGGGAGACTACAAATTTGTAAAGTAAAGTATAGGTTATAAACTAAAGGCGGGGAGTTAAGATATGAGCTTTGTCCAAATTTTACACCACAGACTAATTCCAAGGTTTTGAGTCTACAGGATGCTCTGGAAAAGTGAAGAAAAGAACTCAAGTGCCAGTATTCAGATAAATCATAAATGGCTGGGTGGCTACAGAAAACAAATGGGAAAAATACATATGGCTCAACACTTTTGGAAAAATCTTAAACTATCGCTTTTTTAAAAAGTTGAATCAGCTGTGACATGCCAAAGTTGCATTTCGATTGACACTTGGCACATGTAATATAATTGCCTTTTAGTAGAAAGAGATAAATGCACCTTGATTTTTTTATATATAACTGCTAAATATTTTTAAGAATTACTATGACATTCTGTGGAAATGATTGGATCCAGTATTTTTTTACCTTGACTCACAGGCATAGATGGATTACTGAATGGGCCCAGGGGCCCAAATTGTCAGGGGGGCACCCCTAGTCTCCACCTGCAAAATGTCACTCAAATGAACACGTACTGATCAGGTAGAGACTCAAAATGACCAAAAAGTCATGCAAACGAACCGCAAAGAGACACAAAATAACTATGGAGAGGGGCAAAACAACCACTAAAGCCCTTTTTACACAGAGATAAAGCTACAAGGCTGCTACTAAGTCCCTTTTTCATGCTGCCTTAACACAGAACGAAACAATGGCGGCATCATGCTGCTCCAATGTGTGATTTTAGACAGAATGCTGGCATCATGGAATCGAAAAGGGCATGACGGGTGTGAAATGTAACCCAACAGCATCTGCCTCTAATGTGACATATAACATATGCGTCTGCAGCGGTTTCTAAACAATAACAATGGCAATAACATTCATTTACCATCCTTGTTATATGCCAGCTGATCTTGCTGTCTGCACAGAAGGTAAGGAGATCTTACAGTTTTCCCAATTTGTGCACATTTTTAGCCCCTGTTTTTCTTTGAGTCAGCTGCTACAAAAATATTTTTTGTGTCTCCTTTGTGGGTTGGACACATAAGACATTGTCCAAACGTCACACCTGCGCCACCAATGATCCCGTCCTGCTAGCTATCCCTCTAATAAAGACCTTTTTCAGTGCTGTTACTGCCTCTGATGGCAGCTTCAAAGTGAGTCAACTCTAGCCCCTTTTACACTGCCAGATTTTCTGTGAATGTTGGGCCATTCTGCTGGCAAGCTGCGAGCGTTTAGACACACAGAGCCAGATTGGCTAGTTGATCCAAGGTGCCCAATTTTCCGCCGCGTAGGGGTAAACATATTGGCAGAACCTATTTGGTTTAAAAAGAATGAGGCACCCTTCTGCAATGGGAGGGGCTGTTGATGACTTGTGGGAGGAGCTGTTGATAACGCCGCATGTGGCGGTGGAAAAACAGGAAACGGCTGCAGGAATAAGCAGCTAGTACTAGTAGGAAGAGGGAAATGCAAACCTGACAGACACTACAGTAAAGATGAGCAACTGGGGAGACAAAGAATTCTTCTTGTCCTCGCAAATGAAGAGGCCATAAACCGTCAAATGACAGGACGGTGATGGACGGGCCGACTTAGGAGGGAATTGCTGAAGGACTGACCCGCTTCCCTTGGAGCAAGGGTGTTTAGGTCACACACTGAGTTTCATGTTTCATGCCCCCCATTGCCCCAGAAAAGGCGCATTCTGTATGAACAAAAGTAGGAAGGCAGCATTTTACTGCTCTCCCTGATTTTGTTTTTATACTGCCAATGCTGAAAGAAGACTGATTAGGCTTTCCTGCAAATTTGCACAATTCCTATTTAAAAAGGACCTCTGTCACCCCATTCTGCGTTTGTACCTTTTATACAGAACGACGAGGCAGTGCAACAGTGTGCAATTCCTGCCTTGAAAAGGCAGTGTAAAAGGGGCTAGTTAGAGACACAAAATGTCCATAAAAAAGTTTCAAAATGATCCCAAAGAGTAACAAAATGACTACAAAGAGATGCAAAACAACAAGAAAAAAGAGGCAAAACCACCATAAAGCTCGTGCCTTGCTCCTTAGAGAGGTGGTGGGGCCTTTTGCATATCTGTGCCCAGGGGCCCATTGTGTTATAATCAGCCCATGCCTGTAGGGACTAAAAGTTAGACTTATCATTAAGTGCGCTGCATCAATTTTAACTACTCTTTTTGAAATCTTTCTCTTCCAGGTTTCCAGTTTTCATGTAAGTGCAATATTAAATCACTGGCATCATTCTAATGGTTCAAATCAAATGTGAGCTACACTTTGTTGTTTGCTTTTGTGTTGGCCCACATTTTATTATGTTTAAAAGACAACGTCTGTGGTTTATATAGCAGTTTATTTGCCAAAATACACTCCACTATGATTTCATTAGGCTTTAAAAGGAAAACTTGTGTCACCTGTCCAATGGCTGGTAAATCACACTGCTTGTATAGTACAGGAGAAACACGACCTTTATTTGGGGCAAGTAGTTCCTCGGCTCTGCTGCCAAGGGTCAAACGGGGGGAATGTTTTCGAACCGGAATCCATTCATTTGAGGTGAAAGTTGGACTGTAGTTGTACTGTGTCGTCTTCCTGTCGTTTCAGCGTATTGACAGAGTCTGTCAGCGGCTTTGTTGACATGCAAATTGGACAGAGAGGGAGGCGGCGGCGGCGGCGGGGAGGGCGACAGAAGCGACCGTGTGTTTTCACTTTGTGGCTCCCTCTCTAACAACGTGCGCTCACGAGACCGTCGGAACTAGCTAACACCGTCTCCGTCCGAACAGACACCTGTGTGACTTTTTCTCTTGGAGGTAAGTGTCTTTTATCAATGCTGCTCATTTTTCGTGTTTTCCTCTGAAATATCAGGGTTTACACGGCTTGTTTTTGTACTGCGTAACGTTACAGTGAGAGGAGGTGACGAGCTCTGTGGTAGGACTCTGCTGACTTGAATTACAGTCCGATCTCGACAGAAATCACTGCAGTATTTACACAATGTAAGCTAGTTAGTTCCCACAGTAACTTTTATTTAACTTTAAGCTTCATGTTAGCTTGTTCTGGTAAATTTACTGCAAACTTATCATAAATGTTTTTGTTATTATAGTCGCTAAACCACTGTGTCTGAAGTGCCTCGTCGTAACCCCTTACTCCAAGTTAACATAATAACGTTTATATAAACTTTAACTTACAGCCTGGCTGTAGTTAAATGCTAAGCTTATAGTTAGTCACTTCTCTTCACTAAAGGCATTCCTTTTAAACTTGCGGTGGGCGTCTCTGTGACCTATACGGTTAGAAATCCCTGTAATCCTTATTGGGTTTGTCATACCTGTTACGTTGTCATGTTTTAGGCAAGGTAAGGCAAATTTAATTATATAGCACATTTCATACCCAAAGGCAACCCATAGTGCTTTACAGCTTACACTGGTAAAAGCACAATATACAAATGATAAAAATCATAAAAGCAAGCAATCAAGGGCACATAGAATAGGAACAACAGGCAAACGCATACAGAGGAAAAACCCACAAAAACACACAACAGGACTATCAAAAGTCCATAGAATGAAAAACAAACAAAAAAATTGATTTAAAGCGAGTTAATCAAAAGCAATGGTGAAAAGATGGGTCTTCAGCTTGGATTTTAAAGTGCTCCCCACTGTCTTGTGTCTTAGCTTTCCTGGCAATCTGCTCCACATTTTGGCAGCAAAGAACCTAAAAGAACATTCACCATGTGTAGTTTTTACTCTGGGAATAACCAGTAATCCAGAACCTGAGAGATCTGTGAAGTTTATACAGGGTCAGGAGATCTGATAAGTATTTTGGATCCAAACCAGTAAGTGAATTGTGGTCAAGCAATAGAATTTTGATGTTGATTTTGTAAGAAACTGGTAGCCAGTATAGCGATGTGAGAACTGGAGTTACATGCTGAGCCTTTCTGGTTCTTGTTACAACCCTGGCAGTTGCATCCTGGATCAACTGAAGCTGTCTGATTGCTATCTCAGGCAGACCTGTGAGTGGTCCATTGCTATAGTCCAGTCTGCTAGTGATGAATGCATGTGCAAGTTTCTCTAGATAAAGGTTAGACATCAAGTCACTGAATCTTTTGATATTTTAAAGATGGCAGAAGGCTGATATTGTGATTGATATAGTGTGACTACTGAAATAAAGGTCTGAATCCAGGTTAAGATAAGATTTAGTTCAAATCTGAGTTGACATGCCTTCTCAGACATAACTTAAGGAATCTACTGTATTTAAGTGTACGTGCTGCTCACTATTTAATACCCTTGCCAAGACATCCCCTCTGCTATCTCATTATAGTAACATAATTCCCCAGTAGGGACATGCTGACGTTACAGCATAATATTCTTACAAAATGCATCACTCTGATGGGCTCAGTACAACCAAGTTTATATGAAAGATGCCTGAAAACAAGATGAAGTGAAACAATTAAAAATGAATCAGGACACTGGGTGCTCTGATGTAAATTAGGCTACAACTTCTGAAAAAATAAAAATGTGAAATGAAATAGGCTTAAGTGAAATCTCCTCTGCAGCGTGCAACTTAGCCTCAGGCTTAACCTAAATATTTAAGTCTACAAGGGTTCAAATTGAGGGTATTTAGCAGTTTAAGATATGAGCTCATTAGGGAAGGCCGGTCAGTAATGTGTTATAATGATAATACTTCAGCACAATTCAGCAACCTACACCCAGAGGACATAAGAAGTGGTTGTTATGAGCTTGTAGTAACCTTGATGAAGTGCACTTTTATTTGAATGGGATTTGTTTATGAGGCTTCAGTGTCTTCAGTGTCAGGGGAGGTCAGGGAGCCTGAAGGGATATCCACAAAAATGAGGACTCTTTTCTTGTTAGATTGAGTTCCTCCACTAGAAATGAACCAGAGATAATGCAAAACTTCATTTCACCTTGTTTTCTGACTCCTTTAATATCGACCAACAAAAAACCCCTCCTTGCCTGGTAAATGCCCATATCTTTCAACATTTTCTCTGTTGTTAATTCAGAGTATTTAAACTTGCCTGAATTAAGGGTGCAACATAAAGTGACTACTGTGAAGCATTGTCTTCAAGAGTGGATCCTGATTTGTAGCAATGCACCAGTAAAGGGAGGAAAGAGGACTTCTAGAAAGTTAACAATGTAATATAAATGATGTTGGTCTCAAATTCAGTCCAAACTGGATCTGCAGAGGATTTTTCTTCTTCTTCTTTTTTTAAGGAAATGCACTTT
The DNA here is from genome assembly GCA_026686955.1 of Epinephelus cyanopodus. Lineage (NCBI taxonomy): Eukaryota > Metazoa > Chordata > Actinopteri > Perciformes > Serranidae > Epinephelus > Epinephelus cyanopodus. The sequence goes on along the minus strand of CM048925.1, from coordinate 35,200,879 downwards.
ACACATTCATCAGGCCTCAAAGATAGTTTGTGAGAAACAATTAATGCAACCATAATTTGGAAAAGAAACCCTACATGTTACCCCGAACTCTGATTTTATCATCAGTCAGGGTATAAACCACAAGTTTGCAGATTCCTTGGACAATGATACATTATTTGCCGATGTAAAGGTGTACCTTAAAAATGATGACTTGTATCAGTGCTTTCAGCGTTTTCTTTTGGGACATAACTTACAGTTGAAAAGAGGTAACATATCACAACATATTTAAAATCACAATAACATTGTATCGTGACTTAAGTATCGTGATAATATGGTATCGTGGATGTGGTGATTCCCACCCCTACAAAGTTCCTCCAGAGTCTACTTTATAGGCTAACATACAACTGTTATAGACTTATATCCAAACACATGTATAAAGTCTTCTACTTTGTACAACTCTTCAGAGGAGTAACACTCATCCAGAGTAAATTAATTTTGATATGTAGAGAAAGTCAGTGTAGTGCCCCTTTTAAAGCAGAGCTACCACAATGTAAAGGGTATGACATGAACTAATTACCTGCATACAACTCTAGTCAGTAACCTACTCAGTGCATGGAGCACCAGTTTAATTTAATTAGTAATATTGCCTTCAAGACTCATAGTACATAATTGACTTACAGAAGTAGGCATATAACCATTTATTAAATTTTACAAACTGCATAGTAGTGTATAGTTTGGTTCTGAACTGAACATAACAGTGAAACAGCAACAGAACTTACTGCAGTGACAGAAGTGGCTCTGTGAAATGATGACGTTAGGCCCAGGTGTAAATAAGCTATTGAATTCATGTGAGATTAGGTTACACTGATGATTCATTCATTTTCCCAGATTCCTAGTCATCCAGCTTTGCTGTTTGGTAAAAGCTGGTTTACAGTTTCCAAATCTGTGATTTGATACAAGCAGGAATAGATGCCTTCCATGGACTGAGACCATTTTACAGATACCTGTTTTTATAAAAAAAAAAACCTATAAAAACTCTGGACAGTATGAATCGCAGATGGAAGCTTTGAACCTGAATACAGCGACATGTAGTCTTGCTGTGTGTGCTCAGTGTGAAGAACTTGAATGCACCCACGCTGCCTTACCCGCCTGTCCGTCTGCTCACGTCCCCAGGGAGCTGATTAGCATGGCACAGTGCTGACGAGGTCAGAGGTCACCAGGTGTATAATGGGCACATAATAAGCCTTAATGGGACACAGGGTGGGTATTTTTTCAGGCTCCAGAAACTAGACACTGTATGAGAGACAATTATTAGATTTGTCTGTCAGATGGTGAGATGATGCCTATTGTGAGCATTTCTTGTCAAGTGCAAATAAACAGATCTGGTAATTCCCATGATGCTTTGTGAGTGAAAATCAATGTGAATAATGTCACATTAGTTTTTGCAGCGCCTTTTGACCATTATTCTATATTAAATTATGATATTAATGCCGTGTTTTAAGGAGATGATATCACTGTGGAATGAGATTTACACATTAGAATTTTAAACCCAGCCCCAGGTGGTACTATAATAGGATAGATCCTGGGATTAGCACACTGTTTGTCATAGCACTGCTTCCTAGTGAGGCACTGGAGGTGCAAGTGAATAGCTCTGTGGCATTAGAAAAGGAGCTTTCTTTGGTCTTTAGCCTTGAAGGGGCTCTAAATCCCACTTAACCCTTTATTGGTAGCTTGAAACAATGAACTCTAGGGCCATGCACAAACCCTCGCTCTTTCTCAGACACTGCATCTGCTGTCATTAAGTTCTCCCCGAGCAGAGGATTTAAGAAGTGGGGGAAATGTTGGTGTATGGTCGCTTTTTTTCAGGAGCAATGTGAAAAGAGACAAAAGGCTGGTGCAGCGGGATAGAGCCAGTACTTTATGTGTGTGTGTGTGTGTGTGTGTGTGTATGAGGGGGGGTGTTGTGCTCTGCCCCACAGCTGACACTCATCTCTCTCCAGCTGGAGATGAGGCACCATGGCCAGCTACATCTCCTCCTGCTTTGGTGTATGTGTGTGTAGCAGGTGAATGCTTTCTTTCTGTCTGTGGGAGCCAGATGTACATGATGTACATGAAATAATAACTCCAGTTTATTTCTACTTGGATGTTATTTTCATCGTTTTGGTCATCATATTTATTAATTCCTGTATGGTGACAATGAACTTGTCAAGTTCATTGTTAATTAAGATCTGAGAACACCGCAACAGTAGGATACACCCACACTAATACATTTTCGCTTTAAATCTCATCACCCTGGCTACGTTTACACATGAAATCCACACTACTTCAACATTTTGGAACCATTAAAAACAGAGACTTTTGAAAATGCTGTTGACCCTGTTTGTGTTTGAAAACTCCAAGGTTGCATTTTAGTCTGGACGGGCAAAAAACAGAAACAAAATGATGGCACATAGACCCACGTTTACTTCCTGATTGGTTCTTATCATTCATGACAGGTCATGTTAAAACATTATAACTTGGCCTACAAACATTTAATGATTTCATCCTTCTTGTGTGGCTACCCCTTTCCAATTGCCATGGCGATGGATAATACTCCTGGTACCGCTCTAATATGTCAACATATTTGCTTGCAGTGACTCCCAACTTATTTTCTGCGGCTTTGACTGTTATATTTGTATTACTTTCAATATGGTTCCACCTCATTGTTGGGCAAAGCAAAGAATTGTCTGGTCTTACTTTTCCACATCTCTGTAACCAAGCAACCACCTGCACAGTAGTCAATCTGCTTCCTGTTTACACCAGCACGTGCATGCCCAGTGTACATGAATGGTCATATGATATGTGTTTGTTCAGGTGTGTTATGCGTTTTCATGTAGCCTAACAAAAAGCCAGAGGGGCACGGAACATGGTAGTCAGAAAGATTATCTTTCTGATTATTATTATGTTGTTGTTGTTTTTTTTTTTTTTTAACAAAAATCTTTATGTAATAACTGGAAAATGTTACCTCTTTAAGACTCAAAATAAGAGGTTGCAAACCAAAAAGGTTACGATCCACTGCTTTAAAACACTGTATTTCGAGGTAAAACTAATAGCAAGGACACTTAACATGTAAACAATAATCCTTACTGCACAGGAAACTAGGGGTGGGGGAAAAATTGATACTGCATAGTATTGTAATTTGTTTGTTTGGCAATATTGTTTTGTCACACAGTGCAAAGTATTAATTTTTAAATCATAAAAATTACTAATATCACAAATACAAATTAAACTTTAGGTAGCCTAATAGAAAAATATAATCAATTACATCTTAAGTCTACATGATACATTTTGATGCTGCAAAACAATGGCTGAAGTGAGATGACTTTATCTCATTAGATAGAATATATATTGACAAAGTTTCCCTTGGGACAGTTGAGTAAAGGCAACATATTTAAAATTGCAATAATATTGCATTGAGACTGAACTATTGGGATGACATTGTATCGTGGATCTTCTGGTGATTCCCACCCCTACAGGAAACTGTAAAACCACTACAGTAAGTACAGTGCAGGAACAGTCTGTAAACTACAATGAATGTTTACAACAGACTGTTTCAGTATTAATTTTACCATTTTGCTTTTGTTCTCTCCTTCAGATAAGTTTGACCAACCTGACCTGTCTAACTGGTCAACAGGTGGTTTATTTTTATACCATTGGTCTTCTTTTTAGCACAGGTCAGTGATACTGTTACCATATTACTGTAATTAGTTATTCATATCAGTATATTATTATACAAATGAATGATTTCCAAATCTACAGAAATAAAATCCCAATTGTAATAAACTAATTATACTTAAATAAAATGGGAGGGACCATGTAAGATTGTAACGACCACATGTGGTGTCACGGTGTTGTTGTGGTAATGCATTTGTGAGACCATGGGTGGTGAACTCATTGTAAGATACCACTGAAAGGGTAGAGGCATCTTTCTGAAGAGCACAAGGGGCTTTTCCTGCTCAGTGCTCCTGGACAATGAAGAAGGGCCCAGGAGGTGATTATGGCTACCAGACTGGCAAGGGTCTTCCAACTCTGAGGCATCTGGGAGTGTCTTCTTCTTTGTTGTGCAGCTGCATCCTTAAATCCAGTAACACTGCAACACATGCGTATTTAACCAAGTGGTTCTTGTACTTAGTACTATTTAAAAAATAGTATTTGTAGTGATGCTTAGATATTTAGCATCTCTAGTTGTACATAACATAAAATCTAAGACTAAAGGCAGTGAATAAATAAAGTACATGTGATACATTTGAGTTTGTACTTCTTTAGTAATGGAAAATTTAGATTCTGTCTTAATTTTTGACCCAAATGTAGAGTCAAAGGCAAGTTCAGTTAAATTACTGGATTGAATCAGTATTTGACTTTACAGAAAATCTGCAGATAATTTGCAATTTGAACTCTATCATCATGCTAGCCTAGGGATTAAGAGGATTACCAGGTCACTGCATCGTCCCTGTTAATTATTCAGTTAGAGACCTTTGTAGGATATTCTCCCTCACATTTCCTGTCTGCCTTTACATGCTATCAGAAGTAAAGGTATTGATATCACAATAAAAAAAGACACGCTTAATAGTCACTTTGGATTACTTTGTGTATGACCACAGCAAAGTATGGGCGTATATGTGAATGTCTGTCCCTTAGTGAGTCACTGAGAGTGAGTGAGTGAGTGAGTGAGTGAAGTTAAACAAGTGTTTGGTCAAGTTTAAGCTTCCTCATATGCCTTCATTCTTTTTAAATGAATAAGCATGACATTGTTTGTTACGCTATCCACAAAGCTCAAGTTAGTAAGCCTCATTTGAGAAATTTCTTCAAATTCGGCACAAACATCAACTGTGACTCAAGGATGAACTGATTGGAATTTGGTGATCAAAGGTCAAGGTTACTGTGACCCCATCTGTTGGGTTGTTGTGAACATGATATCTCAAGAACAGCTTGAGGAAATTTCTTTAAATTTGGCACAAACTACCACTTGAACTCAACGATGAATGATTTGATTTTGGTGATCAAAGGTCAAGGTCACTGTGACCCAACAATACATGTTTTTGCCATAACCTAAGAATTCATACGCTAAATTTCATGTCAGAATTCCAGACAAATGTCTACCAGGATCAAATGATGAAGTGATGACATTTTATATCCAAAAGGTCAACGATCAATGTCACTATGACATCATAGTGTTCCACAATTAAGTGTCATATCTCAGGAAGGGGGGGGGCACTTGGTCAGATACTGATACTGACGCTAGTCCTGAATGACTGTATAGATCATTTGTGTCCCCTCTCTAAATTCAGAGTTTTTTTCTCAGCTGCAATTTTTGACTTGTAGGGTGGATAACTGATTTGTTGATCCATTCAGAGCTGATCACAACAGATGGATGGATGAGAGGAGCAGCGGCTAGAGTGATTAAGAGTGCTTAACTGGTTCATGGAGGCATACAACTGTGAAGCGGTAATTCGAGTTTCTGGTATAAATTTGTATTTTCCCGTATCAATTTATCAAACCTGTGGTGTTTCAATAATATTTGTAGGTTGTTGACAGTTTAATGCATGTTATAAGAGTAGCATACTGTGTGGTCACACCCCATTTCGGCGTGTTTTTTCTTACGTATCTAACTTAATCAGAAAAATCTGAAAGTTTTGTCTTTGCTGACCTCCAGTGGTTTAAGCTCTCACTTTGCTGCAGTGTTGTATGAGTGTACTCCATGGAGGTCGTGCTGATGGGCTGATTTTCATTTGGCCCTGCCAGCTTGCCACTTGTTACGTAGCTCCAAGGGTGGAGAAACTTGGATATGTGTAGCAGGCATATGAGACGGGAGGTTATGATGTTGAGTCTGTTTCAGCTGACAATCAGTCAGCAGCAGGTGGCAGAGATGCTGTGATGAACTTTAATCTCTTTCATGGTTTTTAAATGTTGGCAGAGATAGTGCAGGACCTTTTCAAGTAAGGATTGTTAAGAATGCTGTTGATCTAGAAGGTATTTTAACTTTGTGCCACACAGAGCAATCAATTCAAGTTGGCAAAAATGACGTGCTGATTTGTGTGCCAGATGAAAGGAAACCACGCCCAATTCAATCTGTATCTGATACAGGTCATGTAAACAGCATATACTGTTTGGATATTCTGAATTAGCCATGTTTTTTCCAGTAGCATTTTCTGATAAAGACATGGGATACACCAGTATTAGTCAGGTTTAAGGAGGCTTCTGCATACAGTGCAGTCAGAATATGCATCTCATTTGGGGGTTTTCCATAGTTTGCAACACATTGCTTCTTGCCTGTTTTAGATGCATGCCTACATTTCTGGTTGAAAGGAGAAACATAACTATTTGAAGCATTGTGAAAGACTTGGATATCAACAGCTTTTTGGATATGCCCAAATATTGCAGTGTCAATCTTTTCAAGAGGTTGGCAGTGGTTGTTGAAGGGATGAAAGAAGCAGGCTGTGTATGCATTGTCGAGCATGTCTGCCACAGGTGGAAAACTTTAAAAGAATCCAATTTTGACGCAAATAAGCAAAATGGCACCACAGTTCCAGCTGTTCTACTTTTCCATGTTTTGATGTGATGAAAGGACATGTTAAGGCATGTTAGTGGAAGTATACACAGCTGCATGTAAACATGAATATTAGTGGAATATTAATTTTCATCAGTCATGTCATGAATATAGTCTTTTACAGAATAAAAATGGCAGTGAAATACTGCTTTTCAATCTGGTGTTAAATTACTCTTTTTGATTTTGTCTTTTGAGTTATTGCGAGAAAAATGTTCCATTTCAACAAAAGTTTTAGTTGAGTTACTGTAGAATTTTGCAGTGTGGCTGCAAAGACGAACTGTATCCTGTGTTGGTCTTTGCAGCAGCTTTCTGCTGATGGAAAATCCCGAAAACACAGGGTGACTCCTGAAACTTGGCTCTGTCTGTCCTCTTGCTGGTATTGCGCAGCAGTTTTGATAAGATGTTCTTATTGTATATCAGGAACACGTAAACATCACTGTCCTGTAGACGCATCATCACCCAGACCATGAGACTGGTCTGAGTTCCCCTGTGAGCTTTTTGCTTTGCAAGGCCAGTTTTACAGCATTTTCACATCATTTGTTAATATAAAATCAAGAGTGATGCAAGTTTCATACCTGTCTCTTAGGTATCAAGGTTGCATTGAAAATGTTTACGTGTTATTGGTTTGTTGTGGTCTTTTCCTTTTTGTAAATAATAAACCATTAATGTGAGTATTAACCCTGTTTGTCAAGTCATTAGAATGCCTTCTGACTTACTAAAAGGCATGACATGTTGTTATTTTTAGTCTTATGTTAAGGTTGACCTCTGTACTATATATTTAGATGGCTTTCACATCTGGCTCAGCTGTCACATGGATGACAGAAGGTTTATTTCCAGCAGTGACCTGAGGATTAACCAGCAGTTTGTCAGCCTGCCATTTCTCTGCACTAAATGCCTTGGCAGTGATTTAACAGATAATATAGCTGTAAATATTTGTCCTGTATTCTTGGGGGGTATTTATGGCCCATCTTGTTCATAAATGCTTCAGTCAGCACAGAATCTCTCTGCTCCACGGCTGCAGTGAGCTACACTGAAACAGATCTTGGGATTAGCGAGTGGGTCAAAGTATTGTTTTAATCTGATTTTGGCTCTCTGTCCCTGACTCGTGCAGGAAAGACAGATGGCTGAGTTTTGAGTGAAATCCGAGAGTGAAAGGAGGGGCTGAGGGGGGCCTTCCATTCTGAACACTTGTTTCACATACACATCGTATAGTCATGTCACAGATCCCACGAGGGAAAAATACTCCTGCTGGGAAAAATAGCTGCACGCTTAAGAGCAGTCGAGGGGAAGCAGCAGTTTGTATCTCTGTTCCTGTGTTGTTGGTCTGTCTGCTATCAGATTCACTCGTTTTGTTTTCAGTGATGTGATGAAAGAAAACACCAGCATATTCTGAGGGTGGATTTTAAAACAACTGAAGTCTGATTTTTAGCACTGTGTTGCCCAGGGCCTGTAATTATTAAACATCTCAGAGTCCCTCTTAGGAATTACATGTTTTGTCCAACCAATTAGGAATCCTGCTGAAAGTGATGCCTTTTATGTAACTTATTAAACTGACTCTCTGCAAGGCACAAAACTACTTCTATGAGAAAGTGTTACATCGCTGTTTTATGACTCTCAAGGTAGAAATTATAATGATGTGTTGTAGATTTCTTACTGTTATACTGGCTGTCTTAAATATTAGAGTCTGTTAGTATTTTATGTATGTAATTATGAGAATTGCTTGTAGGTTTTATGTGTATAGGCACATAATTTGGGTAACTTACTAGAGTTGTATGCAAAAATGTGATTAGTTTAAACTCACTGACATTTACGAATGGGCCATGTAGATAATAACGTTAAATATCACATTAACAATATTCTTTATGATTCATAAACAGATACTAAAGTGTACTAAGTTGTGCCTTTCTGCTGCTTCTAATATATAATTCTAAAATACAACAAATTTCTCCAATGAAAAAAAAAAAAATCTTTTTTTTTATTGAAAATAGTGGACTGAAAAGGAAAGTGAATGATTATATCGTGATGATGCTAAAAAAAAAATCGATATAATGAGCAGCCCAAATTTAAACTGTAAATGAAAATTGACAAGACCCACATTGCATAAAAAAGTAACGTAATCTATATGGAAATTAGCATACTATGATTCAGTTGTGTGAAATGAACTGCATCAGCAGATCTCTCATTCATTCCCATTGTTTAACAGCTTATAGTGCCGCATCTTGCACATATCACACCAGCACGCTCAGTGATGATGTTGAAACTTCTCTAACTGACTGTAGTCTAATCTTCTCTGCCATTGTCCACTTCCACTTAGAACTGCGCCCGTTGCATGTTCCCTACATGCAAGGAACATTCTGTATTGTCACCAGTCTTGAGAAATGCACCATGACAATATGAACACAATGTTTATTTCAAATGTAATATCTCCTTTATTATTCAAAAAGGAACAAAAGTCTATTTGTGATTTTACCTTTAGTAATTACATCGAGATAAGCTTCATTATTCTGGTGACAATCAGCCAGGGGGAATTGTTAGTTCCTCCTCACTGAGCCTCATTTTGTTTCACACAATCATCATTGCTACACAGCTGCATTTTCCCCATTCCAAAATAGTTTTAATATTGTGATGATAATAGTTACTAAGGAGAAATCCTGTGTTTTTTGGCATCATACACAAAGTTAGTCTCAAAAATGATCCTGTTTTTGTCAAAATTATCTTTTGATAAACTTACTGTCAAACAGTGTTCCCAAGTCATCTCTCTCCAATCAGTGTCTCTCCTGACAACATCTCTGGGCAACTCCAAAGAGTTTAGGAAACCTCTTAGCTTCTGCTAAATTTTGGCAGAGGAGTGATATCCTAAGTTAAGAGAAGTTGATGAAATTTAAGTTTTGTTTTGTTTTGTTTCTTTTTGCTCAAAAATGCGTCAATTGGAGTTTATTTGATCAGTTAGGAGTGATTTCTTACTCTAATATGCTTAATGAGAATGGGCCAAGATCAGATTTTTTTTAACTCTCCTGTTGAGCAGAGGCACTAAGCCACCCAGATCTTGACACATTTCATCTCATCATCTAATCACTGCACTCATTTAATATCCAGCATTTTCTGTATGAAATAGCACCTCTGCTCCTTTTCTTGGAAAACCAATGTTTTATTTCACAAAAGCATTATGTCTTAAAAGTTTTATGTTTGCAGGCTTAGCTGGTGTTTGTTTTAGGCAACATCCACCTCTGCTGTAAATCACTGCTCCACCCTGCTCTATGACTAGATGTAATTACTTGCTGCGGCTGAATATGTCAGCAGTGTTGAAACATTCCATTTAATTGAGAGATTCTGCCGTGGTTTATAGTAGCAGGTTATAGTAATACAGTGAAGTCTTAAATAATAATATTGAATACAATATGTGCAACCCGGTTAATGTAAAGTTAGTGGAAGGAAAAAGTTAGTTTTGGTAGAGGCAGGTGGTGTATAAATCTGTGTGAGGTACCTTGTATAGACGCCTCCATATGTTAATACTGATATGTATAGTGTAGCAGCTACAACCAGCAAATGGATGTGACAGTGCAGATGTTTGTTCGATTCCATGCGTGTGACAGACTGACATCCAGACTTGACAGGAACGTCAGTTGTTTCTGGTATTTTCCTTCATGTCGTCTCTGCTCACGTCTCTTTATATTCATCAGCTCTTTACATTCATACAGCTCAGCATGATCACACTTATTTTTTTTTTTTTGCACGAACTGAAATATTTTCAGCATGAGTTGACAAGTCTTTGCCTGATTTAATGACACCTAGAATCCATTCTGTGCGTCATCCTTCGACTTTTATGAATTTGTACTGCCTGTAATTTTTTGCTTCACATTCAGTCTGATCACAACTGACAATAATGATTATTTTCATTATAAAAATCGATTATTCTTTGGTCTATAAATGATGAATGGTAAAAATTTCCCAGAGTCCAACGCCACTAGCTTTGTCTAACTTAAAATTATAACAGTTAAGATAAAGTAAACTAGCAAAAAAGCAGCAAATCCTCACACTTACAGGATAAATTGAAACCCTTTAGTGCCATGACCATACTCATAGAACTACATTTAAATCCTTGTAACATATATTACCTTTGCTAAGAGTGAAAGGCTTTGTAAGGAAAAATAATGTTTACAGTTCTCAATCTGAAATATTGTAAAACACGTGTTTTGCTTCATAGATAAGATATGAGATGCACTGTAGAGTTGCGGAAGTTAAGGATCAGTGAAGGTACAGTATATGTGTGTTAAAAGCTCCTGCAGAGCACCATGGGACTGCATAGTAAGACAGGCGTACTTTATGGGGCTGTGAGTGCTCATAAACAGTGAGAAGAGATGACCCACATAATAGAGAATGTACCGCAGGCAGTGTTGTAGCTCAGAATGCTGAAGTTAATTTTAGTGCATTCATGCCATGCTTCATTACACAAAGGTAATACAGATTTGGTTTTTAACATTTCCACCATCGGAGTGCATGTTAGAATGTGAATGTTAAGATTTGTATCAAGCTGGATCTGTAGGCTGTGACCTACTGTAGGCTTTTCATTGTTGGGTGTCTGAGGGCATGTAATGATCTTCTCGAATGACATTTTTACATTTGAATAAACTGTTTTTAGAGCTGGTGTTTGAAGTGTGCACTATGCTTAATTTTTCATGACTAGTGAAAAACATGCTGTAATGAATGAAGCTCAGGCTTGTTTCTGGGAGGTTGAGTACTTAAAAGTCTACAAACCTAATTTGAGTGTTATTTATGCTCCATTAATAGTATTTCTGTTGTTAATTGAATAAAGCTCAGATTTTGTCCCCAAAAGTTACCAACTATGCTTTTTTTCTCACAAAATATGACCTTTTATTTAGTGCTGATTACCTGTCAAAGTGGGTGGTAGAGTAGACAAATTCCCCCATCCTCCCTTCAGCTAATCATTTGTAGACCGTAATCCAAAACCCATTATCACAAGCCAAATTTTTAGAGGGAGTAACTAACGGAAAGCAGAAAAAATGCAACACAGCATTCCTTTCCTGACATGCCGACTAAATGACGTTTGTGCACTTTTTAAGGTATTTTTGGGGTCAGTGAATGGGTCACATCACTTCCTTGTTGGCCAGATTTGTAATCCTCACAGCCACTGAAACTTTAATGAATGCTTTTTTTGGTGGGTTTTGAATGGGCTGCTGTTAGATATGTTGACAGGTGGGCACTAGCAGTCACATTCCTGACATACTTTGGATATCAACTGCTGCACAGGGTCTTAAAGGATGCGCAGTTGCCTTCTCACTTATCAGTCATGGTGCCAGTGTTGACAGCTACCAAGTGACACTGACTTCAGTGCTGCATTGTGAGCATAAAGAAGAAAACACATGAGGTGTGTGATGGACTCAGCATTACTCATCAGCTAAACACTGTTTTGAAAGGTGTAATTCAGGGCTGTCAGTATTTGATTTAGCTGGCACACCTGCTGTGGAAAACTGCTGAAACTTCATCTCAACATAGAGTCTGTTTATGTAGTTGTGTCACTCCTAATATTACATAATGTGTAATAACATTTACAGACTGTTGTTATACCTAGAGGAATTGATTATTGTAGTAGATAATATTCCATAGGTTAGAAATTTTTGTGAAGAATTACAACTTAATTAGTTGTTACATGCTTACAACTTTGAGTCTGTTCCAAGCTGGTATTATCATGTGTCCAGGGTGATCTGATCACAAATGGACAGCTCTAAAGTCTGTCTGTTTACACCTGGCATTATAATGCATCTTGGGTGACTATTTGTAATCAGATCTCACTTCTCCACTCCATAAGCAAAATGAACATGTACATAGTAAAGATCAAATGTGTTGTTGTGTTTTCCTCAAGGGGAAGGACTGCAGGGAATTGTACAGTATTTACGATACATTGATTTTTTTAGTGGCCGAAGATTGTTATTACACTGTCACGTCATGCCCTGTGGCCCAAAAAATTCTGTTCCCATTTCTTTACATGGGGAAAGAGATGTCTGTAAATCAATGGATACATTTTTTTTGAGCATCACAACCTCCATGAAATGACATATTTAGAAGAGCGGCCTAATTGAATCATTTTATTCTCATTTAAGTTAGTGGATAGCTCAACCAGAATTAGCGGCTCAACCAGCAGTAGTCTCCTGTGCGCCTATTCTATGGGCCATGCAATGCAGAAGCAGTGCTGATTATCAGGGTAATTTTATGCGCGGAAGTTGTTGTTTTTTTGGTGTTCATGCACCACAGAGCAGCTTTCATAGGAATAGACTGGGCCCCACCTGCAGCGCTGTATAGAGCTCTCTTTGTACATCCATTGCCCATGTACACAGTGACAGGGCTAGCTTTTAGCATCACACAGCTAACATTACCTAATGATTATTAATGGGTTTCATTGAAGAGTCAAGCCTTTTTGGTGTCGGTGTGAGTTTGTGTCCGTTTATCAGCTGCTGCTGTGTTAGCTCCAGCTAACCTTGCAGACATTGAACTGGCCATTCGCCAGGAGGAGAGCAGCTCTGGGGACTGTCGGTTAGCGCTGTGTCTAACCTGTTTAACAGCAGTACAGAAAGTGTTCTTTTCTGGTGGTGAGTTGTATAAGCAAGGACATCAGCTAAGTAGGCGACACCTCAGTGTGACCCAGGAAGCATTGGTGCACACGCTGCTGAAAGAAAGTGGCCGTATGTGGCCCTGACCAACTTAGAAATGTGGTCTGAGCAATCAGATCTCAAGAAGCATTAAGGAGGTTTTTGGTGCTCCTACACTTGTACTGCTAAAGTCTGCTAAATTCAAATTCATGTCCTTGGAACTTTGAGCCCTCTGATGCCAATTTTAACTCAGGAGTCCAAATTTTCGAGAACAGGACAAAGCAGAACCCTTAATTTGCAATTGGAACACTGTTTAGCAGTGTTATTGCTTACATTAGAAGCTCAGTCAGGCTCAGGTTATTGCACTACAACAAAACCTGCTACACCTGTGTGACAAGACTGCTCTTCCTGAGATGAGCTTGGACATTGATTGATCATCTCATGCTCAATTAGGCATTATTTTCATAAACTAAATGCACGTTCAAAATCAAAGTTTGTAACAAGTTAACATTTGTGGCGCTGCAACAAAAGATTGTTGCCGTTAATCTGCCAGTTATCATCTTTATTGATTGATTAATCTGGTCTAAAAATGTCATCAGTTTCTCTATAAAATTACAAGTTTGCAGATCTGAATGTGACATGTTTACGGTACCTGTTTTATCCAAACACCAATCCAAAAACCAAAGACTTAATTTGTAACGTGTAACAGAAAGAGGCAGAAAATCTGTCTGCCTGTGAGCTTTGGGATGCATCAAACATTTTAACAGTCCTAAAATAGTTTACCAGTACACTAACTTTGTCTGTGCAGAAATGAAACTGAACTCCCTTTTAGTGATCATAAATGACAGTCCTGAGCAGATAAAGCTTGTCCATTCTTGTTAATATAATTATATCATTGCCAGTCTAGTGTATGAGTGCACTGATTTGGTTCTGGGAAACAGTGGTTCTCCACCCACTGATGCTTTATTTATGTCTTTTTATGAGATTTCTTGCATCCTCCAGAAACGAGAAATGTTTGCTTCTTGCCTGTGATTTGTGAATGAGTCAGGAAGGTCAGAGCAGGTACGTCTCTGAGGTTATCAAGTGGGCACCGCCCATCACAGCTGTTTCTCTGTATGAAGCCCATCACAGCTCCAACAGACTGAACAGCAAGATCCAACATGTCAGATGTCAGAGGAGCTGCTTTGACCCAAACATCAGGAACCTTCCCTGGTTCACTGAACCACGTGCAACAAACTAAGGAAGCTTACATGCACACTATATGCATTATGTGTATGTCTTTATTCACTCAGAGAAAAAAACAGCATGTGTATACATTCAGTAAACCTTCAGTAACACTAGCGAGTGTAGCATAGAAGTGCTAACTTAGTGATAAAGTTTGGCGCATACCTCCTTCAGAACTCTCTGGGCAAGGAGTCTCACGTCACTAGAGCACAATGTTTAACCATGACATGCTTGAAATCCACAAAACCAGCCTGAAAATGAAGACAATCTGAAACTACTGCACAAGTCCACAGAGCATGGTATTGATTGTCTGAGCTGGCCGATGCAACACTATGATTTGCCAGTCTGCGTTTGAGGGTGGGACTAAGCGAAGGGTCGATTATACTGTCTTAACCCACATAAAGTTTTCAGTAATCATTAGTTTAATGTCCACACAGTTTAATATGCAGCGGAATATTAAACTTGGATACTTGGGTTTGGCCACGTTGTCGATCTAGTTTACTGTTTTGTTAAGTAGCGGTCTGTTAGTCACTCACTCTACAGCAAGAAACGACACTTCAAAATCAAAGCTCTGAGCCTGAAATTCACTGTACTTCAGAATAAAGTCTGTTTTTTACAAACTTGACACATTCAAGAGTCACCTGCGGTCCGTTCAGAATGGATTGCGACCCACTTTTGGCCGTGACCGTGTCGCTTTAGTCCAGCTGTTCTACCATGAGAACTAACCCTCTGGTTTTACATGATAAGTGGGACTGTCACTTATTGCAGTGTGTCTAAAAGGTTAAGTTGTTAAAAGTTAGAAGTTGTTTTTATTTGTTGTTGACGTTTAAAATCTATTACATTAGAAATTGTGATTTACAACTGATTTTAATTGACAAAGAAATGCAACAGCAAGTGCTGGGACACATTCCAGTGAGGTCAGACTGAGCAACCAGGCTGTTGACCCCACACTGACACAGACTTTTCCCTGGAGGGAAGGGTGATAAAAAGACATGAGGGCCCTGGGTGTGGACAGGTCACCCTGTCCTCTTTGTAAAGAAACTCTGTTAAACACTCCAGGCTTTAATCAGGGTTCCAGTGTCAAAAATAAAATTAGCCTGCTACACACAAGCCAAGTTGTCATCCAAATGTAGTGCTCAAATTAACCAAATTTTTAGAAAAATAGCTAAACAAGACGTGAATTAATGTGTATTTCAATCCATGGTACTTTACTAAAATGACAAATTAAACAGTTGAGTTCCCATTATTTATATTATTGTGTTATTTGTAGAGCTGCAACGACTAATTGACTAATTGTTCAGTTGTCGACTTACTTTTATGCAAATATCAATGGGATTAATGTTGTTTGTAGGCGTCTCACTTTTAGACAGTCAATAAATCTGTCAAACTACAAATTCCAAGTATTTGCTGTTTTCTGGTTAATGTGAATGGCAAACCTCAGGCTTTGAGCAGCTCTGAATACTGTTTCTACCCTTTCTAACCTCTTTTACTACTTTCAAGATAAGCTAAGGTCAGCTCATGATGGATTTCTTCATATGGTCATCTGGTCCAGGCAGGGTACTGCAAGTGTTTACACTGCATAGCCTACACTACAGCATGTAGCTACATGCTAACATTAGGGAAACATGTATTCTTGGTTGCTGATGGCATCAATGTCTCCCTGATTTTTGATCATATTCCTTCTGGAACATGTCCAGTTGTGTTTAGAGGCTTTTATTGGGGATTTTTCATTGTAGAAAAACTCGCTATTCTCTGTTACAGTCATTCCCCAGCGTGCATTTTCTTTTCCTAGTATGGTGTAGGCCTGTCCTTCCCTATTCTCTGCCTCTGATTAGTTTACCCTGACATCCTTATCAATCCTGCTTCTTTAGCTTAAAGGCTCTCTAAGTCTTCCTGAGCTTGAAATGTTTTTGTCATATACAGTAAACATCTCCTCTGAATATGCTTTGAAAGAGTCCGGTCTCTGTAGGCAGCCCAGGCTCCACAAATGGCAACAAAAACACTTCACTTCTGTTTACGTTCAACAATGTTATCAAACACAACGGAGCTAGCACACCTTTTAGCCTCATTGTAACCCGTAGCTCTAACTGCCTCTCTGGGCACCGCATTCACGTGTGCGCGAGACTGTGAGACATGGCCACCACGTTCGTGTGTGTGTGTGTGCTTCGCTGGTCTCACACTGGCTGGTTGATGCAGCCTGGTCCTGAATGTTTTTATTGCCATTTGCGGAGCCTGGGCTGCCTACAGAGACCAGACTTTTTCACAGCATAATCAGAGGACGCGTAGCTAGCGGATCGTGAAGAGGTGTTTGCTGTATGTGACAAAAACTTTTCAAGTGTAGGAAAACTTAGAGAGCCTTTAAACCAACTAAACCAACGCAGGGACCTCACAAAACATGTTTCTGACCTTATCTCAGGAATTTATAAACGTTTGGAATGTTTCCCACAAATATCTCAAAGGATATAATGATGAACTGATGACATTTTATATCCCAAAGGTCAAAGGTCAACCTCACTGTGACATCATAATTATTTGCATAAAACACTTCTGGCCATTTTTCAACATCATATCTCAGGAACAGAAGGAGGGACTTTTGGTTAGATACTGAATTGGTGACTTTACTCTTGAAACTGTGCTGATTGTACAGATCTTTTGTTTTGCTGAGTTGAAGATGGGTGTGAACCATCCATGTTTATGCAGACTTGATTGGTGCATGGAGACATACAACCACAGGGCGGTAATTCTACTTCCAGTATTATAAAACTACAAATGGCCCATTTGACCTCCTCCCAGCCAACTCTGGCTCAAACACTGCATACAATGTAAAACAAATATTACATATAGTCCTACTGCTATTGTATTTTACACTTCTTTTTCATTTGGCTCATTGTTTCTAACATTTCAAAACAAAATGCTTTCCATCTCCTGTATTGATAGCCCTTTTTTTTCAAAGTTGGCAGCAACACAGACATGAAGTGATGTGTCTGCATAAGAAGGTGGCTGTTTTTCAGGAGCGAGCAGGTTAATAAGTATTCTCCAGGGCCTCCTCCCTGGGCCATGTGAAAAGCAAGGGGCTTGGCATTTCTTGTTCTTGAACTGAGTCCTGAGTTCCAAAAGTTTGCACAAAAGCCCCGTTGCCTAGCTGCGAGTGAGAAGCCTCGCTATGACTGCCAGGCCTGCTTTGTGTGTGTGGGTCTCTGACTGAACTGGATCTTCTGGAGAATCAACTGGAATGCAGTCGGGGAGAGAAATCCCCCCCTCGCTTAATCTTATTCAGTTTTCCCTGGCAGGAGGGAGCCATTCAGATGTTACCATAGTGCATTAGCACCCTTTTCAGCTCAAACGAATTGACCTCCGATGGTGAGGTTTGTCATGCATTCTTTGGCATTCCACTTTGTGTGGTCTGATTTTACATTTCTGAAATGTTTCAAGGATATTTGTTGCACTGCAGAATCCATCCATCTTCTGCCTTTCCTGTTTGATCTCACATCACTCATTTTCCCTGATGCTCAATAAGCCTAGTATAGTGCTGTTTATTGCAGTTTGTTGTAAGACATGTGATACTCTTCTGTTTTAAAATTGGAACTGTGTCCAGCAGAAATGATGTGGCCAAGAAACTGTATTGCAAAGCCATGTTTTATTGTTTAGTCAGTATGAAGGGCTAATGCCTTGGAAATAATCTATTTCTCTCTCTGGGTTTAGCCATGTATGCCCAAGGCGCTGTGTTTTGTTGATGTCATCTGTACCATGTTCTCTCATTCTGCGCTGTGTTTCCGGTAATGAAACACACAGTCATTAGAGGGACTGTCATCACAGATTAGACTCCAGGGATCAGATGGGACATGCCGCTTCCTCTGCACAGTGGAGCTACACAATCAGTGTTGAGTTGAAAATGCTGTTTTCACTATCTCTTGCATCCTGTGTTGGTCTCAGGTTACCAGTTAGACTTTGTAATGTTCCCGTGGAAACACATGACTACAAAATGCTAATTCTTTTCTCAGCTCATACTGCTTTTATAATGTTAGCATCACTTGTCATGCAAACTTATTCATTTGTTCAGGCGCAGGGGAGTTGACAGCAATTAAAGAGAAAACATTTAGTCCTATTACACTGTGCTATTTTTGCTTGTTTGTTTCCTCATATTATGTTACAGCCTACAGTGAAAGAAAGCCGAAAAGATGATGCCACAGCCAGGCTAGCCTCTGTTCAACCAGCATCTGTAACTTTCTACAATCTGTCAATGAGCTGGTTCTTTCACCTGTCTAAGAAGTGAAGCATGCTCTCTATGATTACTGTCCATGCTAAGATAAATAAGTATTGACCTTGCACATTTGGACCCTTGCAATTGTAACAAAGTCAAACAATGATTTTGTTAAGATTCCATAACTACAGCCCCAGATGTGTTACTAGTACAGCATGGTAGATACCAGAGGTCATCCCAACTGTTTATTACCAGTCCAACTTTAAAGTCTGTTGTCTAATAACTTGACTGGCCTCAATCCTTCAAGCTCATGACTTTTACCCACAGTGATTTTGCAAATTGAATAATAAAATGGTAAATTAAAAATTGCAACAAGTCCTAGTCCAAGTCATATCAACAGCATTTGTCTGTACCTTTCAAAACTGTTCAACAAATGTCTTTAAATTTTTTTTTGATGTGTGATGTGACAACCAGGGGTGGGCAATATGGCCCTAAAACAATATTAAGATATTTCAGGGTATTTTTCGATAACGATATCCTGACAATATGACAAATTAGTAAAAAAAAAAATATTATATATATATATATATAATATATATATATATTATATATATATATATAATGTATCATTTATTTAAGAACATAGAATTGCCTTCAGATATTCAGTAAAAAATAAAATTACACCAAATTACACATTTAAACAGTTCCCAGCTACATAAATATGTGCTCTGGGATCTGTATATAAAATCAACATGTGATTTCCTTCTCTTAATCCTAAATGACTGAGTTAATTTTTTGGACCTTTATGCTCTGCCATTTCTCCTCTAGTCCTCACGCTGTAACCTGAGAGAGCCTGTTATGCTACAGTAACTATTGCACACTCACATAAATGTAGTTTTTGTCAAGCCGTGAGTGTCACGTAGGTTTACATTACCAAAGGTTTATGACAAAATCACTTGACGTCACCATCATGTGCACATGGTAAGAGAGAGGAGAGGGAGAGGAGCTGCTGAATGAGTTCCCTCTGAGCGGTAAGTCGCTAAAAGAGTCTGAGAAGTCCGGGGCTGTTCATAAAACTATTTATTTCACACTGCTGAAGCTGCACGTCTTTTTGGAACGAGTGCGTAGTCACTAATAACTTTGCTTTCAGCTATGCTTGTCGTTACCTTGTGTAACAGTATGATGTCAATGTGTCAACACCTCGAAAAATCGAGAGTATCATGATATGAATTTTTTATATCATATTAAAAATTATACCAGTATTATTGTAAATGATACAATATGGTACACCCCTATTGACAATTAGAGCTGCACAGTTAATCGAAATATTATCAAAATCGCAGTAAGGCCAAGTGCAATATCCAAATTGCAGGGGGTGCAATTTAGCTATTGCACTTGGCCTTATTGCAATTTTGATAATATTTTGATTAATTGTGCAGCCCTAGTAGTACTA
Source organism: Epinephelus cyanopodus (assembly GCA_026686955.1). Lineage (NCBI taxonomy): Eukaryota > Metazoa > Chordata > Actinopteri > Perciformes > Serranidae > Epinephelus > Epinephelus cyanopodus. Next base: position 35,180,831 of record CM048925.1, on the reverse strand, counting down.
CAGAGATGCATGACCTAAAAATCTTATTGTAGAAGTAAGGGAACTTGCTTGTTTGGTGCAGACCTCATCAACATCATTATTTTAACATTTTTTCAGTGAATATGAAATGCAAAAATGACCATTTCCACTAAAATTGTGACTCATAATGCAATTGCGATATCTGTAAGTAATTGCTTAGGTTAGGATTAAGGTTTGGTAAGGTTAAAGCACAAAAACAACTTGGTGAGGGAAAGAGCAGGGTTGTGGTTTGGGATACAGTAATAATGTAGGCTAATTCTTTTTAGAAAGACAGTTTTATGAATTGAAATATTAAATAAATAATATTACATAGTTGGAAAAAAAAGAGTTAAACTTAACTTTAACTCAACTCTGTGTGTAACCAGTTTCTCCAGAATTGTTAGGACTGAATGTGGTAGGGTTGGGATGTGATTTATTTCAGCTTCCAAAAGGGGGGACACCAGAATAATTTGAGAACCACTGGTGTAGAGACAGTCATGCAGCCCAACTGAGGTTCACAGAGGGGATCGGAGGCACATGCAGGGATCTGTTTAATAATCTGACCCGGGCATCATACACACACATTAATCCAGTTAATTGAGGGCAACAATTGGATGAACACGAGACTGTGAGAACCTTGGCTGAAGCCTTACTGTGGGAGACAGAAGGAGCCTGCTGTGGCTGGGATGAAAGGCCTCATGACAGAAAAGCCATGTGCAAGAGTCTAGAAGTATGTGAAAGACAAGAGTAATCTCAATTCTATAAAAATATTAAATCTCAAGTAAATAATTGCACACTTAAAAAAATTAAAAAATCCAGTGTGTTTACAAAATGAAATGTGAAAAAGTCCAAGGGAGTTTATTTCTTTGTATTGTATAGGAACAGAATTAGAAGTACTTGATGGAACCCGTTGAAGTCTATCAACGGACCTTTGATGTGTTGCTGTTGGATAGAGCTTGTTGTTTTGTTGTGTATTTAGCACTTAAAGGAACAAAGAGACTGTGTGGAAAACTTAACATCATACTCAACACTTAAAGTTCCCCTCCCTGTGCGTGTGTGCTGTAGTCTGCTGTAGTGTGTGTTTCTGGTGTGGAGCTCAGTAAGCATGGATTATGCTGGCCCCAGTTCCAGTTTTACAGCCAATAAACACCTCTTGGATCATAAAAGCAAATTTTCAAGCAGAATACACAGTTTATAAAAGGACAACACCCTGTAGTGTATGCCCACATAATTAGGAGTTCTGACAGCATAAATAACATGTAATGGAGGCTCTTTAATCACAGAATCTTCATGTCAGGACATGCTTAGAGCATCTGTTTTCACTCCCAATTATTACCTTCTCATTTTATGACTCTGGATTGATAAGTGACAGCAAAAGAATTTGACATGAAAGAAGCCCACTGAGCCAGACTCAAAGTATTTATGATACTCCAGAGTTGACAGAATTTTCCATCTGTGTCCTATAAATGTCATCTGTTGGTGTCTTTATAGATAAATATGTTGAGACTTAATGAGAGACAGCAAGCATGGAATAAGCAGGTTAAGCCTCTTAAATAATGCTGATTTTGTAATTCCAATGTGTTTTTTCTTAAATAAACAAAGTTATGTTTACATTCCAGGGATAGACTGGAAATAAAATAACAATAGCAACAATAATAAACAAATTTAAGGAAAAATTAGCCCACCGTTGACCCATTAGCCCATGTCACACTTTACAAGAATTCTTAATTGTCTAGAGGACAAACTCTAGGAATACAACTCCCTTCCCTTGCTGTAATTTCTTAATTTGTGAACTTCGACTGTGAACTGAGCTAAGCAGGCACACACAGTAACAAATTTGCAGTGAACTCACCAAAACTTTGCTGCATACATGCTTTTTGCCTCTCTCTGTTACAACTAGACAGCCTTAAACTAACTGCGGATATTGGAAGATTTGTGTTCTTTTTTCCATATGAAGTTTTAAAGTTTAAATGGGGCTCAGCAGCATTCATGGATTATAGATTAAAAAATGTGAAGTCGCTAATGATGGATCAGAAATGTGCCAACACATCTTTTACCAACACTAGTTATCAAACAAAGGCCAGAGACTGTGTTATATTAAGTATCTGTGAGCTATTAATTCGCCACTTCCAAGCAGAAGAGAGAAGATAACGTTATCTTGGAGCCTTTGGGTGGAAAGTTTCTCCTCCTCTGGACAGCTGCATCATGTCAGTCATGCATTAAAACAGAGAATACAAAAAAAATAATTCTTCATGAATTGAAGTAAATGGGGACTGCGTTTAACAACAGTAGAACCATATCTGTTTAATTTACACAACTCGTGCTGTATAGTCAAAGTCTCATTTATCCAGTAACATGCTCAGTTCTTCCTAGACACAGGCATTTTAGCTAAAGCCTAACTATTTAAAACACTTCCATCTACAAGTAGCGCACCCTTGAGACTGAGACTGCACAAGACTGTTTGTGGACTACTAATATGTTTTAGTGAAAGTGCAGGTATCTGGGAAGTTGTGTGAGAATTTGTTAACAGATATTTTGATGTAATTTTGTTGTTCATGAAGACCGTTAACCTATTTTGGATTCTCCATTCACTATCTAGACTTGCAAGAGAAACGGTTTTCTTTATGAATTCAAGGTAACTCAAGATCAGTAATGGTAATGCAAATTGTCATTTTGCAGGTAAAGTATTCCATTAATATTGTTGATACTTGTTGGCTGAAGGTGGCTGTTCAAGGACACTCAGACTAATGTGCTGTTGGACTCTTTGCTCTCTAAATGTTTTATTGCTTGGATTATAATTGAAACTAAGGTAGGAAAGTGTCACAGAAACTTAAATCTGCATTATCAAGATAAAAGTTTGATTGATTTTTTCTCTGGCAGCCAGTGTGTTTTTACAAATTGTCACATCTCAGGTTTCAGCTGAGGGCCATATTTTGAAGGTTACACATAATGCCAGCAGTCATTAACAGTACACTGAGGCAAACTGGAAGATAACAGGATTGCTTTTGGAAACTTGTAAAATACCTAACTTAGCAGGAATGCACTCCAGTGTATGACAACTCAATGACTGTCTGTCAGTGTATTTAATAGTGATGAGAAATCAGATGAGACACTTGAGGCACGGCAGCCCTTTTCCTTTAGTCACCCTAGCTTCCTGTGGTTAGACCAAAACCACAGAAGTGTGTCACGGAGAAACTCATTAAACCACAGAAGTGTGTCTGTGCTGTTTGCGGTTATGACTGTGTTGCAATTTTTTAAAGTCTCATTGTGTTTGGGCTTGTTCAAAGTACAGCATGCACTCAGTCTCTGACCAAATTTGACCCCTCTCTTTTGCTCTCATTGGGGATTATTTCTGTAGAGCTCACATGATCCCACAAGGACTGTACATTGGTTTAACAACCTGGACAGTAGGGATATCGGTCCACTCTGCCCATTCCTCCCTGTTTTCCTGTTTGCCAGCCTTATGAGCGGAGCACATGCTGGCTTGTTTTCACTCCATGTGTTTCCTGTTCTCTTCCCAGCAGAGAGGAGAGGATGAAGGGGAGGGGTCCTGACAGTTTGTGGAGTTTGTAGCAACAGAGGAAACAGCAGCACTGGCAGCCTTTGCAGCTCCTGTTTGACACCCCTGTCTACAGCAGAGCTCACCATGAGTTAGAGAGCACAGGAGACTGTCGCCACAGCTGTCTTCTTCACCATCTGGAGTACCGTGTCTGACCTCGACAGCAGCATCACTTGCCCTGCTTCATGAGCCAGCAGGATGCGGCTGAGGTCCTCGCACTCTCCGAGCGCCTCCTTATAGCTTCACACAAGGGGCAAGCCGACAATGTGGTCCAGCTCATCAACAAGGGAGCAAAAGTAGCTGTCACCAAGGTGAGTGAGTCTGGTAATTACACTGATGATGAGGATCGATACTTTGGTACTACTTTGGTTTATGATTGTGTGTCCCTATCAGTGGGGTAGTGCTAGGTGATCTATCAAGTTGGTTGACCAACAGTCTGTTGTTAGACTGTTAGACATGCTGTGTGTTTGATGAATTTAAAAAAAAAAAAAAAAATCAATCAATTATCAAAAGGATTGCAATTTAAATTGTTATTTCACAAAGTGATTATTAAACTATTGTTTCAGTTCTAGTTTGGTGCTGGTGGACAAGGTATCATAAAAGACTACTGGCTAGATTTAGCTGTTGGTTAATTTTATTTTTGCGCTTTTAGCACCACAACTGTCAACAATGCTATTTCCTGATCTGTATAATTGATGTACAGGATCATTTAGTAATGATGGTAACACACATGCATGTTAGCATGCAAGTGCAAAATATCTCGCTGATACATGAGAAAGTGAGAAGGACATTTGTTGAGCATGTTTCCTGCTCTCTGCACTTAAGCAGTTACCTATTAAAGGTATGTAAAATGAATGAAACATAGTACAGTCACACAGTCAGTAACTATCCCCCAACAGTAACACAGTACATGACACCTCTTTTATAGTCCTGTTTCAACCTGTCCAATTATAGCCTCAGCTAATGACTAGCTGTCAGTCATCAGGGTGGGTCTGTTTAGTGCTGGTGAAGCAGGATGACATCACCACAATTGTCCAATGACTTATGTACCTGTCAGTTCATATGATATGATTTTATGTTTACTTGTCTTGTTTGTCCTTTTTCGGAACCACCTGAACTGACCCACAGCGAAAGCAACCAAAACAGGGAAATCTGATAACTGGCTGGCCTAAATCAGCTCACAAGCTTTTTATTCCCTGTAAGCGGCCTGTATTATAGTGTCTGCGTCTTTTGGGTGTCATTTTACTCCCATTGTGTCACTGAGCTGTGTGACTCATTGATGTAGTCTACTAGTGAAAATAGCCTTAGTCTGTGTTTTTTAGGGTGGCTGAGTAGCTAGTCACACTGGCCTGTCACTGCAAAGTTGTGAGCTTCCAGAAATCACTTTATCATTTGCTGCTGTTTGTGAGTAGGATAATAGATCTGCTCAGTCATTTTGACATGAATCAATTTGAATAACATATCCAACAACTCTTTCCATGGGCTCATCTGCATCTCTTAAATCAATTAGACACCAAACAGAGCATGAAAGCATTAGCGGCACTGGAGCCGCTAACACATGAACACAACCCTCATGTTTGTCATGTTTCAAATGTATACTAATAAATATAAATCCAGCAGCTTCACATTCAGTCAGAGGAATGATGCACAGCCAGTGTTTTCACTCCACTGAAGTATTTTGAGACTGCAGCCTGCTGCAGGCTGTCTCAGTGAGATCATGGTTTTGGTTAAGTGTGATCCTGTGTGGGTGTCACACAGTGATATGCTAAGACATCTTCTCTTCATTAAACTCCGTGTGCATGTGTGATCTTGAGGTGATGGGATATCAGGAATGTTGCTGTTGGATCTTTGCTCTAATTAGTGGGTATTCCTTTCCAAAAATATGGCTTTATTTTTGTTCTGTTCAGTTTTTGGTTAAAATGGTTTGCAGTTTCAGGCTGTTCGGCTAATGCCATTTAGTTACTTGATCTTCAGTACCAAAGCAATACTTTTTTGAGCTTTCAACTATAACCTGACCAATACTGTGTTTTAAGGCAGAAACTAGTATAGATATTTGGGAACTTAAAGTGGAATTATACAGTGTTTTTGCTTTAAGTTATCATTATGAAGTTAATGTTGGTTGCACAATGTAATAACTATAGAATAATGACATTTTCAGCGTTTAAATTAGTTGCCTATTAGCCTTGCTGTCACTGTATAATTCTGTCTGCCACCAGGTACCATCTTCCGAGAAATTAAAGTTCGATGGCACAAAGGAAGTGGCAGGTGGTGGAACATCTTAAGTAACTTTGGAAACTGTGGCAGTTGCTAGGCTTGGAGAAAAACAGAAAGCAATCCAGTTGTCTATGTCATAGCATTTACATAAAAATTTTATGCCTCAGTTAGGGCTGGAGGCATACTTTTTTGAGTTGTCCTTCTTTCCATTCGTGTGTATTACATCTGCACTGCCATTTACCTGTCTGTACGTCTTTTCACTTTTCCCATTCTAGTGAGCAGGATATCTCAAGAACAAGATTAGAATTTGGTGGTTAAAGGTCAAGGTCACTGTGACCTCACAAAACATGTATTACCATGACTTAAGAATTGATATGCTAATAATGACAACATTTCACACAAATGTATAATCGGATAAAAGTGTTGACACTTGATATCCAAAAGGTAGATCAAAGGTCAGCTTCACTATAATATCAAAATGTTCCTCAAAAACACTTTTCTGGTCATTATATGTCATAACTCAGGAACACAAGGGGAGACATTTGGTCAGATACTGAATTGGTGATGCTTATCTTAGGAGTCCACCTTGAAACTGTGCTGATGGCATAGGTATTGCTGCCAGGTTTTAGATGTGTGTGAAGTGTCCACTTTTTCACAGACATGGATGTAAAGTGTAACTTCAACTTGACTTGTTTGTGAAGGCATATAACAGCAAGGAGGCAATTTATGAGATATCCTTTTATAGAATTTTAAAATGTCACGAAGATACATAACAACAAGACATTTTACAGTGTAAAAGTCAACTTGTCAGTGCTCTTTTGTGGACAGACTATTTAATGGTGGCTCTGTTTCTAAATTTCAATTCCATATGTCAATATCCTCTTTCTTATCAGCAACATAAGCCGGCCTGGCTGATTTATCAGCCTGGCTCTTCTTTCATTTGTCATTGTCAGTTATGTCCTGAGTTGTTTTTTAGGCATTTTGAATCCCTGGAAGACTTTCTTTCCAGTGTTTACGGTGAAACACCAGATTCAAATCTCAAATCCCTAAAAAACTTTGATTTCCTCCTTCTCAATGTCAGACTTCAGCAGGTTGGATTTGCTACCAAATGACTTAACTTAAGATCCCCATACTGTATGATGTACGTTCGTAGATCCTTAATATCAAAATACAAACAGTTTCATCAGATGACAGTGAATTAAACTTTGATTCAGGCAAGTGTAAATTGACCCAGCGTACATTTTCCATGCTGAGTAACCTCCAGCAGAAAGTTCACAGAGTGTTGTATGCACCCAGATGTTTAACAGTAACAGCTGAACTGCTGCATGGACACATGGAACACACTTCCACCGCTTTCCGTTCAGGAGCCTCACACACACACACACACACACACACACACACACACACACACATATATATACAGTGACAAAGCAAAGAGTCCTCTGAGGCCTTGCTTTATTCTTTCATCCCAGCTCTCACACCGCCTGTCAAGTTGTCTATTCTAGAATCACACATATACAGCTTACTATAATCGTGGCAGATTTACCACACCGTTTTACTATTCCAGTTTGCCATCTGAAATGACAATTGTAGCTAGATATTCTGGCTGCACACATGCTGAAAGACTGAGGCTAAAGCCACATGTTTGTGTAAAAGTCAGCACCCTCACTGCTTCATGTTCCATGTGAGGTAGAGCATGGGCATGGGAAAAAAAAGAAACATTACTGTTCTTGTTTTGCAGGGTAAAGCTTGTCAGCCAGTTCTTCATTCTAACATTATCAGAAAAACATGTCTGCATCAATAAAAGGAGTTGAAAAGTTCAGAGGCATACATTTCTGATAGATCAGACAATTTGGAACCAGTTCTCAACTGAACTGGATCTCAATTCTCAACCTTAATTTTTCGTAGGTTCAAGCACTACATTTTACTTTTTCTTATTTACTTATACTTTTCATGACTCAGTGTGCATCTGTTTCATTCGACCGATCGATACTGCTCCATTACTACTCCATTTTTCCCCACACCTAAGTTTAGTAATCATCAAGTCTCTTCTGTAGTAGAATTAACATTGTATTATGCATGCACACTCTTATCCCAATAGCACACCAGCAGATGGTAGACATGAAATAGAATGCTTTTTAGTGTGTACAATATGTATTAATTGTGAAAAATAAGCAAAAGCATGTTGGCCGATTCTCATAGTTCATTTTAAAGTTGATTTTGGCCAATAGGGATGACAAACCGATATTATTGTGCACCCCTTATTTGTAGTGATGGAAACAGCCTGTGTCTGTTTAAAAGAAAGGGGTTAGCCCATTCTGAAGACATTCAGGTTATCAAGGCACATGTAGGTCGAGCTTGTACATCTTCACACTGTTCATCCTTTCAGAAATATAATCCTCCTTATGAGGTACTGGCATTTCTCTCCATCATCAATATAGATACAACAGGTCTTTTGTGCTGCAGATTTCCTGGATTTGGGAAATGACTTAAAGTTTTGATGTTAAGAAGCAAAATGTTTCAGGCACACATATAAATTCACTGGTTTGTTGGGACTGTTAAAAGTATTTTCACTGTCAGAAACCTGAAATGAAAGGAGAGCGCATGCAAAGCCAGTGCTGAGTATTATTCATGTGTGAATGCTTTATCCTTGGAGATTTTGTTGTGTATCATGTGCTTTGTGTTTTCTGTTGTGACATCCCAAACCAATTTTCCATGGGAACATCATGGCATCATATTGTAACAGCTACAACAATATTACATGTGCTGCTGCTCGCTCTGATGATTTTGTTTGGACCAGCTGTATTTGGGTATTTTGGCAGCGTGCCGTTATGAAAACTTAATCCGGGATAAAGGGGGCAGAGTTTCATATGCAACATTCCTCTGCTCAGGAAAAGGAATTTAGGAATAGTTTTTAGAGGTCTAATATGATGAATGGATTGAGACTGAAAAAACATAAAACTAATAAAAAGAGAAAAAAAAGGCAGAAAGAATGAAGCAGGGGGTTGACGAGGTTGGTAATAAAAATGAAGATATGAGGAGGAGGAGAGTGGGGAGATGATGTTTTAGAGTCCAGTGCCTGAATGCTTCTGGGTTTACAACCTAGAGAAGTCAGAGGCCAACAGTGTCAACCGCTCAATGACAGAAGCTTGATTAGGAATGAACAAAAACAAATGAAAAACACTTCATTTTAACATTTCAACTATAATGCTCATGTATGCCTATAAACATCGAGCATGAAGCATCATTCTTAACCTTGCAAACTGTTGTGTGACAAAAAAATCTGAACTCAAGGTCCACTTACTTTCACCTGCATCTCACGGTCTTTATCAGCTGATAGATAGTGTCATCATGCTGCTCCAGTGTGTAATTTTAAACAGCATACCGGCATAGTGAAAGCAAAAGAGGCATGACGGGTATGACATGTGACACAACAACATTTGCCTCTAGCGTGACATATAACATATGCATTGGCTGCGCTTTATAAACAATAACAACAACATAGCATGGCAATAACAATTATTTACCGTCTGTTATATGATGGCTGATCTCGTCTTCTGCTTGGTGGGTAACAAGCTCCCAGACCTTACTGTTTTTTTTTTCAGTTTGCGCACATTTTTAGTTAGTGTTATTCTTCTTTGAGTTGGCTGCTAACTGTACTAATTAGAGACAAGCTGGTTAACATAGTGAAACATTAAGAAGTTAGAGAGACAGATGAGACCAAGCCAGAGCTAAAACAAGAGTGAGTATTGAATAACACTCATTATGTGGACATAAACACAACTCCAAATGATTGATAATGTTTCTGTGGCTGCTGCATGTGTTTGGCAACTGTCAATCTCTGAACCCATAGGCTTTAAGTCTCAAAACATTAAGCCTCTGGAGGTGTGGCCAGTATTGTGGGGCTTCCAGTGTAATCTGCAGATATCCAGGCTTAGACTTGCTCCTCAGTGCACTGGCCATCTCGGCTCATCTCTCTAAGCAGAAATCTGCATAAGAATGCAGATAAGTTAAATGATAATAATAGTACTAATAATACAAAGCTAAATAGTTGTTAAACGATTGCATTGTGCCCAATGGTGCGCCTCTTTTGCTCTCCATGAACTGTTTGCTTGCTGCTCAAATGTGATTGGTCAGTATTTCTCGGACTACAAATGGACTGTAGACAGAAGCCAGAATGCTTCTGATACCAAAGACTTGTCCCTTTGCCTACAGATTCTGTATACATATGTACATATCTGAAGAGCTGATGCAACTGTTTGTTAAAATGTTTGTCTCATCAACCTACAAGTGATATTATGTCAGTGTTATGTTTTGGCTTGTTTGCACTGCCCCTAAAATCAGATTATTGCAAGTTGTTTATTCCAAGCCTAAATTGCATCAACTGTCTGTGGACACAGCTACTTTGGAAGACTTAAGCCTAATTGTTGTGTTGTGTAAACTTATGAGGCCTCATGTTAGCTTCTACCTTTTGTTGAGGACTTTGGAATTTGTCCTCCAATACTTTCATTAAATGTGAACCCACCCTTCAATGCTTTCCAATTCTAAAGCCATACCTGCGGTTTGTCTCTGGAGTGCTAACCAAGCCTCCATACAGCTTAGAATTTAAAGGAAATTTTTCTGGCGTCCAGGTTGGAGGAAATGTAAGGTGACCAAGCTGTTAGAGCACTTCCACAGCATGAATGGACATGAAACTCTCCTGTTACGATCATCCATACCAAAGATCACCTGACACCGAAGGAATATCTGGTTCTTTAATATTATTATTATTACTAGGAGAGGTCAGTGCGGTCTTGAATGTGTCTGGGGAGAGAATTCCAGAGGGAGGGGGCAGCTACGGAGAAGGCTCTGTTGCCCCAGGTCCGGTGCTTGGTCCTAAGTGGTGGAGTCAGGAGGTCAGCATCAGAGGAACAAAGGCTGTGGGAGTGTAGTGGTAGAGCAGGTCACTGTGGTAGGAGGGGGGCCTGGTTATTGAGGGATTTATAAGTGAGAAGAGCGAGAGGTTCCGCGGTCATTTATAATGTAATGTTATAGATAAATGTTTTATGTGTTCTATGTGTAGGTATGTAAATGTTTTCAAGGACGTTTATGTTGAAATAAAAATACCTACAAGTAGTTATGTTTCCTTGTATTAATTCATAGGATTCGAGGTGGGAGAGGAGAATTGGGTGGTAAATGGTGTTAAAGGCAGCTGTAAGGTCATGATGGATAAGAATGGAGAGGTGACCAGAGTCTGAGGCAAGGAGGACGTTGTTAGTGACTTTGAGGAGGGTGGTGTCTGTGCTGTGTTGAGAGTGGAAGCCGGATTGAAATGGTTCACACAGGTCATTGGAGGAGGGGTGGGCTTTAAGGTGAGAGGCAACAGCACGTTCCAGTGTTTTTGACAGAAAGGGGAGATTTGAGATGGGTCAGAAATTACTTAATGATAAGATAAAAAGACAAAGGTGCAAGCCTTTTGGCAAAGAACTGAAGGAGAGTTTACTCCGATTTACTCTAATTAGCCTTTGTAGGTCAGTGTGTTTCGGTTTACTTTAGGACTTTGATGAATATGGTAATTATGTGGTGTGTTTTTGTTCTGAGTTGCAAAGATGAAGAAGTCTGAGTTTGCTACAACTCTGATTTTCACCGCTGACTAGCTAGTACGTTTGCAAAGGCAAAGGCTCAGTGAAACTTCAGTATTAAGAGCCATCTGAGGGCAAAAAACACAGTTTCCCAAAAAACAAAGTTTCTATGTTGATGAATATTGAGGATATTCTTTAAGGGGCCCTGTGGACTGTTCTTGTAAACAAACAAAAACTACAGGCTATTTACATTCAGTAGAACTCGACAAAACACATTGTGTGTGTCCTGGAGTAACAAATGTGTTGAATGCATTTCCTTCCCTCATAAAACATTTGCAAAGCCGATTACTGAAGCACTTTAAATCCAGCATTGTTTACATCAATGTTTACCAGCTAGCAAAGACTTCTGGTCTCTGTTAAACAGAACAGAAGAATTGAGTTTGGATTATTTCCACGACACTAAGAGCATTAAGATATAAGATAAGATTTGGTGAGATAAACCTTATTGATCCCTAGTGGGGAATTTCAGTTGTTGCAGCAGCACAGGGGCAGCAATGGGTGCAGATAAACACTGAAAGTTAAAAGATAAATGAATAAGAGGTATATAAAACTAAATTGCAAATAGATTTAAAAAAAACTATACAAGAGCATTTGGAGACAAACTTACAAGGCAAAGTGACACCCAACATACCGACTGCCACTGAAAAACCAACCCGCAGAGCCACAAACAGACCCTCAGTCAGTCTGGAGACAACAGAGGCTCCCTGCTGGCCTGACGCCACCTGTTTACCTGAGCTTGGCTGGTGGCTTCCCTCCAAGCCTTGCCCAGTGTAACTCAATCTGAGGACCACATAAATACAGAGCAGAGCCGAGCCGCACCCAAACAAAGCAACTCCAAAGAACCTTCAAACACCGAGATAATACCTGGGGTGTAATGCAGATTGTGCTGTTGTGTGGGAATACATACCTGATGTGTAATTAAACTGTATTTACTCAGTAAAAATCACAGATTAACAGGGATCACCTGGATCTTGTGTTTGAAGTTTGAATGGTTACCTACATGCTGACATCCTGCTCTGTCATTCTTCTTAATGCATTTCATTATGTTGGATGTAATGTTCAGGATGTGTTGAGAGCTTTTAACCTATTATCTCCTGGCTACTGTAAGAAGGAATTTCCCGCTGTTGATGTTCATTATGTCACATCACCATCCTACGAAGCCTTGCTGCATTCCAATGGTAATTGCATTGCTGATGCGTTTCCTATTACAGCAGGATGTTAATGTCAGTTTAATGTATATAATCAGTAACTATTAAGCACCAATTTATGTACAGAAAAACATTTTTTCACCTCTCTTTTCTGACTCATTAAAGATTTTTAAATACAGGCAGTATATTTAATTTTACTGAAGATGACATCGCATATGAAATGTCCCCTTATATTTAGTATTTTGAATCATATATAATGTTGGCTACAAGTGATGGGCAGTCATGCAGAGGAATTAATCATGGTGTGCATGAAGCTGTGATGATTGATGTGATGCAGCTATGACACATAATCTTTAGAAGCCTGCTGTTGGCTGATCCTGTGTTCGAGGGAGGGCATTATGGGTAGAAAGGGTTAGACCTGCAACAAATGATTGTTCTATTCTCCACTAATTTGCAGATTTCTTGAGTAAATGATAATCACTTACTATCTATAAAATGTCTGAAAATGTTGAAAAATGCCCATTATAGTGTCCCAGTGCCCGAGGTGAATATTCAGACCAATACTCATTTTACAGTGATATAAAACAAAGGAAAAATAGATAATCCCTCCACTGGAGAAGCTGGACCCACGTTTGAAGCATTTTTATGCTTGAAAAAACATTGAAACAATAAATTAATCATCAAAGTACATAATTGTAGTCCTTATTTTTCCAACACTTGGACTTTTGTCCAACTGTGTTTTTTGTAAAAAAAAAAAAACAAAACCCACACTTTATTTTAGAGTACAGTGAATTTCTGGCACAGAGACGGCAAACTAGCTCAAGGACATGGCCAAACACGAGTGTGATGCTGAATGTATTAAAATTTGTGGGCTTTGAACTAATGACTAAAGAGAAATTTGGACCCCGAGGCCGGACCAGTTGGGAACCAGTGTTCTAGGTGCCACTAAGAGCACCCAGGGACATGTTCTGAATATATACACAGAATAAAATTATTTATTTACCATAACTTTTGGATAGAAACCCCCCAAAATGAAACAGCGCTGAGCAAATGCTGCCTCGGTTGGTTAGTTTTTAGCCGCCAAAAAGGCCCACCTAAAAAAACCAATAACAGTTCAGGTGTACAGTATATTTTGATTGTGTTTACTGCTTTAGCTTGTCTAAAATGCATTTTGCTGTTGCCTCTGTTCACAGAAGTACATTTCTTGGTGTTCAGGCAAGTAGATTTAGTTTATCAAAGATTTTAAGAAAGCAAAAGGACATAAAATAAGCACAGCAGAAATTCTAGGACAAGTCAGACCACTGTGTTTCACCATATTTTTTAAAGTTACAGTTATGGATGAAAATGACAACAGAAATCAGAAAGTTTGCAGATTTCGCAATCTGCAGTTGAAATCAATTGCCAGTTGTTTACCTGGGAGTGTTTGCGCAAAGTCACTGAGTCAGTCTATATGGGTGCATTTTGTGTTTCAGAACTGGGAACACTACAATAGAATAAAGCTCATTTGAGTATAAAAAAGAAAACAAACATTCTGTGGCTCCACAAAATCAGTCTCACATTTATTGTCTATGGAGTAGCTCCAGACTTTATATTTGATGACACCCAAAGTTTGAGACTTCCTTCTCTGGTTTCTGGCTTTGAGAGAGAGTAACTCATATTTGCTAATGTCGAATCAACTTTTCTAGGCCATGGAAATAACATTAGAATTCTTAATTTTAGGTGGTGTTCCCCTTTAAGATTGCTACATCTACTCCAATACAGTGGGAATGACTGGACTTTTGTTAGTTGTGCTCATAGTATTGAAAATTACAACATGCCTCTCTACATCTAGATAATCCAGATAATCTACAGACCTTACTGTAATCAGTTTGAATTGGAACTATGTCTTGCGTAGAAAATAGATATCGCTTTTAACATTTTCTGTAATTTAATTTTGTATCACCAGTGAAATTACAATTGTTTCTCTTGTATTTGGATGGAAGCAGAACTCCCTGACATGGGCAAATAAAACTGAAACCATTTGACAGCATACCATCAGAGTTTAAGGTCCAGTGTGTAGGATTTAAGGGAATAGATATTGGCACAAATAGAATGTATTGTAAGTTTGTTTTCTTTAGTGTATGATCACTTGAAACAAGAAATCATTGTATTTTCGGTACCTTAGAATGAGCTGTTTTTAGCTACGTAGCAGGTCCTTGTTTATGGAGATTGCCATGTTGCACTTCTGTGTTTCTACAGTAGCCCAGAATGGACAAACGAAACACTGACTCCAGACAGAGTGATTCACATTTTTGCGTTTTTATATTCACCACCGCATCTGCAAACAGCAGCGACGGAGTTACACTGGTTTGTAACTGCTTTATTTAGTATTTTTCACTGGTTTAAATTGTCAGGTCTGGTTTTTTTTGGAAAGGACTCCCACTAAAAACCTCCTGAACGTCTGGATCTTAAGTTATCGGAGAAAACAGATGAGCACACATTTGAAGGTGGTGGCCAAACAGCATCGAAAAACATTGATATGTACTGTAATGTGCAACTGCTTTATTCAGTGTTGCCAAACAGCGTCAGAGAAACACTGATTTTTAATGTGAAACCGCTTTTTTTCAGTATTTTTTACCAGTTTTAATCACATAGTCCATTTGTTTTGGAGAAGAAGAGGCCTTTCTGGATAATTCAGCTCACAGTAAAAACCTCCTGAACAATAAACACTGACAGAATTCTAGCCAGGAGAAGTTTCAGCTGGTTGCAATGCACAGCTTGACGCCACCAAATCCCCCCACATTTCAACTTTAAGCAAAGATTAAATATCTTTCTTTGCTTTTTTTTTTTTTTTTAAATGAGGTGATCCTTTAAACCTCCCAAAAGTTAAGTAACCTTTTTGCGTCAGGACCCGCCCACACATCCTCATATTGGCAGGATGCAACGTTTATCCTCTACTCAGCTAACATGAACAGCTGTGCAGACTGCACTATTCTCTTAAAGCATGGATTAAGTATTTGTTTGTTTTCTGTTGGCTCATTACTGAGAAGGATTGTACCCCGTAGCAGATTGTCTTCAGTCATACCACCAGCTATGACCACGGTTACTGACTCTGCAGAAATATCTGACTCACTGGACCATGAGTCTGTGTGTGGGACAGCAGAGGTGTTGTTTTTTTTTTAACTTGACTTCTGCTGGGAGTTTGCGTGCTTGTGTTATGTGCACTCTGGGGTTTTGTTCACTGGGCTGAGTTGTGTGTGTTTTGTGTCCACAGTATGGCAGAAGCCCCCTGCACTTGGCTGCCTACAAAGGCCACATTGAGGTTGTCCGTATCCTGCTCAAAGCTGGCTGCGACCTGGACATCCAAGACGATGTGAGTAGATTCATCTATCAGCAGCGTCGCCCATGCTTCCACTTTTCATCTACTTCCAGCTCCCGCACTGCAGTCCTGATTGGTGGTTACCAGTGGAGTGCTTATCTTTTTGCTAATAGTTCTGTTTTACTGGAAAGATTTTTTAAATCATTAGGCTTTTTTTTAACTCAAAGATAACTGTAGTGTAATGACCTCTAGTGGCCTTGAATGGGACCCTCTGGACTGCCCCCTTGTGGGTTTGCCCTCAGAATGCAAGTCCCCCTTTCCCACTGATAGTGATAACCCAGATCTCTGGCGTTGCCAAATTCACTCTCTGTGGTCAATGAGCTCCGCAACAGGCTGCAGTACATTCTCCAGGACTGGAGGGAGCAGGAGGGAACAGGAGGAGGAGGATGAGGAGGAGGAGAGAAGACAGTGGAGGAGGGCTGGGAAAGAGCCTGGAGGATCAGGGAGAGTGAAGGAGGTTAGCCAAAACTGCTCCTACTGAGCCAGCAGAAATCTGTCCCCCCTTCCTTCCTTCCCTGAACAAACTCCTCTCCTCCTCCGCTGCTGCTGCTGCTGCTGCTGCTGCGCTCGGCTCAGTTCTTATCTTCTCCCTCCTCTTGCTCCTCCAACTCTCATGGAATTCATCGCTCTATCTTCCAGCGCTTTCATGTCAAACCTGGCCTCTAAATGTCACTCACCACTAATCTGCTCTGTGTACAGAATTCCACTTATGGTTGAGCATATATGTGTGCTTCTCCTTCTTTCCTGGGTCTGTATGTCACTGCTGCTGTCATGTGGTTATACAAACCACTCTGGACTCTAATAAGCAAATAGAGCTATTAGAGATTACCTGCTGTGGTTTGTATACCTGCCATATTGGGATCATATTAACATCATCACTGCTAGAGTCAGTAATAACTCTGCTGAGTTCAGGGATACGTGGTGTGCTTATCAAAAATCAGCTTAAAAACCTTCTGCACTTAAAGGGATAGTTTGTTTTTTTTGGGAATTTTGTACTACTTTGAATATATGTTGAATTGTGAGATTAGCTTCTTATAGAACAGTTATTGATGGTAATGGGATGAAGTAGTAGCTCTGCTCAGTGGAGGGATGGTTTAATATTTTATACTCTCTAGCTTATTATTAATGTCCTTTGATCTCATAATTTGGAACTGATACTGATGGTTGGATGATATTAATTAGTCGGTGAAATTATAGACTTTGTAAATGTGTCAAGTTGCATTTATTTTGAGCAGGCCCACTGTTGGTTCCAAGCAAAGCAAGGCTAATCTCACTGGTTATACCTTTAAACTGAATGCACAGACATGAAGGAAAGGCTTCAGTAGTTTGTTCTAACCTAATGAAAAAAAGAAAAACAACAACAACAACAACAACAACAAACTTAACTAAATTCCCAATAAACAAACTGTCTCTTTAAAGGAATAGTTCAACATTTTGGAAAATACATCTGTTTGCTTTGTTTCCAAAAGTGGGATTAGCAGATAAAAGTAAAGCTGAGTTTTGTTATATACGAAGCTGGGTCCAGGACCTGTTTAGCGTAGCTTAGCATAAAAACTGGAGGCAGGGGGAAACAGATAGCCTTGCTTGCAGATTCCTTAATAAATTGCGCTTAAGGGAGCCACAGCGTGCAGACCCTTCTTGTTTTATCGCTTTCTTTTAAAATTGCCACACCTGCCTTGCAAAGTTTTTTGATTTGCACAATTGCTGACTCTGATTTTTTTGGAAACACATTTCTTGCATTTCCTTTTGCTGATTTTCTGAAAACTCTTTGACCTACATTTGGTTGGAAACTTGACCACTGATTTCTATTTTTAATGTCAGAAAGAGCTAATAAGCAAACGAGTATTTCCCAAAATGTTGTCTGGCTTTTATTGTAAATTGAGACTTTGTAAAGCTGTTGATCTGTGGAAAGGCTCAAGGGTGTATTTTTTTAGCAGGCCTACTTGTACTGTTGACTCCTTTAAAATGTAGTAATGTAGCTAAACCAAATTAAAACGCACGCACTGACAGTTAATGTGTTTGGCCACTCAGAGTAAGCAAGAATAACCCAAACCACTTCCAAAGTAAACTATTCTTTCAAAAGAGTGTTACCTCTTATAAGTGAGAGCTTTTTTTAACTTAAAGTCAGTTAATTATGAAAATAATACAGTTTTGAATAAGATTCATGGATCTTCATGGCATGAAAATGAGCCAGCGGAAGCATAAAGTCAAGTAAAACACCAAATTGGGGCTCTAAGATTGTCACATGATGGAATAGTTTTTCTGTGGATGGATGCAGGTTTTCTTGCCCTGTTGCTGAGTGTTTCTTGTCAAAATTTGTAGTCAGTGTTGTGTGTGTCTCTCTCAGGGAGAGCAGACGGCGTTACAGCGGGCTGCCGTGGTGGGAAACAGTGACGTCATCAGCGCTCTCATCCAGGAAGGGTGTGCACTGGACAGACAGGACAAGGTGCAGATGAAAAGATTGAAACACACACACACACACACACACACACACACACACACACACACACACACACACACACACTAATGGCACTTCTTTAACAGTCAGTTGGAGAAAGGGGGAATTTCAAAGCCATCATAATGACTGCATTAAAGCATCTGATAGTCATAGAGAAACCAGTGTGCCTGTAATCTGCTTAGCCTCATTCCCTCGTTAAAGGCAGAGTAGTGTGTTTGCACTCACGGTGGAAAGAGAAATGAAACAAAACTCTGTTGAGATGCAGTGCATTAATGGTCTATTTTAGATACTTACTGGTGTACAAAATCCAGCCAGTATTGCCATGCATGATTTAATAAAGCCCTTTCACCATAAATCCTTTACAGCTGGCTGATATTATGAATGTTCAGTCTGTCTTTTCATACATTATCCCAACATAATATTTATCATACTCCCACATAGGTCTGTAAAACGTGGAGATTGATTGTAGGAATAACGGACTGTTTGTTGTCATGAGGTCTGTAGTTTGACTCAGCCATGGGGACAGTGAGAAACTCATGTCGCATGCTGCACAGCAACTCAAGTCTTTGTTAATTAAAAAGTGTCACATTTGAGGATGGATTTGAGTATTCATTGATGGTTCATGACAAGGAATTACAAATTTTGTGTCTTTTTTATCCATAAAACTGTAGTTGAAAAAAGACATTGGAAATGTGAACAGGCGTCACAAAGGGTATTGAGTTGAGGTGAACCATGCAGTGGAAATGAGACATAATTGTTCATGGCTTACCTAAATTGTAGAGTTAGGAAGGAAGAGGATCTTGATAAATGAAAGTATCTTGAAGGTTTGTGCTAGCATAAAGTGAAGTGCATCAGTGTGGATGTTGTTAATGTGGCTTTTTGTCCTTTTCCTTTCAGGATGGCAACACAGCTCTCCATGAGGTGTCCTGGCACGGTTTCAGCCAGTCTGTCAAACTTCTGGTGAAGGCTGGAGCCAATGCTCACGCTAAAAATAAGGTAATTCTGCATTGGACTCAACCACAGTACTAAAACATGTTTGTTTAAACTGTATTCCAATAGTCATTCATTCAGTGGTGATGCTTCTGTTATTTCTGCGAGAAGTTCACTAGGCCATTGTGCTATACAGCTAAAACTATTCAGAAGAAGTCATTTAAAACAAGACTATGTAACTTTTAGAAGTAGAAATCAGTTCAGTTTGCTGCAGTAGCACGGTTATCAGAAGAAGGGTGTGGTACCAAAGTATCCCAACACTGTGAACCTGAATAAGATAATAAGAATACATTATAAATGACGTGTTTGACAGCAAAAAACACTCTGTTTACAGGCAGGAAACACAGCTCTCCACCTTGCGTGTCAGAACGGTCACGCTCAAAGCTCCAAGATTCTTCTCCTGGGAGGCTCCAGGCCTGACAGTAAGAACCATGTAAGTCTCCAGCAGGGCTCCCGTGGGTGCTGCAGCTGGAAGCACCTGCCAGAGTTAATGAGACAGATGCAGAAACAGCCATCAGTTATTCAGATCAGTCTGTCTCCTGTGAATCTGTCGATGCTAGAAAATTAGCTAGGAGCACCAGTGTCCCTGTCTCAGACAACAAGGCTTTTTGACATCTCTCTTGAGATCATTCTTGTGTTATCATTGACACAGTGTTGTTAATGTTATGTCTGCTCAACTTAGTATAGTGGTGTGACAACTACACTCAGAGAAAAAATGCATGTGATGCAAAATAGCATTATTTGTTAAATGCATGTCCTCAAATTAACAAATTGGCAACCTGTCCACTGTGTACCCTCCCTCTTGACTTCTCTCTCACTTGCTCACATTTACCAGCTTTCTATAATCACTATGGAACTTCCCCTAAAGCTGCAATATTAGTTACTTTTATATTAACCAGAGAAAACAAGACTGTGTATAATGTGAAAGGTGTTGCTCGTAATGTCAAATCCAAACTCAACAGTCCCCCCTGTGAATGGTACCAATGGAACCATTTTTTGCTGTCCCCATTTTTGGTCACCCCTATGTAGGGGTACCTAGTGCACAGATCTGGTACTACGTAAAAGGTGGAGCTAGACAAACTGCAGTCTGCTGACTGATCAGTAGCTGACTTGCACAAGGCTGAGCTTTTGCTGGTTTTGATACTTATGTCTTATGTTATACCAAAAGCGTTTGTTGGAAACAGGGCTTTTGAGCTTTGAGTTCTGGCCCACAGTTTTACTGTTTTGGTTCACTCTCACTGCTCCCATCAACCTGGTTTCCAGTAGTGGCAAAGAGCTGCTAAAAAAATCCTAAAAGATTGATGGGGGAGATTAGAGCAGATCTGAAGGCAGTCAGTGCTGGACCTAGACTGGTGGACAGATATATGACTCCATTGCTCCTTGTCTGCTAGATTTGTAAATTGGTAACTGCTTGCATTTACCCTTCCAAACTGTATATGTCAGATAATGTGTTTGCAGCTTGTTGTGTTGCCCCCAGCTAGCCAAAAAATCAATCAGTGCCGCTTTAAGTGTGAAGTTTCCCTAAACAAGTGGGGCTTTTAGCTGTCTAGCTCCTTTGATTGATTATTGGTGTTACATCCAGTAAGTGAACTTACTAATTCCTTAATTTTAGATCCTTCTTGTTTTTCTACTTCACCTTTCACTGTTTTTTCATTACCTAGTCTCCCTCTGTTTTTTCTTCTTTGCTGTTCCTTCATGCAAAATGCTCTTTGAAAACAAACTTGATTCTTGACTTCTTCTTCACCCACTCACATTTACCGGCTTTCTATTATCCAGCGGCTTTGAAATCCAGGATGACTGCTCTCTCTCTGCAGTGCACTGCCGTCACAGTGCTGTTTACATGGCACAGTAGTCGCTTAATTATGAAACACTACATGGTACATTTGCACTTCAAACGTAATCTGCAGCCTCATGGGGGAAACTGTTGTTAGTCAGCACGACACAAATGCAGGAGGAAGTTGGCGGTGATGTGTTTGAACAGCAGCTGTCCTCAGATGCTCTCTGAGAACTGATTGTTAAAAACTTCGCTTGTGCTAACTCTCAGACAGTCACCGGAAGAACCCTGTGGTTTCAGTAAAAGTTGGCATAATTGAAATAATTTGGCTTATTAGTGTTAAGTTATTGATGCATTAATCTCGAAGGATTTGGGGCTGAATCTAACAAGTGTTGCCGATGCTGGTCGATCTATCAGTTATGTTCTTATCTTTTTTATTCATTAAATGTTCATAATGATATACTCCCACTGCAATAGCCCAGCAACTTACTTTCAGGTTATTTTGTCTGGCCAGACCATGCAATCCATATACAGTATTTTCAAATTAAATTGGCATGAAAAAAAGAAGAGAAAAGCATCTGACTTTTTTCACAATATGTATTTGATTTAAATAATCAGTTATCTATGGAAACTTAAAAATTATTTCTTTAATGATGTTATCTCTAAATCAAAAGTTGTTTCATTATCTCAAGAAAACAAACCTTGTTTTATTGAAGCATCATGATACATAACTTGTTATCTAAAGAAAACAACAGGTTGTTGTATATCCTTATCTCGAGAAAACAGTCTTTGTTAGCTCAAGACAACGAGATAATCAACCCATTGTAACGAGAAAACAAAAAGTTGTTTGCTTTTATTGGACTTCTTATCATGATTATCAGAGATCAATATTTCCATGTCAGTGTGCATAGATGGCGTCTTGACAACTGTAGAAACTAATTCAAGCTGAAAATGTCAGATCAACGAGTAGACTACCAATTACAAAGTGCATCAGACTGTAGGCTACAATCAAGTTCTGTCATAGGCAGAAATTGTATTGTGCCTTTCTGTTAGAGATATCATTCAGGTCAGTCATCATCATTTAAGGAGACTGGCTGGAAGAAGGCTGAAATCAGCCTCAGACTCTGAAGGAATCTCAACCAACATTAGCTCTCTTGCTAAGTAAACATCCACAAGGCAAAATGTGCTGTTAATGTCAGTGTGCAGGCTAGATAGCTGTCTTAGATCCACTGCAGCAAAAGAGCAGCTAAACTCATCTGCACATGTCAACACTGGTCAGTTAAGATGCTAAATGGTGCTTTAATCATCAGCACTAGTGCTAACAAAACACTGTTTTTTAGCTGGTAGGCTACAGTTACCAGCAAGACTTGTTTTATTTCGTCATTGTGTGTCTTTGTGCCCTTGTAAGCTGAGCTGTCAATCAGACGTGTACACTGGCCGTCTGTTTCAGTGGCTTGTAGGATGAAGGAGAACTTCTGATCTATGCCCAGAGAATCTTTTCACTAAATAAAAAATCTAATTGACATGTTCTTTAGCTGCAAAACAAATTGACAAATTTTAGTTGGACTGTAATGCCTAAAATGACTAATAACGAACACAGTGCTTTCCTTTCCAGCGCCTTTTAAAATAAACAGCCTAAAGTACTAAAATTTATTTCTAACTAAAATTTATTTTTTAATGTTGTGCTTCTTTGAAGTGTCATGAATGCCTCATTTTGAAATGAAATTGCTAATCACTAAATATGTGTTCCAGGCGGGGGATACGTGCCTGCATGTGGCGGCACGCTACAACCACGTGGCTGTGATACGCATCCTGCTGGGAGCCTTTTGCTCTGTGTCAGAGAAGAACCTGGTGAGTTACGGACTTGACACAAAATGATCACAAACCACCAGCTAGATACCTGCTGCATATCCTGTCAGGGGTTTTTTGCACAGCACCTGTCACTTCGGCATGAGAGCACTGATTGGGAATTTGTTGCCAATGTTAAAATCAGTTATCTGGCTTGTAAAAGTGACTGTTGTTTTTTTTTTAATTCACAATTTCTGTCCAGTTTCCCTTGTTAACTGACTCATCAGATCATATTCTTTTTAAATATTTTTTGTTAGATCTAATCTGTTATCATGCAATGTAGATTGTTCATACAAGCATTAGATGCCTAGAAGTTTTGCATAAATTAAGGCTCCACTCTCACACCATCGTATTTTCTTGTGTGTGTGTGTGTGTGTGTGTGCGTGCGTGCGTGCAGGCTGGGGACACACCGCTACACGTGGCTGCTGCTCTGAATCATAAGAAGACAGTACGTTTGTTGCTGGAGGCAGGGGCAGACAGCCACATCTGCAACAATGTGAGTGCCTGCAGCCTCTTTCTACATCATTAATGCTCAGAAGAAGTGTTTGTGCACTCTGCCTTTCTTCATCTTCAAGTCAGCACACATTTCTCTTGTGGTACCAATCTGCTGTTGAGAGATTTCTCCAGGAGCACATTGTCCCTGCCTCCTGAAATCTATTTAAAGCTGCACTCAGCAACTTTACTCATTGGCAGAAGCAAAGGATGTTCCTAACACATCATTTCTCTGATGTTTAAACGGACATTTAAACTTAAAACAGCCCTGTGTGTGTGTTAAGTCTCGTCTATCACAGTTTTACTGGCAGTTGACAAAAAAGTGATAATCAAATTGTGACCAAGTCTCCAAAGATAGAATGAATATGAACCTGTTGCTAATAAGGGCTGTATAACAGAGAGGATGTATTACATGTACCATATATATAAAGGCTCACATGGCAGGTTGAGCATTATGTATTTCCAAAGCACTAATCCCATCACTAACAACAATAGAGACATTGAGAACAGGTAAACACAAAGGATGTGTTGTGTCAGCATTAACTTGATTTAGGGATAAAGGCTGTTTCATTCATTATTAAACCAGGTAAAAGTCTCACTGAAATTACCCGAACACGTAAAGCACATGGCATACAGTATCTAACTTCTTCAGCCGTTGGTCAGGTGCATTGAAAAAGCTGATCACCGTAGTCCAATAAAGGTAAACCAGTTGGAATTTAATTGAAGTTTCAGCTTGTTTTCGGTGTGGGGTTTGAATGAAGTTTGAATTTCTGATCAATAGTAACAAAAGACCTTATTTGCCATTGTGGTAAACAAAGGCCCCAGTCTCTGTGTTTGAGTCATGTTCTGACCGTCCTTGATCAACTTTGTGTGTGTGTGTGTGTGTTTCTGCAGGCAGGTCAAACAGCTTTGGACCAGGCCAGAGAGCACAACAACCCAGATGTGGCTCTTCTACTGACCAAAGCTCCCCAGGTAAAACCAGTCCCACCAGTCCAGACAGCTGTGAACAAAACTCATACTGAGATAGACATATTTGCGCTCATACTACACAACATCCCAAGGCTGTTTTTATGCCTTTGCGCCAGCGACAGCTGTTAACAGAGGCACTATGTTTATGGGTTGTCCATCTGTCCCTCTGTCCCTCTTATCATTGTGAACACGATATCTCAAGAACACCAAAAGGGAATTTCCTTTAGATTTGGCAAAATGTCCACTATGACGTGACGATGAACTCTTTAGTTTTTGGTTGTCATAGGTCAAAGGCCAAGGTCACTGTGACCTTGTTTGTCTCATTCTTGTAAACGCAATATCTCAAAAACACCTTTATGGAATTTCTTCCACTTTGACAAAAGGTTGATTTGGACTTGAGGATAAACTGATTGGACTTTGTTGGTTAGAGGTCAAAGTCAAGCTCACCATGACCTTGCATTCATCTCATTCTAGTGAATGCAAAATCTCAAGAACAGCTTGAGGGAATTTCTTTAAATTTGAGGCAGAGATCCACTTGGACTGAAGAATAAACTGATTAGAATTTTGTGGTTGAAGGTCAAAGCTCAAAGGTCAGTTTGACCTCAAAAAATATGTTTTTGGCCATAACTTCATAAGCTAATTATGAAAAAACGTCATACAAATGTCTGATAGGATAAAACAATTATGACATTTTATATCCCAAAGGTCCAAGATCAGCTTCACTGTGACATCATAATGTTCTGCATAAAATACTTTTCTGGCCATTACTCAATGCCATATCTCAGGAACAGAAGGGGAAATATTTTGTCAGATACTTAATTGCTGACACTCATCTTGGGTGTCCCCCTTAAAAACTGTGCTGATTGTATATATATCTTCTATGCTGTCAGGGGGGAGAAGATGTGTGTGAAGCATCCATGTTTTCATAGACATGGATGTAAACTGTAGGAGAAAGTTGACTGGTGATTACAGATTGTAAAGATTTCATGATCAGGTGTTTTTTATCCTCTCAGATCGATTCATGGTTCTTTCTGGATCTGAAAAGGAGCTAAAAGCATTTTCCATGCAAGTGTAGCTGTTCTCAGCACAGAAGAGTTTAGACCACCTCATTCACCAAGACACATCACTTAGATGATCTAATCATTACAGGGAGCTTAGCTAGACTGTTGGAATCTGTAGCGCTCCTTTTCTCACAGTTTTTATTTTAAAAAGATTGTAGAATTTAGTAAAGAAAGTAAAGATGTTTGTAAAAGAATAAAAAATAATAAGTGATCAAAAGTAAAATACAGATATGAAAAATAATACTGTCAACTGCATCAAGCCTTAGGGACATCCAATCTTCTTTTTAAAAACCAACAGCTTCTTGTTGAAACCTGTAAAAACCAAACAGTGAGCTCTAGTTATTTATGACCTCGGGTGTACATAAAACAGATACATGTTTAGTGCCTCTGGGATTAATGGTCTGCTTTCATATTTAATTTATTAAACTCACATAATGATTTAAGTTGTGATCTGTGTGTGTGTGTGTGTGTGTGTGTGTGTGTGTGTGTCTTCAGGTGCAGAGTTTTGTGCGGGGCAGGAGTGTGAGGAAGAGGAGAGACAAGCTGAAGGCAGAGGGCAGAGCTCAGTCTGTTCCCAGAGATGAGATGCTGCCCTGTAAGGTAAAAACTGGATTGCTGTGTCAAAGCAATCGTAAATTGTAAAAATTTTAGGGAAAAGCATACATCATGAGATACTTGTGAGTTAGGAGGAAGGGAACAACTGAAGAAACTCAATATGGATGACATTGGTAATGTCATATATGATTAATGCAGTGGTGCTGTTTTGTAAAAAGGGTGAAAAAACTTGTGTTAATCGTCAATATATGTATATTTTAAAATGACTCATAAACCTTCAAATAAGGGTTTTGACTACATCCAGTTTTGTCCTCGCTCTATACTTCTCCGTAAGCAGCTAAGAGGTTGGAAAAATCATCTTATCTCACACTGTCTGGCTATATGCCATGTACACCAAGTGAGATTTCCAGAACCAAGCTTCATGCTTTCTTTAATTAAATGGCTACACTATTCATCAAATGGAAATATTTTGGCATAACTGGAAATACATTTCCAAATTTTGCATCTCCATTAGAATTTTACAGTCATGGGTTTGAAAAGTTTGACTGTATAGCACATGTTTGTATTGACCTACCTTTCGGTGGTCTGTGGTTGAAGAGGTTAAACACAGAGTAAATAATGATGGAAAAATCAGCAGGGTATTAGTGATTTTAATAAATTCACTTATGTGAATGATTGAAACATTTAGAAACAAGCCACAATAACAGTGTCCACTAGATTCCTTCATAAGGATGAATCTATTGGACATTAATTTCCAGTTAAGAGCTCTACCATACCTGTATTTTCCCTGTTCCCTGCAGGACAGTGCTTCTGCTGCAGATGACACCCAGAGCAGTGACCGAGCTGCCTGCAGACACGCTGAGGTGACCGAGTCAAACACCAGGAGGGGAAAGAACAGGAAGCAGAAAGACAAAGTAAGTCCCTGAAGCCATCTCACTCTAATCCACACTGGTGTTCAGTCAGGAATAGAGAATCAGCTAACTGTTGTTAGTCAAGGTTGTGCACAGGGGAAGACAATTAGTGGCACCCTCCCTAAATTGCTATTTAAGGTGTACAAGATGGAATAACCTCAGGTGCTGTTGATGTTTCAGCCGTCTTTGTCCGACCCCCTCCGCCGCAAAGAGACCAGGCACAGCGAAGGCTTTCACAAGAAGAAGTGCAAACTGCGAGGAGCTCCCCTTCATGCATCCGTCCCTCCACATAACTATAAAGCCTATCAGCTGTACACTCTGTACCGCGGCAAGGATGGCAAGATCATGCAGGTAAGGGCACCAACACTCCAGACATTATTTTTCATGTAATTATGTGTTCTATAAACTCATTGTCAATGTCATGTCCTTATAAATTCCCATTCCCCTCCTCCCTCCCACGTGCTGCTCCTACAGAGAAACATGCTAAAATACATTTTGTATGAACCTGAGCTACATTTAGTGCTGCCCCTTTTTGTCATTTTAATTCAAAGTCTCACTGCTGCCCCACAGTAAATATGGACAAGCACTTTCTGACAATGACATAAAAAGTTTGTTTAAAAGACTACACAGCTGGAGTTTGTTTTGGACACGTTCACTGTTGGTGCTGCTCTGTTGATGTTTGCGATGTGTTGCAGGCTCCTCTAAACGGCTGCCGCTGTGAACCTCTCATCAGTAAACTGGAGAACCAGCTGGAGGCCACAAAGGAGGAGATGAAGACTGAAATCCACACCGTCCAAGATTTGATGAACAGCAAGATGGGCCAACTGGACCGCAAGAACAAACATCAGGTAACAAACACATGCTACCACAACATATAAGTTAACTTTTTTATTTTTTGTTTTGGTTAAAACTGCCCACATACAAGCAGAGCAAAGTTTGTGGATCACACAGGGTCTATTTTTGTCAGAACAGCTTGCATCTTGGGAAAGTGAAATACTTCTAAAGTTAGTTAGGCATACAGTTTGTCAGGCGCTTTATTGTTCATGTTGTACAACATTGTCTTTGGCTTCATCATTCAGTGTTAAAAACAACACAAGACAGTTGATGCGGAAAGTAGCGGAAATATTCCACGGTGAATGCAGAATCCAAAAAATTTTTAAATTCTTGATGAACTGGATAAAGAGTTTATAAACATCTGTTTAAATGACTTTACAATATTGTAAATTCTGTATATCTACTTCCACTTGGAACTGTGACAGAACCACAGGAATGCAATGCAGCAGCATCCAGTGGGCAAAGTTTTTGTGTTGTTTTTGGTTATAGCACCTGAGCACAGGAAAATGATATCATTCTGCAGTAGCTGTCAAATGAATCTAAAGAAATAAAGTTGTTGAGTTGAAATATCCAGCTCCATACAGTCTGAATCTGAGCAGAAACACAAGTCTTCTCACTGTATCGCTGTTTATCTGCTAACTATCTGAACAGATACAGCATGGCTCTAACATAGCGGGGGTTAGGGATTCCATTCCCATGTAGGTGACCAGGTGGAACACTACAGTAACAGGGCTTTGCGTCATTTTCCCCTGGAGCCACCTTGTGCGTAATACATGCACAAGGTACAAAGCCTCTATCAGATAGCACACAGTCATTGATGCATGTACTCTGAGCACCACTGCTGCCTGACAAAATACAATAGTGGATGTAGTCAGGAATGCATAATCACCACGATCAGAGCAACAACAGAATCAGGTATGTAGGCCCAAAGGTAAACACAAGAGAGGAACATTGGAAGTTAAGAAATTCTTTGACCAAGCAACTGCAAGACAAAAAGATGTTTACTCTACAGCTGACTGACAAAACACTGTGTGCTGTAATGAGGCTGTCATAATCATGCAACCGGTAGTTCAGTATAAGGCACAGATGTCATCAAGCATTCTGTGTATTATAGTTGAATTATTATTCCCAAACCATGGGCATCAGTCTGCTTCTATAACAGACTCCATCTGGCTGCAGGGATTTGTTCCCATTCAGCCGCAGGAGCATTAGTGAGGTCCAACACTGGCTCTCAGTCAGTATTCCAGATCATCCCAAAGGTGTAAATGTCAGAAACAGGGGCAACCTCAGCGGCTGAAAAGTAAAGCTAATGCTGAAGTGCCAAAAACTGCAGTTTCTTGAGTGGCCACTTGAGGCTGGCTCCAAGAGCTCATAGACCCCCATGTTAAAATGCCCAACCTAACAGCAGAAATCAACATGTGTACAGCCCGGTACAAAAAAGTTGTGGTTTCTTTCGCTCACTTCTGGCTCTAAAAATCCAACATGGCAATGGTCAAAGTGCTAAAAACCAGAGTCCACAAACCAATGTGTGAACTTATGGTCAGTGGTCTGTGCAGGCACCTTCCATACCAAACTGGGAAAGCCATTTCTGTATGGAGCTGGCTACAGTGTGTGTGTATATGTGCATGTTGAAACAGGAAAGGGACAAACACAGACTGTTGACAGAGAGTTGGATGAACACCATTGTCTGAAAAAGTGGAATAAAAATACAATACAATCATAGGAAATATGAACAATTTCAAAGTTCCTCTCCTGGCATTGATTAAACCCCTAAAAATTACTGCTTATTGTTTTCCGTGAAAAAAAAATCCCTTCATGCTTTAAAATAGCTTTGAAGTAACCACACCTTTGCTTTATTTAGTATGTGCGGATCTGTAAATATGCAAACAAGCTCCTTAGCCACTGGCCTGCAGCTCCTGCTCACCTTCACTCTGCTCATTAAACACACAAACCTCTGCTTGTAAACAGTAATGGATAACATGAGCTTTCAGCTTGACTACATTGCCACAGGGCTAATAATGTGTTTCTGATGTTCAATAAACCTTGATCCCAGTCGCCAGTTCTGAGAATTTGTAGTGAAATGGGATCTAATTTTGCAAAATGCTGTCACAAAGCCACACTTTGCTTTTCCTTATTTTGCCAGTGTTAGGGAAAGCATGTTGAGAGGATTGGATTTTTAGGTTTGTGACAGAACAACCCCAGGAAGTCTGAATCTGCATTCTTGAAACCATCATTAGCACACTGCACCTCCAAGTGGGAAATGGTCAGCCATGGCATTGATTGCTTATTTTGCTTGATGATTTATTGTGTATCATACAAAAATATATGGGCATGTTAAAAAGGATAAAAACTTGAAATTCGCTGGAAAGGGTCTTAAAGACAGAAAAGCCTCTTAGCTACTGTTGCTCCTCCTGACATATTTCTGGTTGCACTCTTGATGTGTGTGACTTGTTGGTTTTGCCATCAGATGCGAGCACTGGATAAGATGACAGTGGAGAGAGTGTCCGCAGAGAGGAGCGAGTGTCTGCAGAGGATCGAGCAACGGGCTCTGCAGGAGAGGCTGGAAGCAGAGAAGAGACAGGTAACACTCACAGCCATCACAGACTCTGCAGCTGATGAGGTCATCACTGAGGCGTTGGGACAGACAGATCTATATCTCATGTTTACTGCTACATCAAATAAGACAAGTAGAAATTCAAGTAACTAAAGCAGAGCCTATATGTTGTCATCAGGGCTGAAGGTTGCTGTTTATGTTGGATAAAAATAATCTGGTATTTGTAAAGCTGCTCAGAGTATAATTTAGGTTTTACATGTGCCAAAGTTCAAAATATTTTTTTAGCAACAACTTCACACAACTTCTAATACTGCTGATAGCGAACATGAAAGAGTAAAATAAAGCAGATATCTAAATCAAAAACAGACGCAGGAGAGAAACTAAACTCCAAACCACAGAGATTTCGTCAGAAGCTACAAAAGTACTGAGAGCTGGACGCAGAGACTTTTAAAAATGCCTTTCTCTCTGCTCTGCTGCAAACAGAGATGGATGCTTCCTTCTTCAACTCACTGTAGATGTTTATGAATAACATCCCAAATGGTGTAACTGATAATGTCAACATATTAAGGGATAAGCTTTACCCAAACATTTAAACTTAAACTTTTATCAGCAATTGTTCCTCCCATTAAATGTGACGTAAACCAATGTAACCTCTTGTGTGTGGTTGTATCTGCTCTTCAAGCAGGCGTCCCTGGTCAGTGAGCTGAAGAGCTGGTGTCTGTCCAAACTGCAGAACATAGATCTTCGCTTCACAGGAGAGCCCGGCAGCACCAAGCTGCAGCGCTCTTCCTCTGCTGCGGAGGGCCTGAATGAAGCCGATGGAGCCGGGCTCACTGTGCTGCCCTCCGGCCAGGAAGACAGCTCCCAGTGCCTGGATCTCCACAACAGCCCTGCCCTCCTGGACTCCAGTCGGGGCGAGGCCAGTGTGGCAGAGGGCAGCTCAGCAAACCACTACTTTGTGGTTCATGTGGAGAGCTCTCCAGGTAACAACTCAGCAAACAGCTCACACAACCAAATGTGTCAATGTGAACATTTTCATCAAACAGAGACACTGAGTCATCAAATATTTATTTATCTCATCTGTTTTCAGCTTATTTCAAACAGTAGCGGTCCAGGCTGCAAATTCATGCTAAAATAGACAGCAATTAGCCCAGGGTTTGGCAACCTGTACTATTGAAAGAGACATTTTTGGCCATTAAATAATAATCTATCTGGAGCAAAACTTATTTGATAATATTAATGAAGGTAATAGCCTGTTAAGCCTAAATTAGCTGACTATCAACATTACTAATAGGTCAAAATGAACATTCAGTAAACTGTTTAACCACAAAGTGGCTGATCTGCAGTGTAGTGGGTTATTTATGAATTTTTATTTATTGTATTTAACGTATAATTAACCGGGTAAGTCCCTTTGAGATCAACAATCTCTTTACAAGGGAGACCTGGCCGAGACAGCAGCATACAAAAAAGTTACAGCCAAACAAGAGCACAATGAAAAACATAAAAGAAAAACAGTAACATAGAAGCTACAGTCAGACCTCTGTTCAAAGTAAAAATGTATAAAAGGAGTCCACACCTGTTTACTAGATGTTGTTTATTTATTAAAGTCACCACTGACAGGTATTTTTTAGGTTATGCTGGCAACTGATATATAATGTGTAAGAGACAGTTTTTAGCATTAGATTTATTACTGAAAATCATCCATGATTAAATCAGAATCTAAATCCGACTGATTACATTCACAGTACAGCATTTAATGCTGACATACATGCTTACACACGATCGACATGTCTATATATTATATTATATTACAATACTGTGCTGTATTCAGATTCATGTTCCTGGCAACAGCGCCCCCTCCTGGGCCTCCAAACTGGCACAAAGTCCCACTCACACTGTCATCAGTCAAAACAGCTGCAGATAATTGTTGACCAACAGCTGCTGTGTGCCTGCAGAGATTATTCACATTTAACTGATAAGTCCACCAAAGAACAAGCAAACATAAAACTTTATATATGAGGATTTTTTTTAATTATCTGAAACATGCAAAGACACAACTTTGCAAATATAGTAAACAAAGGCAGATTAGTTTTGTTGTTTTGAGTTTGACCCCCTTGCACTTTCCAGAGTTAACATGTTATTCTGACCTGGAACCTGCTGCACTGGATAAAAACGATGCTCTGAGCTGTAACCTATGAGACCACATTTCTCCTCTCAGGATGATAGTTTTGCAGGCATATGTAATTACCATTGCATGACGATAGGTTCACTATTTCTGTCATGACCTTAACATGGAAGGAATAACATTGCTGCGGGAGAAAAACACTGAGTTCTGACTCTGTGCACGGCAGCTTGTTCATGATTCAGAGTTATTGCATGCTAATTAGCAGGACTGTTTGAATAATAAATATTTGCTGTGTAGTGGTGAGTGTGTAATTGAATGTGCTCATTGAATCTCTAATTAACAGATGGTGATAAAGCTCATAATGCTGAAGTCACCTCTACTGCAGCAGCCAAAAGCCCGCTGTCATCTGTCCAGGTGGTTCGGCCGAAGGAGCGTCCTGTGATGTGTGCCGACACCCAAAGGAAGAACCAGGAGCCGCAGGAGGTGGCAGAGCACAGGGCGAAGGGGGAACGGAATTACAGAGCCAGCAGCCTGTCTCCGGCCACAGAGCGCCGCTGCAGCAGCAGGACTGAAGCCGGACTCAGAGACAGGGAGCGAGGGCGGGACAGAGGGAAGCACCACAAGAAGCATTGCCAGGGCAGGACTAAGTCCAGAGGGGCCACAGGGGTCCGGACTCTGGAGGTCTTTGGAGAGCAGCCCAGCGAACCCTCCTTTGCTCAGGAGAGGGACAACATGCACGCTCTGGAGGTGACGCAGTACTTCTTTGAGGCGGTGTCCACGCAGATGGAGCGCTGGTACGAGAGGAAAGTGCAGGAGGCTCGCTGGCAGGCCGATCAGAGGGCTCAGGCCGACAGAGCCGCTCTGATCGAGAGGATCGCTTACCTGGAGGATGAGCTGCGTATGCTGAGGACTAACAGACGTGAAGACTGCTAACACGCACCTCATCTGTCACTACCAGAGGGTTTACCTTTCAACAGCCTCAGCATGATCTGGATTTATGATCCATAAATGACAAATAGACATTGTGTTCCTGGACACCACAGCTGTACTGAGGAGATAACTGAATTCATTATGTCATTAAGCTGTGGGGCCTGGAGCCACTAAATCATATCATAATGGAATACTAAAAACGCTCCACATTCAAATTCCTGTGCTGTTGGTTGTCACGGTAACATTGTACTGATCTGTTGAGAGGTGTTCATACACTTCTATAGAAATAAGGGCAGCTGTTGTGAACTGTGTTGTAAATAAAGCAGTAGACATAAAGCTAGGTGTCAAAACACTTATCTAATGTGCCGTTTATGGGATAGATTAACCACATCACATTAAACATCAACAACAATGTGCAGTGTGCTCACACATTGTACGCCCAACCATTCTCTAGATCTTGATTTGTGTACTACCATGAGCATTCTGTCATTAACAGCAGGTGTAGCTGATCTGCACAGTGGCATCATTGGATCATATTGAAGTTGTGTGGATGGAGGGAATTACAGTACAATAAGCTTTTTGTTGGTATCTGCATGCTGAGATCAGCCCTGTGACGTTAGAGGAGCAACCTTCTGCTTACTTATGAAAATGTAGCTAAACTCACACTGTATATAACCCCTGAAGGTTTTTTTTAAATCAGTATCAGTAGCTGAAGCATTTTCTTTCTCTTCTGAGCCCGCTGAATTGCTATTCTCTGAGCTTCTCTCTTTAAACCAGGAGCGCCCATCTAGTGGGCTCAGAAAAGAAAGAAAATGCTTCATGAGGCTTCATTTGGCTGTCGCTAGTGTTTACAGTCCACCGACATGGACAGTAAGGTGATGCAACACTTGCAGACTGGCTTGTTGTTCTCCGCTACAGTCCACACTAGAGCTGCAGCACTTATGTGATTAATCAGCTAGTCGACAGAAAATTAATCAGAACTTTGATAATCAAGTAACTTATAGTCTGCTTTTAAAGCAAAAAACAGTGAAGCCTGATGCAGCTTCTCTAATGTGAGGCTTTGCTGCTTAATAGACCAAACCACTGATCAATGACAGTAATCATTAGTTGCAGCCCTGATCAACACCAAACAAACCATGTCATGACCCTGAACAGCTGACTACATATAATCATGTCTTCCAGTAAGCTAATGCACTGCCAATAAAGTAAAGAACAGTCCTGGTGAATTGTGTCAAGTTGCATGAAGAAAGCTCAGAGTTGTGTTACAGTATTACTGTCTGCTGTATGTTTGATGTAGTGACTGTGTGCTCATACATGTTGGTTAGTTTTATGGATAACTCTGTGGATATGAATAATGCACTCTGTGTGATGATGACAGAAAACATATTTTGTATTAAAAAATGATCATCTTGAATCTGTCAGTGGATTTATTCGTTTCTCTTTAATACATTCAATATACATATATATAAATACACAGCACAAATTAAAGTCTGGCAGATGGGCTCAGTTAGCTCACAGGTTCATCAGTTTCCACCATCATGGAACATAAATCCTCAGCACTGTATGCAGAAGAGCATCTCAGGAGGTTTCACAGGTTGATGGCTTCAAGTCCGTTCCATTAATCCATCCTCAAAAATAGCGTCCAGACAAAAATTGGTTTCAATACATTCTGCATCAGTCACTGACAATGACTCGACCCTGATCAGAGGGTTCCTGTCAACACCCACAGAGTCTCCTCAGAGAGCACAGCAGCTCACAGTGTTTAACTCTTGGCCAACGCCAGAGACTTCTGCAGCTCCTCTAGATGGTTGTTAGCTTGTGTGATCATCATACGGATGGCATCCTGAATGAAAAATGATAAGAAACAGCATTAATAAACAGAGCAGGGGAAGCTGGGAAAATAAGTACAATGTCTCTACATAAGTTCCATTTAAGAAGTCCACATATTTAGTTTAAGTCACAAATTAAATTAGTTCTCAGCCAGTCTTTGAAACCATTGGCTATCTCTGACAATGACGAGCCTTTGGGGACGACAGCCAGTATTTCAGGGGTCCAGGGTGCAAGGTTTTTGAAACTAACCAAGCAACGAAGGCAACAGGTACTAGCCAATTAAAGAGAGAGAACGGTGTATCATGCCTTTTCAGGGGGCGAAAAACTGTCTGGCTTCGAGCTAGTCAGCAGATATCCAAGCCGAGACCTCCTCTTCAGTGCATCAATCATTGTTTACAGTTCAATTATCGACTTGAGAAAGGTTCAGACAACATTTCTGCTGATATCTATACACAGATATCTGCACATGAATGCTGATGAATTTGAAAAATAGCTTATAAAAAGCTAAATTGTCATCAGACAATAGCTGATGAGTTCTGACACTGCATTTTGGCCAATGTGTTCAAAGACAGTTTACCTGCAGGCGAACAAGGCACAAAGGTGATTAAAGACTACTGCGTTGTGTGAACGCTGGAGAAAGGCCTGACTGAGTCCATCATATTTCGGCACTGAGGTAAATAATGATTGTTTTTATTTCTTCGAACCAATCAGAATGATCTTGGGCTCTTGCAAACTGTGTCAGGAGGGGCCTTGTTTTAGCGGACAGGTGAGCACTGGTGTTAAAATGATTCCCCACAAAAGAAAGCGCTGCACAAAACTTTAAAAGTCGTTTAAGCGTGTAGGTTCCTAGCCCAGAAGTTGTGTCCATACAAGACTAGTAGCAAGGGTGATTGAAATGGTAACTTCACTTGCAAGAAGTCAGTGACCAATGACAGCCTTTACATCCACAGTCTACATCCTGCGAGCCAGACTAACTTACACCCAATTATTAGTCACTGAAACAATTACTATCTATCAGAATCAATACTCTCTCTCTCCATGATCTTCCTGGATGAGAAGCAAAACCTCTTTAACACATCTATAACAAGGTTTAACATGGCACTTTCAAATGTCCTGATTAACACACTGCTATTCTGAGTATGTCGTCAGCTCTTGAAACCCAGCGCCCCTGAGAGCAGTTCAAGGGGATCTAACTGTGGTTGAAAGGCAAAAGCAATCATATTATCTCTTTACCTGGTTTGTGGCGTTCTTATTCCTCTTGAACTCGTCTCTTGCCCAGTCCGTGAGGTACTTCCTGTCTGCCTCACTTGGTACCAGCCGTATTGTCCTCAGCATGTTTCTGTAGATCCCCAAAACCCTCTGTCTCTGTAAAAACTGATAAAGAATCAGCAGGTTAGACTCAACATGACAGTGTAAAAAACACATTTTATTTATTAACAAAGAAGAGAAGAATATTCAGTTTATAGTGACATATAACAGCCATCAACATGAACCCAAACAAATCTGAAGTCATTATCATAGGCCCAGGCACCACACACAGTCACATCTCACCACAACTTGGCTTATTCTCCACCAACCTCACCCCTAGCTGCAGAAAACTTGGTGTCATTTTTGATAGTAATCCCAACTTTAATCAGCATGTTAAAACAACTGTCCAGTCTTGTTTCATCCAACTACGCAGAATCTCCAAAATCCGGTCCTTTCTGTCTCCCAAGAACCTGGAAATTGTCATTCGTGCATTCATCACATCCCGTTTAGATTACTGTAACTCACTCTACTCCTGCCTAAGTAAACATAATCTTTCCAGACTTTAGCTTATTCAAAATTCTGCCGCCAGACTCCTCACTAATTCAAACTAAAGAGTACACATAATCCAGATTTTAGCTTCATTACACTGGCTACCTGTGCGTTTTAGAATTGATTTTAAGATTTTAATGATCACTTTTAAGGCCCGGATGGGACTGGCCCCTGAGTACATCAAAGTATGCTTAGTCTCAAGGCGCCTTTTTATGCTGCTGGTGTAAAGCACCTTGTAACTTTGTTTGGAAAGGTGCTATACAAATAAAGCTTATTATTATTATTATTATTATTATTATTAATAATATTATTATTATTATCATTATTGTTATTATTATCAACTCCATCTCCATTACACTTTCCTACCAACTGTACACATCACTCTCTCCTATCATGGTAACAGACTATATTTCTCACAAGTGTCTCATATGATGAAACGCAGGGCTTATTAAGAAAGGTCTGGCTTGAGTGAGTCAAGAATAACCAGAATATTGCAATATCACTTTACCTTGTTTAGAGCAAAGACTCATACACCAGTAGAAATGACCTCTGTGGTGTCCAGTGCATTTAAAGGTCCAGTACACTGACTAAGCTAAACTTCGGAGTAAGCTGTCTCTCAAGCTGGCTAGCCACACATTCCTCATTCATAATGGCAATTTTGACAAAATGATGTATGAATGTATGTTTTAACTTTGGAGAATTTGTTTCTCTACTAACGTTACGCATACATTTTATAACACACACACACACACACACACACACACACACACATATTGTTTCTGCCAGTAAACAGCGGATAACTTCACTGTACACCAGACAGAGCTGCAAATAGACAAAAGTCTCCCTTGAACTGTATAAAAAAAGGATATAAGATACAAAAACAGAGCCTTCAAAACTCTAGATATGTAACAGTTAGCCAACAGCGCTACACAGATGGAGCGTTAGCCAACAAGCTAACACCGCTAGCATGATACCGTGTGGTTACTATAGTCAACCAGTCCAGCTGTTAGTGATACACACTTTCCTTCTAGTGTTGTATGTATTTACCTGTTTTAAAGAAAGAGCGGCAGCTGGTAACTTTGACACTGTCATCTCTGGCAGCTTGGCGAGGACACCACTTGGCTCAGGAGCCTCAAAGCGGATGTTGTGGTGACGTTCTTAGCGGCTACTCCGGTGTTTGTCTCCCTCTGGTGGCGCGGAGGACAGCAGCCTCAACGACAGCATGAGAGCCTTCTTTCACAGGCATCCTTTGGGCGTAGCTTAAAAAATTAATTAATGAATAATTAATAACATTAAAGGAATACTTTACCCCTCTACAGAACATTCTATATAAATTACTCACCCTGTAAAGAAAACCTTGTTTTCCTTGCACGCCTCAACGCTCAACAAATAATCTAAAAATTGAGAAAATTCTTGATGAATTGCAATAAAAGGGGTCCATGTTCCACAACAGCAAAATAATATGAACTATAATACTTCTAATAATAATTATACTCTTCTCTGGATCCACTGTAGCTTCCTATTGGTCAGCTGCAGAAACATTTTGGGGAAATGCTTGAATGGCTTAGTTAAAAACGACAGACAGCAGTAGGTCAGCAGCTTCAGTGTTCAGCGAGGTAAAATTACTGTTTTTGTTAATGGAGTCCGACCTTCAGTCCAGTTCCTGGTTGCACAGGGCTGTTTGTTTGGGAAATATTGAGCATGTGGCTGCATAAATGAGACTTGGATTATACTGCATGAGTTGTGAGTGAGTTTTTAAACATGTGCTTTGATATAGTTTTGCTGCTGTTGGTTGTGGAGCCCTTTAACTGCAAGATTTCCTTCATGAATTCAACGTAACACGGGGTGAGTAATTGATATGCAGATGATCATCTGGGGGTGAAGTTTTCTTTTAATAACAAAATGTTTCTCTGAAAAGATGAGCAGACACAGACAACCTTGTAAACTGTTTATTGTCAGAATCATTCTTGTCATGATTCAATAGATGGATGCAACGGAGAAACAACCTCCTACATATGACCAATGTCTGCTTACATGTCAGTCCACGTTACAAAACACTGAGGTGATAATAATCATGTCACCAACACTTACTCCTACAGGACACAGTGATGAGCTCCAAGCTCTCCGTTAGCAGAAGTCACACAGTATGGATGGAGGATCAACACAGCAGATAAAATGACTTGTACCAGAGCGTTCCTCAAAACTGGAATCTGCAGTCTCTGTGCTTCAAAGTGTGGAGATCTGAATTTCTAAAAAATCCTGACAGAGCTGTGATCACACCTCCGATCCATCACCCCCACAGCTGATGTGAAGAGGGATACTCTTCTCCTCTCCAAGGCACATTTTAGAGTTCCTTCAAATGTCATCCATGACCACACCAACATGCTACTGTAGGTCACGAAGTTATAAAATGTTTTTTTAAAACACAATCCAACATCTCTCCTCCATCGGCTCTGTACATCGGTGGCTGTGTTCACACTGACACTGAATGACTTGATGAGCTTGGTAACACTGACTAAAACACCCACACACAGAGGATTTCAGGGTGACTGTACAAGGGGGACAGAGGTATTTACTGACTCTTCACTGAGGTGTTTCACACGAAAGGGAATCACATTTTTGTTTATCTTTTCATCTCAGGCGTGCAAGTTAAAGCAATCCTCATTACATTACAAAAGAAACTAAGAATTCCCCTGATAACAAAGACAAACAGCAAAGGTTGCTATCAAACTCTACTCAGATCTACAGTAAATAAGAAAATAAAGGCACATGTACAGCGGCAAATCCGTCTTTTTTCTTTTTTTTTTTGAGTCTTTAATTTGAGTTGTGGCTGAGAGGCGAGCAGCAGAGTGGCATTGTGCAGTTGGTTGCTGTCCACTTCTCCCTTCCTATCAAAGATGGCTTCTCATTGGTCTACTGGTCGGCTGCCGTCACAAGTTCAAACCACTGCCTGAGCGCATCGCTCAGGGTCTCCGGCAAGGCGTTGACGTCTCGCAGGATGACGTAGAAGGGGAAGGGGAACTCTTCCATGTAGGAGCGGATATCTGGCAGCTCTCCCGGCCCTTTGAATATGGGCACCTTGATGTCAAGGACGGAGTCCTGCAGCAAAGCACCAGAGTTTAGTCACACTTTGTGTCTGGAGATTAAGAAAACAAAAATGTAAAATCCTTCTTCACTTACCCGAGAGTTGGGGTTGTCGAGCACCACGAAGATGATGAACACATTTGCGCTGCGTGCCGCTCGTGCAGCTGCCATCACCCGCTCCTTCCCCTCTAGGAACAACCCTCTGCCATCAGACACAATGACCAGCAGCTGGGCCGTCTCTGAAGAGGTGAGAGGTCACAGGTCAGAGAGCAACATTGGAGGGTCATGTGATATTATGCGCCTAGCCATGGAGTTCAAATAGATTTGTTAGCGAGAGTCACATTTTTACACTGCTGACACTGATGTGGAGAATTAGTTTTCCATGGCACAGATGATACTCTAGTCTCATTTTGTGTTTACAGGCCGCATACAGCTGCTGGCTGAGCTCCTTTATGATGCCGCCTCTATGCCTGCACCATGAAATGACATGTTAGCTCCACCTGGGGTTTCAGAGCTTTGACAAAGACTTGTTTTTACCTCAGAGCACCTGGCTCAGATCCTGGGACTTCTTTGTCTCTTGGTGCCACACTAAGGCTCAGTTGTTGGATATCTGATACAGTCTGGGCACTGACTCATTTACTCAGTGGCGCACGGATCGTGCAGGAAGCAACATCAATTGTATAGCAGTCACACTAAGTTGCAAATACAAAACCATCAAACCACTAGATTTGAAACTTAAGCCTGGTTATTGATCATCTACCCTTTTTAAACATTTACCACAGTGTTTCTGTAACAATTGGTGAAAACTGCACTGAAAGTTTGCCCTCAACGCTTTACTGACTGAACTACACTGACAAGATGAAACATGAAAGCAGATGCATTTGAGTCTTTTGGCTTATGTGGTAGAAAACTGTGTTTAAGCTCATCAAAGTAAAGTATCAAAATGGGATCTGAAGGTACTGAAGTGGTATTACTACCTAAACTTTTGTACTGTATCAGCACACTTAACAAAAAATGGAAACCTTATGGAACAATCTTCCCAGTCAGAGCAGAGATTTACCAGGTCTCACACTAGTTCAGTGTATTCATTGCCATGTAGCACTGTCCCATCATGTTTTCCTATTTAAGCTGCACAAGCTTTTGACAGCAGTGACAACAAATATAACTTTGATTACTCAGAGTTTCACAGAAAACAGTAAACTGCACAGCACAGGATTTTAGAGCTGACTCTGTGTGACACTTCAATAGGCAGTATGAGTCATTACCCGAGTTTAGAGATCCAGGAATCTGCTGTCGTGCTGCTAGAAACATCTTGGTTGAGGTTTCTAAAAACTACAGAGGAGAGGCATGAAGAGAAGAGTCAGTTTGACAGGAGGAGATGCATCATACACGATACACAGATCATTATAACATCAAACTCACATCACAAAATAAGAGAAAGGGAAACACATTGTTTACTGAGAACATTTTACCTGTGCTATTCTGGTCTTCTTCTGTTGGAACTGACAGAGTCTGAGAATCCGAGCCCCCGACTCATCGTTGAACTGCTGCTGGAAGGGGTGGAGCAGCTGCACCTGCTCGCCAAAGCTGGACACGAGAGCAGGTGTTAACTGTTAGCTTCACAATAAATACATGTAAACACTGTCTGACATCACAAGCATTTGATTTCAACTTTTTGTTTGAATGTTTATTTTGTTTTCAGGTTTAGATATTTGTTACATGGCTTCATAACTTCCTCTGCACATTACGTTCTTTTCAATCTTTATTGTATCACACTGTACCTGCATCACCTTACCTGCACACAGACACCTGTCCCACCTCCAGCAGAGTGAGAGCGTTGATGATCACTGAGAGAGATTCAAACGCCAGCTGCACCACACACACACACACACACACACACACACACACACACACACACACACACGACACATTTTAAATTCAGCCAGTTGTCATTCTGACTGTGAACATGTCACATTAGGAGCCATAAAAGCAGCATGTGAGGTGGCATGTAACGGCTCTCTTACCTGTTTGGAGTGGTTGTCCACCATGCTGGAGGAGTCGTCCACAGCCAGACAAATCTGGTACTCTCTCTTGCTGGGCTTGGTCCTCCTCAACCAGATCTTGTCTTTACGGAACTGACTGGCAATGTAGGGGATCACCTTCCTCATGTTGAGACGCTTCCCTGTGCGGTAATCGCCTCTGTAGAGCAGTGTGACATCACACACTCATGTAATAACACTGTTACTGTGTGCATGCATCTCTTTGTTATAACAGAGCATTAGCACCCGTACGCAATGAGCCTCTAAGTTTCATCACACAAGATAATATCAGGGGAAAACAAAAAGGACCAGTAACGTGACACAAGGTTTATGGGAACAATAACTGTGTGTCTAAAATGTGTCTCGGCCACATTACATAATAAAATCCATGATAACACTTATAAGGTAGTGAGTGTGTTGGTCCTCACTTGAGTTTGGCGGCCTGTGTGGGCTCCAGGATGAGACGGAGCTGCTCACACAGCTGCTGGGACAGAGCTGAGGTCAGAGTCTGGTACTGGTGCCACATGGAAGCTGCTGCACTCTCCTGGAACACACACAAGAACGCATTGGTCACAGGTTACAACCTGGGCTTCATACACTCAGAACTACATAGACCGCGGATATGACTCATGGTGTCAAGACACATATTTGACATATTTTAGACCAGCTCTTCCCAAACAGGTTGATGCACCCCTACAGCTTTAAAAAAAGCAACATAGCGTATTTATAACCCATTAAAACTCTTCAAGTTTAATCATGCACAATCTGAACACACACGTTACTAAATATTCAAGCACAGCATGGAAGCTGACCACTCATATATTTTCTGGAAATGTCCAAAGATCAGGCTATACTGGGAAAATATTAATACAGCAATTACAAATATTTTGGGATATGAAATCCCAAAGACCAGCCTTGTGATGTA
The DNA here is from genome assembly GCA_026686955.1 of Epinephelus cyanopodus. Lineage (NCBI taxonomy): Eukaryota > Metazoa > Chordata > Actinopteri > Perciformes > Serranidae > Epinephelus > Epinephelus cyanopodus. Next base: position 35,137,758 of record CM048925.1, on the reverse strand, counting down.
ACATTAAAGGTGTTTAGTTTAGATATTTATTTGATTAAAGTTTTGCTTGCAGAAAGTAAGAAAGTGATTACCAGACAGTGGCTTAATCTAAACGGCCCAAAGCAGGAACACTGGCTGGAAACTGTCCAAGACATTTTAATAATAGAGATGTTTTGAGAGCTAAAAAAATACATTTAAAAAGAAGTGAAAAAAATAGCTGACTTATACTGTATGAGACAACGCCAAATAAAAGACTGCCTAACTAGAAGATACTGAAAAAGATTGAAACAGTACCCAAAAACTAGTTATTGTTGTTGTTATTATTGTTTATATATTTATTTGGTTTGTGTATTTCATTGAATTATTTCTGTGTCAATGTGTTTTTTGCTGCTGTAATGTATATCTGAACTCAATAACATCTTAAGTGGAATGGGGCGCCCCGGCGGTTGTTAATATTACAACAATATTGTATGATTGACTATTGGTACTGCTGTAATTACAATATTACAATATCACTATATCACTGTATCGATATAATACTGATACATTGCCCAGCCCTAATTAGCACTGATTTAAAGTTGTGTTTGTGCCCACCTGATAAATGTAAGTCCAGATTTCTTTCTCTTCTAGCTCTGATTTTGGTCTTTACAGACCTTTACTTTACTTGTGTCAAGTACAAGTTGTGTCATCAGCTGTTATCCCTCTTAAAACAGCTGCAAACAACACTATGAGAGCAGTGCGATGCCCAGCATCAATGTTTGACAAGACTACGAGTAGAAAAGTATTAAAAATGTTGTACTAAGTATTATTTTGCAGGCGATGTTCTTGAAACAGCTAGAGCACATGTTGGATGTTTTACCATCTATGATCCATTATAACTGAATATTTCTGTCTCTCTGTAAACGGTGTAATGAGAGTCATTTGGAACTGAACTCGTGGGTCAGCCTCACCTCCTCCTGAGTTCCTGGAGCCAGTTTGTGCCAGGCCTCCAGCTGCAGCTCCATCTCCCTCCTGATCTCCTCAGGGTCTCTCTCTGCTTTCTGCAAACACAAGCACACACGCACGCACGCACGCACGCACAAACACACACACACACACACACACACACACACACACAGCTTTAAGGTCTGCCTCTGATAACTCAATGCTAAAGAAAGGCTTATTTGATTATTTTACTATAACAATACAGTCCTGAGACACAACAATGTTTGTGTATGACAGAGAAGTAATAAGATAAGAATAAAAGTTTACATCTCTACCTGCATAGTGTCCAACAGCAGCTCAGGGACTGTGTGAATAGTGGAGTCTGTACGTCTGTCTGCTTGCTCTCCCTCTCTGGGATTGTGTCGGTCCTTCCACCGCTCCTCATCCCCCTCCTCTCCCTCCCTCTGCACCTCCATCTCTCCACTGTCTACACCTACACAAGAGGAAGAGGAACATGAGGTCAGGAGATGTGCACATTTTACAAAACTAGAAATTCTGTGTGCTTTTTTCAAATGCTGTCTGTAAAATAATCATGTAATTTAAGAACATAATCATAAACACACCAAGATGCTAATAAGTTATTGAAGTCCAAATGGGCAGAAGAAGTAGAAATGACCTTACCTTTCTGGGAGGCCTTGGTAGAGTCCAGCTGCTCAGGTTTCAGCTCCTGGACCTCAGCAGCCTGGAGGTCGTCTTCCTGCTTCTCCGTTTCCATGGCGACATCCTCATCATTCTGATCTTCTTCCTGCTCCTGATGAGGTCCTGCTGCTTTCTGCTGGTCTGCACTGGCAACATCTGGAAATACCAAGACCAGCAGAGAACAGTGAACATGATTACCATATATCCACTTTTTAAATAAGTGATCAGATGTTGGAGAACATCACAGAACTGTTATTATACACACACTTTCTATTCCCATGGAGTGTTTGGTGTGTATGTGGGTGATTACTGACCGTATGTCTGAGTGTCATAGGCTGTCTCTCCCTGTTTGATGTGTTCGTACAGGTCAGACTCCTGCTGGGCATTGCTCTGCCTGCTGTCCTCAGTGCGATCCTTACTGCTCTCCACTGTACGCAGGCGCTTATTAACACGTTCATTGTAGTCGCCTGTCGACCGCTCGTTGTCTGCCTGTCCCGGTTTTCTCTTAAAGCTCTGGAAAAGCACAGTAAATGTAAAACACTGTGATGCGTTTAACTATAAACCAAAAGGAAGGTAGATTCTCTCTGTGAGAGGCCAGTCGTACCTGAGTCTTGTTCTGCGTCTGTGTCTGTGAAGCCATTCTCGCTGTCAGCTTTGACTGGTGGCCCTCTGATTGGCTGGCATCAGCAGCTCCACTGCCGTGCTCCTAACAAACCAGATAAATGCTAATGTTTATGACTTGATCTCCTTCAGGGACCACTTCAGTGTGGATGAGCTAAAAACATAACAAATCCCCAATGAATATGTTGTCACAGTATCAGTGGTAACCACTGTATGAGCGCAGTGCAGAACAGCAGTGATAAGCTACCCTGTGAGACACACAGAGGGACTTGGCGGCACTAACTTGCATGCAGCTCAGATTACAACACACACACTTAATTCTCTGCTCAGGATGCTGTTACTCCACATATCTTTACATAGCAAACAGCTGTTTGCTGCTATAATAATGTTCTGAATGATGAATACAGCTCCTTTAATCCCATATGAGGTGCCGAGTGACAGTGAGGTTTACCTCTTTAGCTTGGTCTCTCTCTGATGCCTCTCCTGCCAGCTCCACAGCTGTATCACTCTGAACGCTCTCCTCCCCAGTCTGACCGTCTGTGTTGTGCTCCTTCCTCTCAGCTGACTCAGGCTGCTCCTCATCCTCACCTGCTCCTTCCTCCTCTTCCTCCTGTAAGCATAAGTCCCAGCAGTGACACACAGAACAAAACAGTGTGTGGATACAGTAGTACAGCAGTTCTTTGACATACACACCTTTGGTGCCTGTCCTTTGTCATTTGGAATAGTCAAATTTTCATGTTTTCCTGCCTCCTGTCCTCTTTCCTCCTTCTCCTCCTCTTCCTCTTTATCTTTCTCAGCAGTCTCTTCATCTCCTTCTGCTTTCTCTCCTGCTCCCTCCTCCTCCTCTTCAGACTTAGGCTCCTGACCATTCTCCTCTCCAGGCTGCTCCATCTGGTCCTCCTCCATCTCCTCTGCTCCTTCATCATCATCATCCCCATCTTTCTGTTCATCCTCCTTTTCATCCAGGGCCATGTCTTTCTCATCAATATTGAATGGGTTCTCCTCTGAAGAGGGGGAAAAACCACAAGAGTTCACTGAGCTGATTTAAATACCAAAACAAACACCATGTCATGACCTTCATTTGAACAAGGAACTGTATTTCACAGTGTTAAAGGGACTACATTGACTGATTGTTGATTAACAGAAATATAATTGATATTTTAATGCAATTTTCATATTTGATAAATGCAGACTAAAAAACTTTCTCTGGTTCCAGCATCTTAAATGTGAGGAGTTGTGAGGAAGATAAGGTGATATCTTGATATTGCAATGTTTTTTTTGCCAACAGTCCCACACCTCATTGTTTTTACATTAAAAGGGACAGTTCACCACCCAAATCAAAACGACATATTTTTCTTCTTACCTGCAGTAAATGTTATCAATCTAGATTGTTTTGGTGTCAGCTGCAGAGTGTTGAAGATATCTGCCGTAGAGATGCCTGCCTTATCTCCAATATAATGGAGCTAGATGGCACTCAGCGTGTGGTGCTCAAAGTGCCAACAAAGTACATTTGCAGCAGCAAATCGTGACCTGGTTACTCAAGATAATCCACAGACCTTGTTGTGAGCAGTTTCATGAAGGAACTATTTTCTTTTTTTTTTTAAAACTACACCCGCCAATTGTATCACAGAAGGAAGGAGGTGTCTATCTACTGCTAGCTCACCTAGTACAACTGAGCTGTCTAACATTATAGCTCAACTGAGAAGGATGCCATTAATGTTTGCACAAGCACAAGCCTTTTGTCTAGATACACACTTCCTTCAGTGATATGTTGGCAGGTATAGTTCAGTAGAAAGAAAGTAATTTCTACATCAAACTGCTCCAGGTCATGGTTTCTGGAAAGAGACATAGCTGTTGAGTTTTATACATTTTTTTGGCACTTTGAGCACCACAAGCTGAGTGCCATCTAGTTCCATTATATTGGAGAGAAGGCAGACATCTCTATGGCTGATCTCCAACACTCTGCAACTCACACCAAAACAATCGAGACTGATAAATAGCATGGGTAAAAGAAAAATGTGTATTTTCAATTTTAGGGTAAACTGTCCCTTTAAGAAATAATGCAAGAATATTAAATAAAACAATCAATAACGAAATAACGTTCCTTGCAAAAGTGCAAAATGCACTGTAGAGACCAGTTGAGAATGCCAGTTAACTTGTGTATTCTCTCATCTGGTCACAGCTTAACTTTAATACTTATTTCTGACTATATGCTCATTTGACATTCAACTTGAATTCCTTCAATTTACTGCCAGTGTCATGTGATGTCATGTCGCAAATGCTCTAGGGAAACTTGTACAAAAGAATCTATGTTCATTAACCAAAACAAAATTGTGCTCTTATGCACTTTACTTATCCCATAACAGTGTAACGGTTTCTGTTTGAGGACAGTAACACCAGGCTTTGTATATGCAGGTCTCACCATCACCCTCGCCCTCTCCATCGCCTCCAGCCTCCTCATCCTGGTCCAGGTTGAGATCTTCAGGCAGATCCATGGCCTCAGGCTCAGGTCTCTTGTCCTGCTGACCGTGGTAGGGGTCCACTTCATTCTCATCAAACTCCCGCTGGTAAATAGCAAGAGGACGGATCAGATACAACAAAGCCATGCAATAACAGATCTGTAAACATCTCACACTCATCTTGGATGAAATGTTAAAGAACAAAATGTAAAAAGTATGGTAAGGATGGTTACTGACTGCTGCAGTTCAATGATTGAGTGTAGAGAGGGGTGTCTGAGAATTTCTTCACTTGTTAATTAAAAGATTACCTCATCTCCCTGTTCATTGATTTTCTCTTTCTCCTCCACGTCCATCTGTTCGTCTTTGTCCTGGTTTTTCTTGTCTTTGTTGGGGTCTGCAGCATCCAAGTTGTCATCTTTAGCAACTAACTCTGATTCACCCTAGAAAAAAATCCATGGTTGACAGGAAATTACGGCACATTAACAAAAGTGTGAATACGTGTAAATTGCTCCTCTACATATTCTTTTTCAAACTTTGTATGTTTTTCAATGTCCTCTCCATAATTCTTTGGAAATCTGTGTTCTGTACCTCGTCCATGCCTTGGCCAGATTCTTCCTCCTTGTCACTCCCTTCCTCGTCATCATCATCCTCATCATCCCCCCACATTCTCTCATCCAGAGTGTCCGTTTGTCCTTCACCCAGGTCACCCATCTTTTTATCCAGCTCCTCATTCTCCTCTTTGTCCGACTCATCATCTTCACCTGCAAATGATTTCAAGAAAAAAAATCTGATCAGCAGTGACTCTGGGAGACGTTTCTAGATAAATTCACTCAAATTAATTCAAAGTTATTTTAGGTTTTTACTCTTTCTGTCTGACTATATCCAGCAACTGGAAGTCAAGAAATAAAACCCCAAAACAAGTGGGCCACAAAAGGGTTAGTTACCTTGTTCATTCTCATCCCCATCATGCATTTGGCCATCAAAGTCCTCTGACATCTCAATAGCATTGTCCTCCGCCTTAATATTCCCTTTATCCTGCTGTTCTTCCTTTTCCTCACCCTCCTGCAAAGTGTCCTCCACCTGCAGGAAGAAGAATAGATAGCTTTATGAGACATTTTGCTAGTGATTATTGGCTTAAAGACTCATTTTCAGCAGCTGATTTTGTTGACTCAAAACTCTTTGTTCAGGAAGAACTCAGCTCATGAAGACCACAAGATGCGGTTGAAAGCCACAAAAAAGCTAGGAAGCAGACCTTGAGTTAAATGGTAACTTCAATGTTCTTCAAACTAGACCCTATTTTCTCATGTTTTTGTGTCTACGTGACTAATGGGACCAACAAAGTTTTGTCACAAAAACATGGGAAAATAGTGTCCAGGAAAATAATGTTACTTGTATAGAATGTACAAGTGTAATTACCTGATCTTCATTCTCAATCTTGTCGCTGACGTCTTTGTTGCCCTCGCCCTCTCCTATACCACCGCCCTCATAGTCGTGAAACTCTGTGGCACCTTCTCCATCTCCACCGGCCATCAGCTCCTGAGGCAGACAGAAACCCTGGCAGGGAGACCACAACAAACATATAGTTACTGCTGCAAGTTGAACTGAATAACCTGATAATGGCTGTATTACTTTAATTAAAAAAAAATCAAAGGAGGCTGAGTAACTCTTGTCTGTACCTTCTGGGCGAGCTCAGTGAAGATGCTGGCCAGTACAGACAGCAGCTTGCCTGTGCTTCTGTGTGCTCCCAGTGATACAGCCATGTAGTAACGCACCAGGTCAGAGTAAATTCCCAGCAGAGGCTCCAGATGCACCAGCATCCTGCACGCTCTGTCCACCTCCTAAACACACAAACACACACACACACACACACACACACACACACACACACACACACACACACACACACACACAAAACAGCAACATGGACAGATGCTGATGACAATGCATGACAAAATGTAAATTCCAGCACTGTGGATTAGTTAAGACAAGAATGAATATAAAGGGTCATGGGTCATGTTAATAGCCACTGAATAAGTAATAGCCATGGTCATAAAGTCTGTTTTAATGGATGATGTCATGATGATGTTGGTACCTGCAGCTGTGGTGGCTGACAGGAGTCTCTGTGTGTCCTCAGGCGGCTCAGCAGCCTCTCCAGCCCGGCAGTAACATCTCCCACACACAGAGCCTCCACCTCAGCTGCCAGCTCCTCCTCCAGGAGTCGAGTCAGGTGACCAGGCTTCAGAAGGTCCTCCACAGGCTCTTCATCCTCCTCCTCCTCCTTTTCAGCACCCTCTGAAACATCACATAACAGCATACAGACAACCATTAATGCTGTAAGGAAAAAAACACAACATTCTAACATGTCAGCTTTTTTTGAACAGACAGTGCCTGTCCATATTCCACTTTGTCATTTGTTATGATTTCTCAACAACTTCAAGGTTTTAGATCTTAGAAAACACTGCTGACTTCATCATCCTCACCTCCCCTCACGTCTCCAGGCTGCTCTGTTTGTTGCTCTCTCTCTCTTCTCTTCACAAGCGTCTGGACAACACACAGCACTGTGTTGATGTTTGTCTCCAGCTCAGCAGAGAACTCAGTACAGAAGGCATGCTGGTGATCTGTTTGGGGAAATACGGAGAGGCACTGTAAAACCAAGGTACAAAACATGATTTCAATCCCAGTGCTGAACTTAACCAGCAGCAGACGCTACTTCATTATCCTCCTTAGTCTGTCATCATGTCTGTCAGCACCATGTCTGTTAGTAATATTTGAAGGAATGACAGTGTCAGGCTTTTTTGTCAGTGCATTCACCTGAGGTCTGGTGCCCCAGAGAGAGCAGCTGAGTCTTCCAGGTGGTGAACTCTGTGATGTTAGCTTCCACCTGTCCTCTGACATACTGCAGGCTCTGGGTGATGGCTGGCTGGCTGTCTGTGCTGCCAACACAAACAGCTGGGGTGAAGAGTTGCTCCATGCTGCGCATCTGAGCCACCACAGCTCCTAGCTGGTCGAAGGCTGAACAGCATGTGACAAAATGGTTCCTGTGGACAGTAACGGTGTTGTTGAAAATGTTTTTGTCTTTTGTTACTGCTGCATCAGGTTTGAAATAAAAGCTTGAGTGATTTTGTTTTACCATGTGTGGAGTACTCTCTCAGATGTCTGCTGTACTATGTTGTCCAGCTCCACCTTAAGGCTCTGAGTCTGCTTCAACATTGCATTCATGCTCTGGTTCAGCTGGCACCAGGCAGAGTCTCCCCTCCGCATCATACAGCCGGGGGGTTGCCGCTGTGCTACCAGTGGGGATGGGCACCTTAGGGTGTGCTGCCTGCAGCTGCTTGTCTCCTCCTTCTGCTGGAGGTCCTCGGGGCAGCACTGCAGCAACCAGGCCAGCTGCTGAAGGAGGGTGGTGCAATGGGCGACCAGCGCCTGGCCTCTGCTGACCCAGTCCTGGAGAGAGGCCTGGGGTGGGAGTGTGCAGCCTGGGTCCTCACTGTGGCTCTGGAGCTGGGCCTTGATGCCCTGTATGCTGTCTGTTAGCCTCCTGAGAGCGTTTATGAGACAAGAAGAGACAATAGGTCAAGCTGCAGTAATAAACAGCACAGAAACACACAAGTATTTTTCCAGTCTGTTGTTGTAGCTGCATTTCCTTTTCTCTGTGGCAATTTCCATCCTATTCTGCTTACAAAACTTGTAGCTTGTGACTTTGTGGTGACCCACAATTTTCCCTGTTGAGACATAAGCTACGTAATGTAGCAAAGACAGTGACAGGTTCACCTACACTTGACTGATCTGTACACAGTTTGACTGACATCAAACACACCCCCATAATGACAGCCTTTGCTGCTTCCTTCACAGCCACTGGATCAAAGCCAGACATTAAATAAGCCTGTGTTCTGCAGTGCTTTGACTTCTGACAACTAGAGCCAATTAAAAGCCAATATATGGGAGGTTTCCCCAATGGAGTCAATAATTAAAATGTAACAGTATTACAACAGTATTGTCTTGCAATTTTAATTAGATGCCAATATTACATCAGAGGTATTTATATTACCATTTCATACCAAATGTAAAAACGTAATTTCCTCTGGGGATGAGGGCACATGTCCCTTCTATGTTTCAAAATCCTGTTTTTGAGTTTGTTTTATTCTTTAAACATCAACCTCTTGTCCAACTTCTAAAATCCAGATGTTTTCATTTTCAGTTAAAGCTAAAATTACCACCTTGACTCTGTGCGCCTCCACCAACCAGTCAAGTTACAGGTTACATCCATGTCTGTCCAGAGTCAGACCCATATGTAACAGCAGACAATGCTTTAAATGTGGATGTTCTGGATATGAATGCAAAGAAGCTACAAATTCTAAAACATGGATACCTCACATGCATCTTCCCCCAACAACACACAAATATAAAAAGGTAGTTGTCCATCTATACAATCAGCACAGTTTCAAGATGAACACCCAAGATTAGTGTTACAATCATCCACCCCTTCAATCTGATACAACGGCTACATCCCTGTTCCATACTGTGTCTTGTAGACAGAGTGCTGAGGCAGCAGACTGACCTGAGATGGATCCACTGCTCAGTGAGCTTGGTCAGTCGTTGTTTCTGTTTGAGGAGCAGCTTGAAAAGGTGAGAAGAGAAACCTCTGCAGCGCTCGATGTTGCCCAGACCCAGCTCCTACAATCAAACAGGAACATACACATACACAGATACTTCAGATAACAGGGCCAAAATACACAGACACACACTAAAAAAACCTGCAGATGCTTAGATTTGCTCTTCAGCTGTAATCCCTAGCCCTCTTCATCCTTTCAGACAGAGAGCTGACAGAGTAGGAAATGCTACAAGTTGTTATGTTGACGATCAGTGAGTGTGTGTCTAACCTTGGCAGCGTGCTGGAGAGCAGTCAGCAGGGCTGTTCTCCTGGCCCAGGAACGGTAGAAGTACTTCTGACATCCATCCCACGCTGTCAGCAACTCTGTAAACAACCTACAACACCAAGAATGGAGAGACCGTGGCTTTCAGAATACATACTTTCGAGTTGGGAGCTCACCACTTAGGACTTACTAATTATTAAACCTGGTTTCAAAGTAACATTAATAATTAAAGTTTTGCTGAACAGTGGTCATTGTAGTCTCACAGTGTGGTAGTGGTAAATCAACAACAGTGATCTGAGGTTACCTAAAATTAGCCACCTTAATGGCCATAATACATCAAGGCTGCAGTTCCAAAACCCCTGACTGTATTGAACTGAGATGTATGTTTAAATAAATAAAACTTATTATGGTGAATGCTAAAACAAAGTGAAACAGTAGCACAAGCAAACTGGCTCAGCATTATCGCAACAATATCATGCTAAAGTTTGCTAATGTTAGCTTGCATTAGCCTCCTAGACAAACCACACCAAATAAAAAAAAATTAAACTGAGCGTTGCAAAAGAATTCACTGTTTCATTTTGCAACTCTGTGACAATGATAAATGTTAAAACAAGGCTTAGCAGCACAAATAGAGAAGAGTCATGAACTTAGTGAACTGACTCTATTACTTAAGTTTTCATCTTCAAAGCCAGACCTCACTGACAAAAACAGTAGTAACACAAGAGCTGCTGGTCTACTGCTGCCTCAATCAGTTCTTAGATCGTGCGACTTTGGTGAATCCCAACTAGCCCTTTAATACACCAAAGTCACACAATACCAAACCAACAAACTGATCGAGGCAGTGGTAGACCAGCAGCTCCTGTGTTACTATTGTTTTGTCTGTGGAGTCTGAAGAGAGCACAGGTAAGCTTAACTTTTAGCTCAGTTTCACATGTTTCACATTGGAAAGGACTGTCTTTATGGGAAGTACTGAGCATACGACTAGATCAATGAGATTTGGATTATACTGCATGTGTTGTGTGAGAGTTTATAAACAGATGTTCAGATTAGTTTTGCGATTGTTAAATGCGGATCCCCATGATCTCAATTCATAAAGACTTTGGTCCATTTTTGGATTCTTGTTTCCGTGGATGCATGTGAGAAAAACAGTTTTCTTCACGAATTCAACATAACACAGGGTGAGTAACTGATTAACAAATGATCATTTCATGGGTGAAGTATTCCTTTGACAAACACACCTACTTGTTTACTTTTACTTTTAAAAGCTACATAATGTCTCTATCAGCTGGGATGTTAAATGATATTATCAAATATACCACACAGCACGCATTTTTAAACATCGCCTGGGAGTAGCTAACAAAAATGAATTCAATGTTAGTGCATCTATGATCAGGTTGTATTTACATGTTCTCAGCCTGCTCCTTGTTCCTGACAGCAGAAAGAGCGGTGCTCATCTCCAGCGGCTGCATACAGAGGGTTTTCTCGGGGTCAACTGTCCTGTTCCATGTCAGGCCTTTACGATACGACAGACCTAAATGGGAAAATGATATACAGAGATGTTTAAAGATCTGAGCTTTAAATTAGTATATCCATCCATCCATCCATCCATTTTCATCTGCTTATCTGGGGCCGGGTCATAGGGGCAGAAGACCAAGCAAAACTCCCAGACCATCCCTCTCCCCAGCAACGCTTTCCAGCTCCTCCTGGGGGAGGAACCCCAAGGCGTTCCCGAGCCAGATGACACCAGTAAATCAGAGAGAAAACTCACCTATTTCTGTGAGCATCTTGAACAGGTCTGACAGAGCTCTCTGCTTCTGCTGCAGGATGTGCTTGACTTCAGCTTTCTGCTTTTCTTTCTCTGCTGATGTGTCGATGGAGAGGCTCTGCAGGTCCCGCAGGTTGCTGATGACCTCGCCTGAAAAGAAGAAAAAGAACGATGCATTAACACTGGCGGATTTGCAACAAATCAAGAAGCAGTTTGTAATGTAATGATGAATGCCTGATGTCTGTGGGCTAGGTAAAAATACAAACAAACAACAAACAAATCTCTTCCTCACAACAACTATAATCAAAGTGCTGCTGAGCAATGCTTAGACTTACTTAATATACTAGGTCTGCGATGCAGCAGTAGACCAGAGGCTACTGTGTTCAGCGTCAAAGATTAATGTTTTGTCAAGGGAGTCTGGCTTTTTTTATTATAATAATTTGAGATATTTGTCTATATTAAAGTTGTGAGCCAACAGACCAGTTAATGTAAAATGTAAATGATCCTGAGGGTGGCGCCAAAGGAAAGGCCATGGGGTCATTCTAATCAAAAGGGTTTATCCTCTTGAATGTGCTCAAAATGTCAGCCTGTCCATTAGACTTTGATGTTTATTGGATACAAGTAAGATTCTTACCAGTGAAGTAGTCAAGGTCTTCAGCCAGCTCAGGTGCTGGGTTTTTCTTCTGCAGCTGGATGCAGAGTTTCTTCATCTTCCTGGTCAGCACAGGCAGACGACCCTGGAGAGATGACGCTTCAACTACTTCATCTGGGCCCTCAAACTGAAACACACAATATACCAAAGGTTACTCACTCAGTATTTATTACCATAAAGCACATGCCAATAGCTGATAAATATGATGATAACATACTTAACAGAGAAGAGATTATTCACTTGAGAAAATTACTTATGATAAAAGCGTAAGTACCTGCAGATCTCGGCCCTTCCCAGGCAGGGTGCTCCTCAGTGCCTTGTGAACTCGATGGATGGGTGTGTCCTCTGGGTTGGTGTCCACACTGTCCAAACTGGCGCTGCTTCCCTGTTCCACTAGAGCGGGAACACTTGGACCATTCAGAGCCTCCCCAAACTTCTTGACAAACTTGAAGAGAGTCCTGAGAGGAATTATAGGCAGGACAATGTTGGTGGCACGGCAACTGTCTATCCTGTTCGAAAATAAATATAAACAGCATAGTACAAATACAACATGGTGATATTTTACCGATGTGTTTTCTCCACCGACTGTTTGATGGACCAGAAACTGACATCGTTCCACTTGGAGATCTTGACAAAGTCCTGAGGATAACAATTCACAGTAAATCTTCAGAATGAGCATTCACAGTCTTGCTCTGACATCTATGGACAAGGTTCCATAAAAAAGCACACTAATATAAACCTTGAGCTCCTTCTCGATGGGCTGTCTGAGCTGATTGATTCTGGCCTGGATGCAGTCGGAGAACTGGCTGTAGTATTTGTGCAGGTTCCATAAAAGACTGGACAATGACTCTGTAAAATAAGCAAAGAGTTAACATGTCATCCCCCAGAAATTCAGTCGAAATCCAATCAGTGATGTTTGAAACAGTATGATGCATGACATATGGACAAAAGACAAAGAGGGTTGACACTGTCTGGACAACAGATCAATAAATCTGTCAATATACATGTGACCAGTCAGGATTTAATTAGTTGACAATTTGCTGTTACATTTCGAGAATAAATGTTGGATACGGTGGAGGACTGTTTGTGTAACATTTTTTTAACCTGCAAAAAATAATAAATACCAAAATCATCAATTTGTGCATGTAATCAAAACATGATGTCATTATTCATTGATCAATAGGTCAAATGGGGAAAGGACATGTTTATTATTTTAACATCCTACCAAGCCTGGGGCGTCAGTGGTTTAGTGGATAGAGCAGACACCCCATGTACAAGGCTGTTGCCGCAGCGGCCCGGGTTCAACTCCAGCCTGTGACCCTTATTTCATTTCCCCTATCTCTCTCTCCCCCCTTCACACTTATCTGTCCTATCTATAAAGGCAAAAATGACAATAGTAGAACAAAGAGGAGTTGAATCTCATTCAATTGTACCTCCGGGCTCCCTTACAGACAAGATGGTGGCAAAGATAATAACAACATTCATCATTAATCTGCAGATGTTCCAATTCAAAATGAGATCAAACTTTTCTATGGATGTCAGTTTTTGGGCCACGACAAAGATAACAAGAGCTGCAGCAGGCGGTAAGGCTTTTTCTTTTTAGCCAAGCTGATTCTCGGAAATGCCTTTTGCTATGTGTTGAAGACTTGTGGCCCCCACTGGTCGGTTAAGATGTGTGAGAAGTCAGCAGTCAATGACGGTATAAAACAGTCAATAAAACAGGTTTTCAAAAACTGTGAATCACTGCAACCATGAGAGATCCTTGAGCATACGGTGATAGATGTGCACACAAAATATTAGGCTAATTGGTCCAGCAGTTTGTGACATCAGCTGCAGACAGACAGATATACACATGCACACAAACACCCAACAGATCACATAATCCCCTCTAGGCTTACAACTGGCAGAGATAGTAACTCTTGAATACACTGGGCATGTGGGTAATGTATTCAGATAGCCCTGTATGCCTTGTATCGCGAGGTGATGTCTGACCTTGCCCAGGCTGGCTGGGGACCAGCAGGAGGTGGCAGTGGAAGCTTAGCAGCATGGCCAGGCGGGTGTGGAACTCTCCAAGAGTGGAGCCCTCAATGAAGGCCTGGAGGGTGGATGACACTGAGGACAGGGAGAGGCACTCCACTTCTTCACCTGGAGAGGATGATAACAGAGAGAAAAACAGTCTTAGCAGTCATGGCATTTGTATGGTGTATTAATTTTTTCCTGCGCTTTTATGCACTTGTTTCACCCTGCCTGTGCCCTTTTATGATATAGTTTCATGATTCATTCTGTTGTAGCAGTGAGCTTCTGGTGGATGGATTTCATTCATCATTACTATTTGTTTCCATTTACAGAGGCATGCAGAGATTGATAAGCAAGTAAAAAGTGCTGAGCTTCTTTTAAGTCAGATTTATAGTTTTGATTTCATAATTCTTTTTTAACTTCCCCCAAAAAGGCTCATTGCAGAGGGAGTTATCACTCAGCCAGTTATAACAATAATGATTAGTTAATTAATTCTGTCAAAAACGACTATAATTTTACACATTTGTACCATCAGCTGGTATTACCAGAATCAAAAAGCACTCGGAGCCAGTGTGTATGTACCTGCATTAGCATCCGTCCTCTGTTCCTCCAGATATCTCTCCACTAGCTGGTAGATAGAGAACCAGTGTTTGGTTGATTTCTCAGTGTGCCGCTTCACTGCGTTATCCAGACTGCTTGACCAGCAACTGCATGTACCACACAAGAGTGACAGGATAGGACACATTGGTTGAGGACTCCAGTTCCAGTTTTAATCTCTTTTATCTACTATCTAAAAACAATTAAAATGTGACATAAGATGATTTAAGCCCTCCGCAACTTACGTGAGCTCCAGTTTGCGCCACTGGATAATGAGCTGGGTGACTGGTTCCAGTTCGTTCCGCAGAGAGACTGAGCGGCTGGCGTTGTTCTCCCAGTCCTGATGAGACCAACAGAGAACAGAGGTGAACACAAATAAAACAGAGCTCACCTCTGTGCAACACACTAACATTTGCCAAAGTATAATGTGCCGATTTCTGGTATTTTTACATGATAAATGATGGTGGCTATTGACAATTTCACTAATTTATTTTCTAGTTGATAAAATGTGTCACCATATTGTGGAACTCGCCTGTGCTTTGCTGAGTAGGATCTCCAGACCGTTGAGGAACTTGGCCAGCGGACTGGCCAGGCTGAAAGCCATGATCCTCTCCACCACCACAGTCAACTGGAAAATAAAGCACACAGACAGGAGAACATATCATAGCAACCAAGATTAAACTTTTACAACTCATATGAAGAGTCTGTAACCTGCATACCTGTATACCTGCAACAGGTATATTCAGAGCAGATTACCTACATTGTCTATAGGCCATAGAACCAGCACTTACTTTAACTACTTCTCTAATTTGGTATAATTGACAATTCTGGATGGACATTGTGGGTTATGGTAAATGATTTATATTTTGAGCTTCTTATCAGTAAATTAATTTATATTTACGATGCACCGTTTTTTACATATTCATATCTAGGAACTAAAACATTCATGATCACTTTTGGCAGATATTAATACTTTTTCATTTTAATCACCATTTGTTGTGCTTTCTGTAGATGCAGATGTCTTAAAAAAAGAAAGAAATAGAAGTATAGCTCTATTAGTACCAGTCCTGATAAATTACAGCAAACTGCTAACAAATGTCTCCAATCACTACAGGAGACTAATGCAAATCAAAGCATTTCTTAGGCCTGTCATTTTTTGGCTTCTAATGATGAACACCCAGAGAATCATTCAGCCCTTCCAGTGTTTCCAGCAGCAGCAGGCAGCTGTTTCAGTGAAAACATCAGGCTCTGATGTGGAGTGCCTTGCTAGCTCGCCGGTTGGCACGCATGCCACACAACCACCCTCATAAACCTTATTTATGATATATGTCAAACCCCTCACCCCATTTCCAGTCTGCCTCTACACTGTCATCTGTCAAATAAAGGCAAAAATGCCAAAAAACAAATGAAAAGAAAAATAAATATACACACCCTGCCCAACATCAAACAGCAGTCAGAGGCAGTTAGAGACCAGCTGGTGAACAGAGTGGAGAAATTAGCAGCTAAAGAGACAGATAATTCCCTCAGGAGCTTGTTGAAAATAAAACAGAGCTAAAAGGGAGGATAGAATTGGATTTACATTCAATTTAATTCTGCAAAAATATAAATAATGCTGTAACTACACTCATTCAGGATTGGAGAGTTATTGCCAAATCAAGCCAGTAGTGAACGACTCTGGGCGGATGTAGCTCAGTCCATAGGGACTTGGCTTGGGAACCAGAGGATCAAATCCCCATATAGATAAAGTATGGAATGTGGACTGGTAGCTGGAGATGTGCCAGTTTGCCTCCTGGGCACTGTGGAGGCGCCCTTGAGCAAAGCACTAAACCCCCAACTGCTTGGGGCACCTGTCAAAGGCAGCCCCTCACACTGACATCTCTCCATTTAATGCATGTATAGGTCCTGTTTGTGCATGTGTGTTTATTTTGGGCGTGTGTGTATATGAGAACAGATTAAAAAAAAAAAACAATTCCCCCTGGGATTAATGAAGTATATCTTCTTCTTCTCCTCCTATAGTGGCTAAAATGAATGTAAACTATCAACTTAATGTGTAATGTATGGGGCACCAGTCCCAAGGCTCCTCGACCATTTTAAGCAAGCATTTTTGTAGTAATCATACAAATTAAAAGCTCTTATGATGGTATATGTAATTTTAAGTCAGGACTTGATTTCTGTCATGATAAAGTACATTTTCTGAAAAATGTTAAAAAAGTTAAATAACCAGGAAAAAATGCCTGTTTTTGGATACTCCAGCGAATTGTATCACACTGATGCAGAAATCTTATAAATCCAATACTGCTATAAAGCAATTGTGGCCTCATACGATCAGAGATATTAAAAGGGAGAGCTACCTTGGCATACCATGACCTCACCTTAAATATCAGCATATTACCCTATCCTTTTGGTGAAGAGACTGGAGAATATGCCACAGGTTTGATAGTGGAAATTATCAAAGTATTACTATCTATAGACCTTGCTTCCTGTTACATTCCTTGCATCAAAACACTGAATCTTTACATGTTAGCAAATGGCGGGCCTTAATGTAAAAAGATAACTGACCTGCACAAGAGCTGGGTGCTCTGGCCAGTCCTGTAGTCTTTGCTTCACTGCCACACCCAGCTGCTCCAGAACAGGAAGACAGAGGCGGGCCTCGCTCATGTTGGGCTGCTGGTAGAAGTCATAGGGTCCTTCTGAGGTGACAGATAGACCATCAGGACCCCCTGAGCCCTGCACCGTGTTCTGGAGGAGGGCAGACAGCAGCAGTTCACTGCCTGTGAGCTGCTGGTCTAGTTCAGCATCTGAGGGGGACACACATAATGCACTTTCAATGAGAAAGCAATACATATTTCACGAGAGTACACTTCTGCTTTGCTGTTAGAAAATGATAAAATTACATATATGAGTGACAATAAACGAGGACACTGACCAATCAGATGATAGAAGCGTGACATCACAGGGGAAGCAATCTGATAGGAGGAGACCAGAGCTCTGATGTGTTCTCTGCTGTGGTTGGCTGGGACTGTGCTCTGGTACCAAAGTGATTGGGTGTAACCCAGACAGAGGCGCTGATGAACCTCAACCACTGTGTTCATGGCAGCTGGAGACAAGAAGCTGCTCTCACTGGACTCCTCCTGGGCTTTCTCTTCCTCCTCCTTGACTCCGGAGTCTGCTGGACCCTCAAGACTCGGCTGGGATGTGATGTCTGCAAAGTCCTAAAGAAGTATGGACAGAGATAATTCATAGCCTTGTTTCCACCAAGCAGTCAAGTACAGTTTTGTTCATTACACATTAGAATGGTTATTTTTGCATTTCCATGGCCAAAAGTTGTGGATGTTACCAAGAGAACTGCTCCATTCCATCCCATTTTTAGTTACCTCTATGTTAAGGTACATAGCACACTGGTCCAATACTAGAAGGTGGAGCAAGAAACACTGAAGTCCTTCGATTTGTCAGGGGGGAATAGACACTCTTGCCTAACAAGGACTTAAAATACAAACAGATCTAGAGTTTATGCACATGACTGTATGTGTTTCGTACGAGCTCTATGGGTTCAACAGATACTGTACTTAAAAGTGTTTCATGGAAATTAGGCTTTATATGTTGAATATTAAATATTATTTTGGCACTGCAACTCAGCCAGTTTGTTGAAATTTCACAACTGAGGAGTGGCTGCCTACTTGAGATACCATGTCTATCATCAGGACAAACAGAGTCCATGTGAATACCTTGTTGAACTGAGGGAACTGGCGTCTGAAGTCCCTCTCCTCCTGCTCATCCTCAGTCAGTCCTGAGCCGTGTAGTCGACTGCGGTTGCGGTAAAGACTGGCCTCCATCTGCTCTCGCTCTCTCCTTCGTCGCTCCTGTTCATCCCACTCGTTCACCAGAGCCTGAGGAGCACAGCGATTTTAATTTGAATGTTAGACAATAAATCTTGTTGAATAAAGTCAAATATTAACCCATAAATCAACAGATCTTGGTGTGAACTAAAGCTCTGACCTGACAGATGTGTCTGAAGAGGCTGCGTGCCTCGTGGCTGAACTCTCCTGTAGACAGAGTGTGGCACTGCACATACAGCAGAGCGTTCAGGAGCAGTGTGGAAGACTGGGGGACCACGTGCTCTGTGTCCTGCTGCTGAGGCAGGAGCTTCACCAGGCAGCGCAGAATGTCCATGCACGCTTTGGAGCAGAGGAAGTCTGCCCGAGCCAGGTAGGATGGAAGGCTGGGGGACAAGGAGGGGAAGGCCAACAGGCAGGACACCAGCTTAGGCAGACCTGGTGCAGGTGTGAGTGAGGCAGCCAACTGGGAGGCCACCAGCCTCATGCCGTGCCGGAGCTGGAGAATACCAGACCGCACTGGCCCAACCACATCAGGGTACAGGGGGTAATCCTCCAGCAGTCTCTGGCAGAAGCGCTGCTGGGAGTTCTGCCACACAGCCTCCTCCCTCAGCAGGCCCTGGATTGCTGACCTCGACTTGGAGGAGGAGGAGCTCTGCAGGGCTTTCAGCAGGTGGGACAGCAGGTCTTCCACAGCGGATGCCTGGCCGATGCTGCAGAGGTAGTGCTGCAGCTCCTGGAAGAGCCGACCATACTGTGGTTCATGAGGGCGACAGGCCTGCTTCCTGGAGAGCTCAGCTATCTGCTCCTTCACCTGCTGCATACGGATCCACAGGTACCTACAACAAGTCACATACAAGTGGTTAAAGGATGTTTCAGAGGTCTGTCTTAATACACTGCTTACATGCAATACACACACTGAAAGAACTGTGGGTCACTGTAATCATTCCTCCTCTCCATAGTGGCTGTAAAGACTGGCTTAACTTTAGCTTTAGTTAAACTCCAAAAGACATTTTGGTATAGAAAGAGGACTGTCAATTTTGGTAACCATTTTTATATTAGTCACACAAAGAAGAGAGCTCAGTTACTGTTCTTCATAAAACTAGTGTTAATCATCAAAAGATTGCTGAAGCTAAACTCCTGCGACTAGAGCCAAAGCATTTTAGCCTTCAAGCTAATAATGCTTACAGAGTTAGCCGATAAAAGTTAGCTGCAGCTAGGTAGCTAGTGGTCACACTGTGTTTAGCTACTCGTATTTTCAGGTAAGCTAACTAACAGCACAGTCCTAACATTTGTCCTGTTCCCAATCTATGTTAGACCAATGACTATGTATAACAATGGACAACATGACAGCTCTCCAAAAGTGGCACCAAAACATACAGTATAGGTCAGAAACCCTGCCCCCTCTTTTTTAGCGGATGGTACACCAATAGAGCAGTGTCCCCTTCATGATCAAGGTGACAAGTAGCAATGTTCAGTTGTGGAAGAGCAAGAGGACCACACAGAGTTCCTAACATATTTCTATGATCATGCAGTAGTGTATATGTATGTACAGTATATAGTTTAGAGAATATTACAGATGCAAGACAAAACTGTCATAAGGGTGAGAAAAATACAATGAACTATCTGTCTGCTACTTCAGCACCATGGACAGTGCCATGGATGTATCAGTACTACTACTACTTCTATCTACTTATATTTCAGAGCTATGAGTGGGGCCAAAGATGTGATCATTCAGTAGTGTCTATGCTGCCGAAAACACACACCCAGACCAAGCAATTTCTGTAAAAAAAAAAAAATTCTAGAGGAGACATGACGACAGTTATGTTGAGCAACAATGTTCCATGGAAGGTGTACATGGGTGTATGTGTTGGTTGGTGGTGTGTTGGCGGTGGGTGCTCTCATTGGGCCCATCCTCCATTAAAAATTGGTCATATTAACACTTAAACTATGGTCGTTTTGAGTTGTATTCTGTCAAAAGTTCTCAGTTGAAAAAAATCTCACAATGCAACCTTCCAGATTGCTTCTGACCTGATTCGAGGATGCTGGAAGCCATCGGTGGTGCTGCTCTCCTCCAGCTCTGCTCCGGTCATCAGCTGAGATGATAGGCTGCGTGCTTTCCACTCCTCCTGCAGCAGAGCCAGCTGCAACAGACACAGAAGGACAAGCCAATCCCATCATCAGGCATAAGTATTTCTGGCTTTAACCACCTTCTAGTGATCATCTTCCTCCATGTATCACATAAACTTCTAAAGAAATATTTAGTACTGGAGTTCACAGTGTCTGAAGACAGTTTCTGCTGGGTGCATTTATACAAAAGAAGAGGGTAATCAAAGGCAATAGATTAATATTGTTTTTCAGACTATATGAAATCAACTATGTGCCTTGGATTAATTAATAGCTTCTGGTGTCCAGATTTTCAAATGTATGTATATATTTTAATGTCTCAACATTAAAAACCAAAAACAAACAGTTACTGACTTCCTGCTGTGCATAGTTGAGTTTGTAGGCCCTCTTTACAGCTGGGTCAAAGATGGTCTGTGGTGTCCACACTTTGATCTGCAACAGGCCCATGTTGACCCAGAACACTCCGGAGCGGGCCAGCAGGTTGGAGCCTTGGACTTTGCTTTGGACGTACTGCTGCAGGCAGGTGATAGAGGCCTCCACCAGGCCGTCAGGGAGCAGACTGGGAGGCAGGAAGTCCCTGAAGACAGTCTGGATCTCCTGGGAAGCTATCAGTGGGTCAGCATCCTCCACCAGGCTTTCACAGCTCTCCATGTAGCCCTCCTGCAGGCTGGGAGGCAGCAGGTCAGCCATGCTCTGAAGCTGGCGACGCAGGACCGCTCCCTGGAGCCTGAAGTCTGTGCCCCTGAGGAGGTGTGGGGTGATTAGTAAATCCAAAAATGATAAATGCTTGAAGAACATCTTTAATGTCTTAATCTACCTGAACTCAGCCAGTGCAGGGATGGCCATGTTGTCCCACAACACCGCAGTCACATCCTGCAGCTGCTGGATCCTCTCCTTCCATTCCCCCAGGGTGACATGGGAGAGGGAAAGGAGGGCCGCCCCCGATGGTTCCCATCGACCTCCAGTCTCACTGCTGCATAGCACTCCCAGCATGCAACATGACCACACTGCTTTGCTCAGCAAGGCTGGTCCCTAAAAACAACAGACATGTATTAATCCAGCAGGAAATCACTCTGATAATCAAAGCGGGATTATTATAAACAATGACGTCACTGAGACATGTTAAAGGTCAGTACCATGGTGTCTGCTCCATGATGCAGCTTTGGAGCTGCCTGGGGCTTGGGATTCAGTGGGTCCCATTTGAGCCAGAGGTCGGGGTCTGAGGTCACACTGCTGGTCCACAGGGCAGCCAAAGCCTCTGATAGAAGCTCACACCACACAAACTGAAGCTCCTCAGCCGGCTGGAGAGGAGTCATGGAGAATCATGAACAACATTCTTTGCTTGTAGCTGTGAGGAATTGTTTTTCTTTTCTTTTTTTTTTAAGCTTTTTTTCCCCAGGCAATTTATCTGATAGTAAACAGTGGAGAGTTGTCAGGAAATCAAAAGGAGGATACAAACCAAGGAAGCTGTCATCACATGGTTAGATTCTAATGACAACCACACCAGAAGACTTTGAAAAGACTTTTAAAACAGTAAAGTCCGACATCCTCTCATATCTAAAGAAAATGTGTTTTTAGTCACTCACTGTAGGATGGTGTGTTTTTAACAAAAATATACCTAATTAAAAACTGAACTATTCAAAATATCTATGCAAATAATGCATTTTCAAAGTTTAACTGCTGGACACAGGATATGTCACTTCAGTGAAAAGTCTCTTCTCAGTGTTTGAAACCTTGAGGCTTCAGGTTTCACACTTGTGTAATAAACATACTGGAACACAAACTCTGCACACATACCACTCTGTGTGACACAACATCCAAGGAAAGTAACAATAAGCAAAACAGTTTTTTGAATGGAGGGGACTTCTATATTGTTACTGAAACCTTACTGCACTGACCCTGTCACTGCTGAGTAGGAACCACAGCGGCTGCAGCTGACTGACATTCATCGGTGTGGACTGGAGGCAGTAGCGCAGATGTCTGGAGAGTTCTCTACGTAAGCTGTCCTCAGCCTCCTGGTCACTGAAAATCAACAGGAAGGGTTCACTACACAGTCCATCGATTGTTTTAAGATAACTTTCCACAAGTACTTTTGTTTTGCTGAGGAGGAAATAAGAGTTTTACCCGGGAGAGAGAGCCAGGTGCAGCAGGTCAGTGCTGAGTCGCAGCTGGTTGAGTACAGCCAGTTCCTCCATCAGGGGCCAGAGCTGAGCCCTGCGGCTGAGCTGCTGCAGCTCCTCTCTGGCCAGGTGGACTCTGTCTCCTGGCTCCTCATCCTCAGACAGGGAGCAAACCTCCAGCAGCCCTCTGGAGCTCATCTGACGCTGCTGCTGCTCCACACTCGACACCAACCTCTCCAACACTCCTGATTGGAAAATATAGCATGACATTCACATATTGACCCTTTTATATCACACTGGAGTTTTCCCTGAGAGGTGACACAAGATAAAATGCTCACTGCCCCGAAGGATTTAGCTGCTGTTAAATTGCTGAATCTGTCTTGGAACATATGTAAGAGCAAATCCTCTAAGGAAGGATGTAGAATATCCAAAACAGAAAAGGCTCTTCTTTGCATTAATGAACTCAGTAAACTTCATGACCACCCACAGTATTTTCAGAGTTATTTGCAACGGTTTGGCCTGATGGTGGCACTAAAGAATATATCAGTGAGTCACAAAACAGGATTCACATTATGGGGATCACAGTGAAGTTCTAAAATAATGAAGGTGCTAGACAACGACAATGTGTCACCCACATGATTAGAAGTCTCTACCAGAAACAGTTGAGATATGTTGTTCTGGACATTTCTGGACAGATTTGCCAACCAAGCCACTGATCAGCATCACCATTCTGAGGCCCTGTGGCCACCACGGAAATACAGGTATACAGGTAAAAGGTCATTTTGTAACACAATCTCACCGGACTTCTGTGGATCCAACTGGTTGTTTGCCAGCAGAACGAGGCCCCAGGCTTCAAGCAGACTCTCTTTGATGTCCAGCCCGAGCCCAGCACCCTGAAGTCGGACCAGCTCCTGCCTCAAAGGACCTGTGGTGCCATCCAGCCTCAGGTCGCTTACATCCAGGGCTTTACTCAGGAGCTTGAGCCGAGACGCACACTCAGCAACTGACTCCAACTAGAAAGGAAGATGGATATGGTTTGTGAGGTAATTCAGATAATCCTCAGATAAACTGTCAAACATACTAAACTGGCTTTTAAATAATTTTTTTATTTGGTTGGACAGCCATATTAGACAAGAAAAAAAACATAGGAAAAACAGTAATTACAAAAATAACTACTGATGATTAGTAAATATCTGCAAAGCCTAGATTTGACAGTGAAGTAGAGCTGATGAAGTGTCTCCTCACCTTGAATGGTAGAGCTTTCCCAAGGGTTTTCTGGATACCTTTCAGAGCTGTGGCCACAGACACCGGGGTGGATAGAACAGTCTGGATGGCTGCTGAGACTGCCTGGAGTTCCTGGAAACCTCTGAAATACAGCATAGGCATAAGTGTTAGTAAGTGGAAATATATTAACTGTGGACACTGGGAAAAAATAAATAAAATCCTGTAACACAACTCTGGCTACGATGGTGTATTCTGGCCATTGTAGGTACAAAAAAATAAATAAATAAATTTGGAGCTGGGTGAGAGGTAATATTGTGAGAAAAAACTTTCAGAGACTTAAGTCTGAAATTTAGGAGAAAAAAACTCAAATACTCTTTTGAGATTATAAAGTCATACATTTTCAAGTAAAAACTCTAAGCTTGTGATGTATGTAAGAGTCAAAAGTCTTTATTAAAACTGTCTTTGATCGCACATGGGAGAAGTTTGCCTTCAGGGCTTTCTGCCAGAAAGTCAGTAATTTAGTATAAAGAGCGACAAAGTCCATGTAGGGAGGAAGTCAGGGTGGATGAAGGGGTCAAACACAGGAATTTCACCCAGGAGAACGGGGTTCGTGTGAGTCGATGTTGGCTTGTTAATTTTAGACTTAAATGACTTATTATTTTCAGTTTTTAAGATGTACACAGCAAAATAGCTGAATATACCAGTTTGTGTTATTGTCATTTGCCAACATTGCTAGGACATAATTTTAAAGAATTTTTGAGCTGTAACAGGATATCCTGATTGGACATTTTCACAACAGTCATTCAACGTCTCAATGTTTGCTGGAATTCCCTGTGTACCAATGGCAGCTGCAGTGTGAGGAGGTTAATCCAACCTTGCAAAGTGAAGTGATGTGGTTCCCTAACAAAATAATATGTTTTTTCGTTTTTCTTTTTCCTAAAAGTTGTGATTTTAATCTTAGGAAATTTCTGCCCTTTTTTTTTTTTTTAAACTTTCTCTAATTTATGGCTTTGTGATCTCAGTAAATATTAAAGTTTTTTCTCATAAATTTACTACTTCAATCTCATAAAATATCCAATTATTTTTCTGAATGTTATGACTTTAACCCGGGAGTTTCTTCTCAGAATATTACCTAACTTCCCAGCTCTGTTTTTTTTTAAAACTTACAACAGTCCTAATACACTGTTCGATGTAATGCATAAGGAATACAAAATACAAACATGTAAGTAAAACAGGGGGGGGGGAATCACCAGTCATTCTATCTATGTAATGATGCAAGGGAAAATAAACAAAACATTTACAATAAAATGTCATATTATGTAGTGTAATGCATTGCTTACTCTAATGTGGTGTCAGTGTCTCCCAGCAGCAGTTGGGGCAGTCGGAGGATGAGGTGTTTCTGCACCCACTGCCAGTGCAGAGACAGCACAGAGATGCCCTGAGAGTCAGCTGGCAGTGTGCTGCAGACATCCCAGAAACGGTCAAGCCACTGCAGCAGCTGTAGGATCTAAACAAGGCAGAACAACATGAGTAAGGAAACCAGAGCAAGGTAAAGTTTGAACTGAATAGAATGTTAAAGGCAGCTGTTTGTAGGAGCCCATAGCTGCTGATTGCTGGGCGAAGGTTTTAGGAGTCTGAATATTTATAAAGCTTTGAAATTTGCAACACCCAGCATTTCCTAATGATGGCTGAACAAGCCAGAGCCCTAACAACCTATTTAAGGTCTGAGACCCTGGTAAAAGTTGTCGGAGAGCTCAAATATCTTGGGGTGCCCAAACTTTTGCAGGGTGCTCATTTCCTTTTGTTTCAGTCTAACATTGTACAAAACAAAAATAATACAATAATACACACCTTGCTTAAAACGTTGAAAAGCATGTTTCATCTTTAATTTAATGCCTTTTAGAGGAAGATCACCTCATCTTCTCCTTAGCTATTCACAGTAAACAAAAATGTGACCAAGGATGCCCAAACTTTTCGATGCCACCGTACATGACCAAACGGGCAGGTTCTAAATATGTCCGAACTGTTTTCACTGACCAGACTGCAATTATAACCAGACCTTTTATAGTTTCCTTGCCAGCTGACAGTAAGTAAACAAAGACCAAAGCTGTTACCCTAGCAACAGAACAGAAATGAAACGGCAATGACACAGTAATAAAGCAAGTGATTTCTGACCTCAAACATGATGTGGTCTGAGATGTAGGGCTGTCCACTCTGCACAGCCTGCAGGGTGAATGAGTCCCATAGTTCAAAGAAGGTCCGCAGGTGCATAAGCACCGGGTGAGGCAAGTGACCAATATCCACAGTCCCTGTGAGGGGAGGAAAATACATACTGCATTAAGTCCATCAGAGTTACATTAACATGATGCATGTTGTGTGGCTCAATAGGAAGGCATTTTGATTCTGTGACTGTAACTCAGTTCTTTTTACAGGTGGGTGTCAGGTATTAAGAATTGTGATATTGCACAAGTAATGCTTCTATCAGTTCACTGATTATCCAGAGGGTGCTGTGTGTACCTTTGCTGAAGGCTGTGGCTATTTTCAGGGCACAGTTGTGAGCAGACAAGTTGATAGCACAGGTGCAGATGACAGACCTCTCCTCTCTGTCCATCATCAGAACAATCCTAACAAACACACAGACAAATCACTTTGCTTGGACAAAGAACAAATATCAAAGTTTTTTATTTCAACCATTTCAAAAAAAAGTCAACATAATTTTATATATTTTCAGACATTTCAGAACATTTCCAATGTTAATTATTAGCACTTTATTGTGTGTTTCGCTTGATTTGTTGTACATTTACGTTTATATACATTTATATGTACATATTTTAGAAAGAGACCTTTTCCTTGAGCAGCATATGGGCAATGTGCCTCAGCCTAAACTCTGCACATGGGTGAAGGATAAAGTTGACAAACCATCTCCTACTGTACCTGTTGGCGACTGCATTCAGCGCCTCCAGAAACTCCATGTATCTTTCCTCATCCTCAAAGTTGCACTTGTTAGCTAAAATATCCAGGTACTGCTTGTTCCATCGCATGTCCACCAGAATCCTGTATTCATCTGTAACAGACAGTGGTTAATAGTCCCTGAAGGTGGCAGCAGTGTGTGGTAACATTAGGTCAAAAGTCTGATAGAAAGACAGAGAATGCACTGCACTGAAATTATCATCAGCTTTGCTGTGAATTGTGGAAAAAAATCATGGCTACTGCTGACAAGACACAGAATATCTTTCATATGTGATGTGATGATAATGCCCTGACACATCACGGCTAACACAACATGAACACTAACCCACAGCGCTAGAAAGGACTTGGTGTTTTCATACTGTTCTCCAAAGCCCTAAGTTGCATTGAATTTCTTCTTTAAGCCATAAATTCCACATTGTGAATTGAATCATATGGACATATCAGTCACATATGTGAGCCAATTCATGAAATACCTTCATTCGCACTGAGCAATGCTTTACCTTGATGACTGTATTAACTTAGAATTCTGATTCTAATCTCAAATTTGTGCCCACAAGTCCCATCATGATGCAATACTATATTGATTCTTTGGACAACGTAATGATATTTGCTGATATTGCAAGTCTGACATGATACAATTTTGATTGGAATCCATTCATGGGCCTGCAATTAACATGAGATGACATCAGTAAATATCATTATTGTCTTTTTCTTGGCTACTTGACATTGTCTACCTGCAGCTAAGCAGCTGGCACCATTCTAATGTTTAGGAAGGAGATTTGCTTGGACAGAAATGGTAAATCAGATGTGCCATGGGAATTTCACAATAAGGGCATATCTAAAAGATGGCAGAACGTATTGATATTTTTACTATCTTTTTATTACCAAAATCAAAGACAACCAAAGAGTTTACCTATGCTGTGAGGCTGGAGCAGCTCTGCCAGTGACTTGCCCTTAGCGGTGAGTTTACCACCAAACACAGCCTTCAGAGCCCTGTTTCCTGCTTCCACTTGGACCAGAGCTGGATCTGGAAGAGTTAAGAACCACACTGATTCAGGACCCAAAGTGCTGGATAATACTGGACAATACTGACTACAGAAAACACAGACAGAGGTTTTGAATATTGACAAAACTGTGTACATTGAATTCTTGTCAAGGCACTATACTACACGAATAACTTCATTTAGGAGAGTATGGAAACACTGTACTTCTAAGTCTGAAATGTTGGAATGGGTGCTGTGTGTAGAGTACACCAACCAGGGGCATATTTGTAGCTCTTCCCCAGGTGTGAGAGCCAGCTGCTGCGGAGGATCCAGTCCCCATGAGAGGCTCTCTCTGTGACCAGTCTCACTGCTGTGGGGATCAGCCTCAGAGCGTCTCCATCCGCTAGATCCACCACTCCTCCAGAGAACACCAGGCCTTCATGGACATTGCTGCTCTGCAACGCCCTCTGCAGGTCACTCAAACTCAGCGGACGACTCCTGTGGACAACACAATTTGTGTAAATATATCTTGAAGTATCAAACTTTACGAGTTATTAATAATACCTGTTATTAATAACTGAGTTCCATTTTAACCGTCATTTAAACTTTTTTTCAGTAATGCTGGTTCAACTGCCACTTCAGGTGCTTTCAGTATTTCAACTGAATCTTTTTCTATATAGAGGGGGTACATCAAGGATATATTTATCAACATTCACAAATTTTACTTTTTTGCTGCAGACTCCTGTGATTGTATTATCCTTACCGTTTGCCTTGCAGGCTGAGAGTGTTCAGGCAAAATGAAAGGACCTGTCCATCTCGGAGGACAGCGGAGAAGCAGGAATCCTCCGTGGAGAGGAGGGCGGAGGGGAAGCCATCAGGCCAGACTCCAGCACACAGCAGCCCATTGCCCCAGTCCTCTGTGTCCAGAATGGCCAAGTGCTGCTCTATCACCTGTTGGGCTTGCTGGAAGAAAAACAATGCACTAATGTTTATTCATCCTCTGGGGAGCACGAATGTTCTCACTAGTTGTCTTTAGGGTGGAGGAGAGGTCAGAAACATTTGATTTAAAGGATTTATCACTTTTCCCTTTTTACTCTGTGAGGTTCACTTTGCGTTTCTATCGGTCAAACTGACAGCTGTGACGGGAAACGTGAATGACAAAAAGAAAATCAAACATGCTAGACTTCGGCTGTGACGACAGCTGTTGTCTACTATGGCACACTACACGAGATAAAACAGTAGACTAGTGTGCACCATACAACGCTGCGCTGGGCTATAATTGGGCTGATATCGTGCAATGTGAACCCAGGATAAGAAATTCTTAAAATCTTTTCTACACCACACATAGATCCAGTGAATGGAAGTAAGGGTATGAGGTTATGTGTTGTCCTTTTTTATAGCCTTTGTTTAGAGTTAGCATTTTGTATAAACTGGATACAAGCAACTCATTCATGGCTGTGAGTTGAAAATAATTTAATAATTTATAGGAGAAAAGATGAAAGCATGGTAAATCTGATAGTTAAAGATGATTTATTTTTGGCTTAAGTCCTAAGCTGGAGAAGGCATGATTAAAAAACCCACTATAGATTGTGCACACTGTCCTTTACATTGAATAATAGATAACTCAAAGACAGTGACAACATCTGGGGTACATTAAAGCTATCATTATGAGTAACAGGGATTTTGTGTCTAAATGTCTAATGGGAACAACAATTTTTGAAACTCGTCTGATATTGACTGAGAGGGCTGCAGTAACTAAACAGGCTGCAATGTAACCAACTGGGATGTTTGCACTTGAAAATCATGTCCACTTAAAGTGCTTGTTTTGCAACTGACAGGCTCAAACATTCATTCTAAGTGTCTAGTAATATTAGGGAAAGGATTCCATGATGAACCAAGACTTCTTTGTGGTTTGTTTCATTAGTTTCTGTTGACTTTGAATGAAGTGTGTTTTACAATGATAAAATTATTATTAAATGTAGCGTGGTATGATTGAGCCTGTCAGTGGCAAACCAGCACTTAAACATACAGTGCTGGTGCAAACATGTCTGGTGTAGTTACATTGTAGCCTTTTTCACAGCTGACGGCTACAGTGCTCTTGCTTAACACTAGACCAAATTGTTGTCATTATTCATTTAGACACAAAAACATGGGGAACAGGGTCCACATTAAAAAAGTACTGAATTTACCCTTAAATGTACAGTCTCTGTAAATATCTGTCAAATGGTGTGAGCAGGTGGAAAAGAGGCCCCTCCATTAAGAAATGAAGGTGAGAAAGGAGAAATAATACAGTTTGGGAATGAGAAGGGGACATTAATACCTTTTGGCTGGCACTGGTACGTTGGCAGAGTGAGTAGGCCTCTCCACAGGCATGTTGCAGGGTGCTTGGTAAATCAACACCTCGCTGCAGCTGGCAGGACAGCAGGGTAGCAGCATGGAGGAGAGAGGCCACTGATGAGGCAGGTGAATCTGAAAGGTAAAAGACCATTTTTTTTACACTGCAGACAGATTGACTGGCTGGCAGTATATCTCATTGATGTCATTTTTCAGTGCTTACCCCAAATGGCAGATTTGATGCTTTTATGTATTTCAATCAGCAGATCACACACACAGTCCCCGGTCACCCCTGCAGTGTGAAGCAGGGTCTTCAGGTCCTGTGTGTCCCAGCAGACTCCCTCATGTTCCCCTGGGATGTAAACCTCCACCCCTCTGTTCCTCATGGCTCTGGAGAGCTCCCCATGTACAGGGTCCATGGTCAGGAACAACCTGCACAGCCCCACACATCAGCTGAGCGTGGACTTCTTTAATGACGTCAACAAAAACTAGACAAAATCCAATACTGCATACTACCTGAAGTTAGGATGTGGGCTGATTTTGGGGGTCTTTCCGTCTATGACGCCACGTTCATTGATGGTGAGAGATCCACCTGGCTCCAGCAGAGCGTTGAGGCGATCCAGGACAGAGGCACTAAACACATAGTACATGGTCAGTGCAAAATATTTTGAATTTATTTATTTTTTTCAGACTCGTTGATCTCCAGACATTTCTTTTCATCTACAACTCATACATACTCACTTCTCATTTCAAATGCTATCTCAAACAGTTTTGGGACTATAATTTATTAAATTCTTAAATTCAGACATGCATAAGTTTTGTTACTTTCTTTTTAACAAACTTACTTTTCAGCTATGGCCTTTTGTTTTGCTTTGTACAAGTCAGTCTCAAAATCAGACATTTTCCCAAGCATATCTACACTCTGGCCCTCAATTTTTATGATGTGTAGGGCTGCAACCTCAGTTATTTCCATTATTGATTAATCTGCCTGTTATTTTCTAAATTAATCGTTTTATCAATAAAATGTTAGGAAATGTGTTTAATATACAACTACTACTAATAATAATGTAATTTTCCAGAGCCCAACATGATGTCTTTAAATGTTATGTTTTATCTGACCAACTATGCAAAAATCCAAAGCTAATCAGTTCATTATCACGTGAGACAAAGAAAAACACAGAATTCTGACACCAGCCAATATTTGGCTTTTTGTCTTAAAAAATTACTACTATTGTTCTTTCAATGATCAGAATAGTTGCCAGTTAATTTTCCATCAATTGACTAATCGTTTAATCGACTAATCATTGCAGCTCTAATGATGTGTGTGGTCTTTGAAGCCTTTTAAACAATATTCCCTCTGTGAAACCCAGTCTAGTGGCGAGGCCATTATTTCCAATTCCCATGTGTAAAATGTTATTTTACAAATAGATCACCAAGCAAACACACACACAGAACACTGCACTTTTCCTCACTTGCAGAAGTTGACGTTGTCCATGAGCAGCCAGTCCCCAGCCTGCAGGGCCTGGACCAGCATACCGTCCAACCACTCGAAGCCTCCGTTAGTCCAGCCGTCCTCCAGCTGAGCAAGACGCTCCTTCAGCAGCGTGAAGTCCATCTGCAGTTTTGACATGTCTGCAGGACAAACACAAGCATGTTACAGCACTGGGAATTCTTCTACATTCTTTTAAGACAAATTAAAAAAAAAATCAATTTTATATCAAGCAGCAATCCATTACCAGTGAACACTTTGAGCTTGGTGTTGAGTTTCTGCAGGAGGAGGATGATGACCTCCAGCTTGTTCAGTGCCTCTGAGTTGATGGTCCCCCCAGTTCTCTGCAGTCCTTCCTCCTTCAGCCATTGGCAGAACAGACCCCACGTCTGCAACAGGAACTCTGTGTCCTGGATGCCGACATCCAGCGACATCAGGCCTCGCCTTATTACCATGGCAACTATGTAGTCCACACTCTCCAGGACTTGTTGCCATGGCCGCATGATGTCAACCTGGAATGAAGAAAAGAGTGCAGAGTAATGTAGACTGATGTTTCCAAACAACGAAAGAGGCAAAATAAGAACCCTGAGTTCCTGGTTACCTGTTCGAAGCCTCCCAGCAGCTCGGTGGTGTCCATGGCACTGTTCATGGCCATGACCCTGAGCCGGTGTCCTGTCAGCAGAGCCAGCAGTCTCACCAGGCTGGTCTTTCCGCTAGCTGTGGGGCCGACCAGTATGGTCATCCAGCCCATCTCCACACACTTCATCAGGGATTCCAGGGGCCGCAGTGCCTGGTGTGTGATGGACAGTGGGGGATCCAGGGCCACAGGGGCTCCGCCACTGCGCTGCAGGACGGAGAAGCCCACCTACGGGCGCAATCCATGGGAGAAGAGATCCTTAACTTTGTCTGAACTATTTAAAACATTTGCTGCTAAAAAAACAGGGAGGTTTGGTTGTTTTAACAAACCTGTAGGTTGAGTGGAGTAATGTGGAACTGTCTGGAGCCACTGTAAGGCTCAAAGTCCTCCCCAAACACTTTCCTGAATACGGACAGAACCTGTGTGGGACAAGAGGGGGTTCACAGACTGAACAGCAGGAAAAAGGCTTTCCAAAGGGGTATGTAACATCCTAAGATATCCACACAAGCTGTTCGAACTGATTGTTGCTGATTGTTTGAACTAAGATGGTTTTGTGGGTTTTATTTTGCTTCTTTTGACTCTTATTTACAGTGGTAAAATTGGTGTTTCTTTAAATGTCTGGTGGCTTTGGCGACCGTGATTCTGGGGCTGTTTCTAGTTTAACAAATACAATCTTATCCTTTAACAAAAGGTCCATTTCTGTAGGGATCCTTCCCATGAACTGTCTGACATTTGGAATAACAATCAAAACAAACAATCAAACAAACAAGCACTATTAGTGGATGTACATTAACAGAGTGGTTACATTGCAGCCTGTTTTGCTGCTGCTGGCTGCAGTGGTCTTGCTCAATACTGAATCAATTTAAATAAATGTTCCTTTTAGTCACTTAAACACAAAAAATGTGGGAAACTAGGGTCGAACTTGAAAAAACCCAAGTTACACTTACTTACAGTACAACAAACATCAATCCTTTGAATATGATTCCTTGAAAACCTAATTAATCTTAAACAGACTGATTCAACTTTAATTGATTTCATTCACTGACATACTGATAAAGTTTCTTGTGGACCCTCAAGTAAAAGCAAAGTTGGTGAACACAGTATACCTGAGCCTTGTCAGCCTCCGTTCTCATCCTGTCAGCGTACACCAGGGCTACATGTTGGCCTGGGTTGAAAAATCCTGGGGACTGGTCAGCCTGCATCAGCTGACACCAGCGGAACATGTCCCGCAGGTTGAACTCCCAGGGACTTCCTTTCTGACCCCACTGCCGCTCCACACACACCTCCTGGACAAGCTGTTGGAGGCAGAAATTTTTTTTTTAAATGTCTTTCCACTCACTGAACATGTGAAGCACTGCCTAATGCTAGACTTGCTAACGGGCTGTATCTTCATTTGGCGCAGCAGAGTCAGGCTCTCATTCAGCAGTCATACAAGAGTGAATAAAGAGAATCTTACCCGGTTACTGAATTCCACCATTTTAGCAATGATTTCCTTATCAATACTGGAGAAAATTGAGTCTCCTATGAACTCCATGTCTTTGCTCGTGAGCTGGTCCACAAACACCTGAGAACACAGGAGGAAGTCAGATTTCATGAAAGTAATTACTTTGCTCAGTGACAAGATTATAGTGTTTTCTCTTTTCAGTTCGCTTTTCAGTGAGTCGGGCAAGTCGACAGTACCAATGATGCAAAAGAGAAACCACTGTGACACAGTCTATGGGCTCAAGGTTTTGCGCTTGTGATATGATATTCAGAGTCATTTAAAAACCCCAGGGTTGTCTGTCAGCTACCGTGAATGTTTGACTTGAATTTCTCATCCATTTTTTCACAGTTGTACAAAATATAGACCACAACAGGCTTTGCAATCATCCTGAAAATCAGACCACAAACTCAAAATTGCATTGACCCTTACTTAAGGGTTACTTGCTTCTTTGGAATACACTTAGTGGCATGGGGCCAAAGCCAAACACTGTTTATCTGCACACACTGCGATGCCACACAGCTGGTTGAATATTGGCAAAGTTTCACTTTATAGTCATTGTCTTCTGTGGTGATCACCAGTGTTGTAGTGGTTCACTTTTACACTGTGATCTATAGCCTATAGTTCGGCTTTAGCCTCTAACGATCTTTTTTAACCTGCTTTTGCTGCTGAGTGAGTTTGACATCCTGAATATATCCTTCAAGCACATTTTGTAGACCCCTCAGGCAGCTCCTCTTTGGAATCACCGTCTCATTTTTCCAAAAATATGATAATATTTCTTCAGTGTTACAGTGTCGGCTCCATGCTGAATTCGACAGCTTACTATGACCAATTACGTACCTGACCAAATATTACCCCTTCTGTTTCTGAGATATGATGTTGAGTAATGGCCAGAAAAGTGTTTTATGCACAACATTATGATGTCACATTGAAGTTGACCTTTGACCTTTTGAATATAAAATGTCATCATGTCATAACTTTAGCCTATTAGACATTTGTGTTAAGTTTTGTGATAATTAGCTTATGAATTCTTGAGTTATGCCCAAAAACATATTTTTGGTGAAAAAATAACATAAAGTATATAAAAGACTGTATAATCATCTCCACTCTCTCTTACCTGAGTGAATCTGTTGAGGAAGGATTTGGGCAGTCCCTTACGCCCACCACCTTGAGTGAAGGGGTTCTGGCAGCCAAAGATCTTTGTCTTCTCCTGCTGAACCTGGAAGCTCATCCCCAGTTCAGGAATATAGATCTCTGCTCTGTGATCAAAGCAGGCGTTCAGACCCTCCAACACCGACTGAGAGGCCAGGTTCAACTGTAAACACAAGAAACATGGCAAATTAGTTTAAGTTTAAAGTTCATCAAATTACAATTTGTTTTAAGGAGGACTGCAACCAAAACAAGCTTTGAGCCACAAAAGCTGGTATACATAACTGTAAACTGTCTGAAAGGTGGTCCTTACCTCGTCCAAAACCACCCAGTGGCCTGCCTTCAAAGCAGCCAACAGGGGGCCATCACGCCATGCAAACTCTCCTCCCTTTCCTCCCTCCACAGGGAGATCTGTTCCAAACAAATCAGTCACATCCTGCCAAGAGTACACACCATCAGCATCATAGCCAGGTACTGCTTTAAATTCAATCAGGAGCACATTCATATAAACCATTATTCACATAAAAGGCTCACCGTTTGCTCTGACAAGTTGATTCTGACCAGATGGTTCCCAGAGGCTTTTGCCAGTGCTGCCACCAGACTGGTCTTCCCAACGCCAGGTGAGCCTTCCAGCAGCACAGGGCGCTGCAGCTTTAGTGCCCGCAGAAGCCTCTGGGCGTTCACCGCCGTAGTGCCCGCTTTCATGGCGTAGTCGGACAGGTTACGGCTCTCAGTCTGAGGCCCTGGGTGGACATAGAGAGGATTGACCCGTTCAAATGGAGAAGTTTGCAATAACCAGGGCTTTATTTTTCTTTTAACATAGTTTCACTTTTTGATAAACATAATTGGATATTGGGCCGAAAAACTTTTTTTTAAAGCATACCACAAGTTACCTAATACACAGACATGAGATTGATATTGATCTTCTCATTTAACTCTTTGCCAGAACACAAGTATTTTTTACCAAAATGTTTAACTATTAATTTATTGAGCAGGACATGCAAGCAGGTATAGTGGGACCCAAGGGGCCAACGCAACTCAGAACCAAATGGGCACTAACTTGGGGTGACAGGGAAGCCAAGAGCATTGCTAAATATGACAAATGATTTAACAACAGGTTTGTTAAGTAGGCTCAGGTCTGCCAAGAACATCTGAAATAGCACCAGATGAAAGCATGAGACCATAGTAAACAAAGTGAAAAAAGGTTCTAGGACAATATGAACACTTCATGTCACCACTACCTTGGCCAAAATAATTGTTATTCATGACATTATCCTGATAATCATCAAAATATACTTAAAACACTTAAAATGGCACTACAACATACTGGAATCACTTTACCTTACATTTTGTTAACTGTTTTATCACAGATGGGACACACATCTTTTGGAGTGAAAAACAAACAATTGACTGAAGGTTGGTGCACCATATTAAGCATATGTTGGAGAATTATTATCATGAAAAGTAGAAAACATCAAAGTACAGCGATAAAAAAACTGTTACTGTTTTTTGACAATGAAGTCTCAAATAACAGTTTAGTCCCTCTGTGTCAAAAAACTCAAAAGTTTGCAACACTAAGTTTTGCATATTTCATTAAAATTGTGAAAACATTTTAAAGGCAAATGTGGCTGGGCATACAGCAGAGGATGCAGCTCCATTAAAGGAACTGGATCAAATAAAGTATTTGAAACATGAGAAGTAGATTATATAGGATATGAACTCACCATCTTGTAAATCTGTTAAAAATCAACAAGGTTCATACCTAAAGCAATGTAGAAAGGGTCAATGCCGAAGAAGTCTTCGCCCCACTGGGGTTCCCGCGGCAGGCTGCTGTCATAGACTCTCAGGGCGTCTAGCATTTCTTGATCCAACTCGGTCATCTTGCTCAGACGCTGCTGCAGGTAGCCCAAGCACAGCCGGCGTGCCAGGAGGGCACTGTCTGCACAGGACACTGTGGTTCCTGCAAGAACAGAGAGGCTCAGATCACATTATATAAGCACCTCCTTTAGGAGACAAATTCTTAGTGAACTTGAAAGAAGCCATCAGCTTACCAGAGCCAATGCCGTCTATGTAGACCAGACATGCAGCATGGATAAAAGCGGTGACAGTGTCCAGTCTGAGGTCCCACTCTGCTTCTTCTTCATCTTCGAGGGCTCCCATGGTCATGAAGCCATCTTCATCCCGCTCACAAACGGCATTGAGGAAGTTAACCCAAGACAGGATGTCTCTGACGCTCAGGATGCAGCGGCGGCCAAAGTCCTGCTGGGTCAGCCACTCGATGAAGTCAAGCATCAGCTCTGCGATATCACCCCCTGCGTTTGAGACCAAACAAACCATGTCACTTTATTAGAATTTTACTTACAGTACTTACAGCTGACATGACTCTAAAGTATCAACAATCATCATGTAACGATTATGTAATACTGGTTATGTACAAGTTACCAGGGGTCAAAGTGTCTCAAAACAGTGTACCCAATCTGCCCAGCAACCAAACAAAACATATGTATTGTGTAACATGAAAAAGTCAGTTTGTTTTAAGTTTAACGTGTAAGTTCTAATCAGGACATATAACTGAACGATTGTCACTAAAATGTTTTCCAGCATTAGTCTCTGAGCTAGTTTACCATCGAGCGACAGGCCTGAGCGCAGGTTGTGCTGGATGATCTGAACCAGGTCACTGCGGCTGTTGCTCTGAGGACACCAGATCTCTGTGAAACGGTTCCTGAGGGCAGGCGAGAGCTGTCCAAACACACACAAGCACAAAAGTCAGACTCTACCTACACACAGCTCTAGTTGGTGACTCTTCAAACACATTCATACATTTTAAAAAGCACATTACAGGTTACAAATAAATACAACAGTCTTTTTGAAAAAGTCATCAAGTCAGACTTTGGTCACTTGTGCACATGGGAGAACTTTTTCTTGTAGGCTTCCTCCAAGAAAGTCCCTTCTGACAGAAATCTATACATTTTAACCAAAACCACAACTTTTTTCCTAACCTTAACCAAGAGATCCCTTTCTGGTAGAAAGCCCCTGAGGGAAATTTCTCCCAATTGCGTCACTTATGAAGCTGTTTTTGTAAGCTTCACCCTAACGGTACGTTCAAACCAGAAGCTTCCAAAGAGGCAAAGTCTGTCGCAAGAAGCATGACTGTCAAAAATATTTGTGGCAGCTTTGGTCCCTGTAGTCACTCGTCACGTGAATCATTGAACGTTCGATCGTGCTTGTCAATTTAAAAGAGCCACAAAGCATAGTTGCTGCTTGCTGTTGTCCAGTCAAAAAGCTCATAGTTGGCCTACAGAAAGTTATGTTTGGTCAATGAAAACAGAAAATGTATGTCATCCCATTCAAACCAAGCTAGGAAGACTGGCATGCTATGTCGCAACATTAGCCTACAATTCTCTCCTCTATTACTAACATTACACACTTTAAAACTCATCAGACCAACTAACTACCTCCGCGACGTGGTCCCAAGCCTCATTCTTTTTATTTTGGTCTCTGTAACCGAACAGCGACACATTATAAAGGACTGAGTGCGCACATATGCAAGTAATCAACTTCTTGATATCCATTGTTGGAACAAGTGTACTGTAGGAACCAATGTTACATGGCTTGTTCTCTGGGACCTGCTTCATCAAAACATGTTAGCATTCTGACGGTTGCCACCGAACCACGTCAGAGCTCATTACCATAAAGTTAAACGAGTTTTAACTCCCCTCTGGACTGCTCAAATTGCTTTGGTCGCCCAAGACGCGGGGCTGACGACCAGGTTGCCCAGGTCGCCCAAGTTGCCCGAGTTGCCCGAGTCGCCGGGCTCTCATTGAAAATGAATGACTTCCGCCATTTTGGAAGCTCTGGTTGCTGTTGGTGTGAACGTACAGTAAGATCCACCGACAACACAGAGGAAACATCCTCTTTATTAATCTACCTCCTTCTTGCCAAAGTCTCCTCCAGGATTCATGGTGGCAACCAGACGGAATCCTGCAGCTGCTCTGATCAGCTCCACGTCATCATTGTCCCCGCTGCCCTTCTCTGCCAGTACAAGGGACCTCTCTGTCTCTAGAACACTGACAAAAACACAACACACTGTTATTCACCTGTACGTGGTTGTAAAAAGAGCAACTTGTCATGTTTATGTTGGATTTTGTGGCTCAAAATACATTAAGTGTTGTAAAAGTGCAATCCTTTGCAGATATGTCTTAGTAACTTTCATCAAGACATGCACTGAAAACTTAAAAAAGGGCAGAGAAGGTCTGGTTTGTTGCATGAAATGTCAAGTTGAAGCAAATGCATATTTCTGTGGGCAAAATGTTAACATATGCATATTTGACAGATGAACACAGGTAATCTGTATTGATGGCCTCACATAAATCTCCCTTTTAATAACAAAGTGGAATCCTCAGGGTTCCGTGCCTAAATTCAACAACACTTTTACTCTAGCACAAGACCTATAACATCCACTTTTATGCAGATGATACTATCTTATATGCATATGGCTCTTCTCCACCTCAACCTGTATCAAGATTTCAGACATCTCTGCAGAACCTCAAACTTGTTCTGAATGCTAACAAGAAAAAGTGTGTTTTAATCTCAAGAACTCATACTTCATCTTCCTGCCACACATACACATAATGATTTTGTAAATATCTGGGATTTTGGGTAGACAGCTCTCTGAGTTATAAACCTCATTCTGAAGAGCTGGCTCACAGAATGTAAAGATACAAAATTGTTTATTTTACTAGACTGAAGCAGATTTTTCTTATGAGGGCCAATTGATCATCACGTCTGAGATGTATGACTGTGAACATATTCCTTATTCTCGTCCTGCTTGCTCTACCTTAACACAACCCTGTGCTCTGTGTTTCATCACAGGAGAGAAATATCCCACTGTGTAATATATCAAACTGTAGACTGGTCCTCACTGGCTGCAAGAAAACAACTACACACTATCACTTCTGTTTATTAATGCCTGCTACTAAAGCTGTATAACACATCTCTGCTCTAAATCTAAAGTACTGTTCAGCAGAGCATGACTCTCTCAGAGCAGTGTGACTGTGTTTCAAAAGGGATCTTGATCAAGAGGAAATGACCTGATTAGGTAAAGGTTAGAACATTAGCATCCAATACGTGTATTTGGTGGTCAGAAATGCAGTCCTGAGAAAGCTTTACATCTGCACTTATATATTTTAATACGGTTATGAAACGTTAATTCTGTTAGGATTTTCTCATATGCAGATGTGCCAAAAAACATGTGTCTGTGAGTGTGTACCTGTTGAGTCTCTCCAGCACTGAGTCGTCTGCAAGGGAGATCTCATCCATGAGAAACACTCCTCCCTCCTTCATGGCCAGCACCAAGGGACCATCATGCCACTGAAACAGCCTGCTGTCCTCACCATCAGTCTACACACACACACACACACACACACACACACACACACACACACACACACACACACACACACACAGCAAGGGAGTTTGGGTGACATTGCTACTGCTACCAGATAGAGAGTATACATACATGATACTCTTGTTTTTCTGAGCAAGTGGTGAGACAAAAATGCAAGTGGAAATCAAAATGTAATGCAATGCAATAAATGGTTTATCTATACAAAACTGACATAATTTTTTTCACTGACATGAAAATACGTTTCAGGAATAACAGGATGGCTGATGTCATCTTTGATTTAGTTATGCATCTTGCTCACTTAAAAAACAACTGTGGGTTACACTCTGCTCCTTTAACTTTCTCTTTTGCCTACAGTTTTTACAATTTCTCATTAGTACCTGATGTGTGTGTCTGACGGGTCGCAGGCCTCCCAGAAAGTCAGATGTCTCCATGTGCAGGTGACAGTTGACAGAGAAAAACTTCTGTCCGGTCAAAGCAGCAAACAGCTGGCAGATTGTAGTTTTTCCACAGCTGGTGAGAGAGCAGGAAAAAGAGCTTAGCATGATTCAATAACAGCACATGCTGCAGGTTGTCCAGGTGAAACCTAAGTTAAATGCTTAGATCAGTATATCTACATCCTAACAATCACAATGCTAATGTAAAAACATTAACTATGTTCAGGTTTAGCATATAAGCATGCCAACATTTGCTGATGTGCAAAAAATTACAGCCGAGGCTGCTGGGAAGGTTTTTGGATTTACAGGTGTTTGGTCATTTGGTATGACTTCATGGAGGTGCAAAGGGAAAGATCAGTGGATGATCATAGCTCTAGCAAATCCTCGTGTAAGAACCATGCATGTACAAATATACAAAATATGACCTAAATCTGTCAGGTAGTTGTCCAGATATTTAAGTCTGGACAAAAGAGGTGGGCCAACCATTATTGCCATCTTTACAGCAATGCTGCTTTCTTGGCTTTAAGTTTCACGTTATTTAAGGCAATGAAAATCTTGAATCTCAGGTTTCCTCCAACAATGCTAATTACATGTATGTATGAAAAGAGGAGAAAATAACGAAAGTAACAGAAAAATAAGAATCTAAGACATAAAATAGTTCAAGTTAAAATATAAAAAGAGTTATAAAATGTTATATAAATAAAATAAAATATATTAAGAAATCAATTTGAATGTTATGGTAGACAGTAACTGCAAATGAATAAACTAAAGACAAACACAATGGTATACAAATGAATACAGAGGTGTCAACAGTTAGAGACAGTAAGTCAAGTAATGACAGAATTTATACATTTATAAAATGACATTATATGGGCTGGAACACATGCTGTGTCTCTGACTACCTGAAAAATATGAGGTTGGGTGCCACTCTTGTCCCCCTATGATCGGCACAGAAGCACTGCATCATAGCCTTTTTACCAGAAATCCCAAGTTCAGAGTTCTTCCAGGTGTTGTTTTTCAAGTTTGTATGAGTCCTAAAACCTTGTCCATGGTACAGGTGTAAATCTGTCGGTGCTGTATCACTGTACTAAAATGATCAACAAGTCTTCCATATTTATCATAGACTGATCTTGTGGAAGCAAGGGAAGATATCTACCAGCTGTGACTGGTTGTCCCTCATCAATGTTCCAAAAGTTGAACTTTGTTTATCTCAGTGCGCAGCTCTCGTGCCCTGACAAACAGGCACTTAGAAAAGCCTGTGTGCCGCAACAAATTCAGCATGTGCACGCACCCTTATCGTGAAGTGACGGTGTCAAGTGATGAGCTCAAGAGTTCAAAAGTCTAAACGTCTGTAAGACGAAGCTGTCAAAATCACCTTGTCCATTTTCCTCTAATCTTAAAGACAGAATGATCTGTCTGGCAGATTTGAATCTTACCCAGTGTCTCCTACAAGCAGGACAGACTCCCCAAATCGAAGCGCCCTTCCTACCAGCACAGCTAGTCTTCTCATGCCGTGTGTCCACACCACATGGCGAAACTCTTCTGGGACTCCAGCGATGCTGTCGATAAAGGGACCTGCCAATCAGAGCATCAAGATAGCATGATAATGCTTTCAAATGTTGATTCTGCAATGTGTTGTGCATGTTGTGAATGCCATATGGTCATTGCTATCATCGGTCACCGCTCCCTCAATTTAAAACCATGAGATAGATATTATGCCCCAATTAAAATAACTCAGTAGAGCCACTTTGGATTTGAAAACTACAACAGTTAATTCAGATAAAAATAGAATTACTGCCTTACAAACCAGTCAAGTTGCAGTTGCAGTTTACATCCATGTCTAACCAGACTCATATGCAGCAATGACAGCAGACAATGCTTCAAATATGGAAATTGCTGCAAAGAAATTACATATTCAGGGCTTGACGCTAACTTTTTAATGCTAGCACATGTGCTCCTGAGTTGAAAAAGTAAGGAGTGCACAAAGAGCTTCAGGGGCACAATGTAAATTGATCAAATAATGTGTTTTCTGTAATAAACGTGATGCAAATAGATATTTAAAAGTAAAATTA
The DNA here is from genome assembly GCA_026686955.1 of Epinephelus cyanopodus. Taxonomy (NCBI): domain Eukaryota; kingdom Metazoa; phylum Chordata; class Actinopteri; order Perciformes; family Serranidae; genus Epinephelus; species Epinephelus cyanopodus. Next base: position 35,094,913 of record CM048925.1, on the reverse strand, counting down.
TTTAATGAATTTGTATACAAAATGTACAGAAAGGTAAAATCATCACGTTCTGAAAAAGTATTGCAATTTAATTTTGTCTTTAATGTTATTATCTTATATGATTATCTTATATAATGTTATTACTATCCTAAAACATTCTCCAGGTCCTCTGAAACTCTGCAGGACTTATTTCCACCCTGCCAAGCAGCAATACCGTGGCGAACGGTCCCTAACTGCGGGGAGAACGGAGCAGGCTTCCCTGGAGGTCCGCCGCTTTTCCCGGTCCTTCTTCTCCGCCACACTTTGAGTCATTCCTATCCAGCCGACAGCCTGGCCATGGAGAACGGTCCCTAACTGCGGGGAGAACGGAGCAGGATTCCCCGGAGGTCCGCTGCTTTTCCCGGTCCCTTGTCTCCTCCACACTTTGACTTATTTCCACCCAGCCAACAGCCTGGCCATGGAGAACGGTCCCTAACTGCGGGGAGAACGGAGCAGGATTCCCCGGAGGTCCGCTGCTTTTCCCGGTCCCTTGTCTCCTCCACACTTTGACTTATTTCCACCCAGCCAACAGCCTGGCCATGGAGAACGGCCCCTAACTGCGGGGAGAACGTAGCAGGCTTCCCCGGAGGTCCGCCGCTTAACCCGGTCCATCTCCTCCACACTTTGACTTAATCCACGCTGCTGACAGTGGGACTTCTATTCATTGTGCCAATAGTGGCTTGGAAAAGTGCCCATAACCGTGTCACACGGGGAAGAGGGAAGGCGGCTGGAGTTCCTCCAACAATTGCGGTTATATTATATTTTTTTATTGACAAAAATATAGGCTGCTTTGGCTGATTTTTTTATGCACACGTGCCCCTAAATATTTTTTACAGTTCGCACACACCTATTTTTAATTGCAAATGCGAGTGACACGCTTGCACTGTCGAGTGCTGATATTCTAAAATGTGGATGCTCCACACACATCTTCAACTCAGCAGCACAGAAGATCGAACAATCAGCACAGTTTCAAGGTGGACACCCAAAATTAGTGTTACCAATTCAATATCTAACCAAATGTCTCCCTTTCTGCTCCTAAGATAGGACGTTGAATAATGGCTAGTAAAGTGCTGATGTTACAGTGGAGCTGACCTTCGACGTTTTGAAAATAAAGTGTCATCACAAGATTGTTTTATCCTATTAGACATTTGTATTTTTTGAGGTCACAGTGACCTTGACCTTTGACCACCAAAATATAATAAGTTCATCATTAAATCTAAGTGGACTTTTGCGCCAAATTCGAAGATATTCCCAGAAGATGTTTTTAAGATATTGCGTTCACCAGAATAAGACAGACAAGGTCTTAGTCTTACCAAAATCCAATCAGTTCATCCTTGTACCTTTGGGCCAAATTTGGAGAAATTCCCTTGAGGCGATGTTGCTTATGAGAATGGGTTAGACGATTGGAAGGACAACTCAAAAACATAACGGTTCCAGCCACAGCTATCATCAGTGCTGTGACTTAAAAAAAACCCTGTATTATTTCACCAAACTTATTCCAGGATATAAACTCGAACTGTTATTGCAATGCAATGCGACAGAGTGAGGTGACCCTGGATCAGTATGTGGTAGTCAAGTGTTATTATGTTCCACTCACTGAACTGGCTGGTGACCTGTTTCTGAGAAAACAGGTTTTCAGGGTTCACCGTCCTCTTGAAGTGCTTCTCCAGGATGGATAAGATGGTGGCCTCTTCCTCTGGCTTCCTCACACGGCCTGCCAGCAGCATGTACCCTTATGAAGAAAACCACAATGTTATCTAAAGTTTCAGTGCAACACTTGGTGACTTAACAGACACATCTGTTGAGCCTCACCATCATCAGCCAAATGCTGCTGCCAGTCCTGAGAGGCATCTGTCTGCTCCTCTAGCCTGTAGCGATCTGCCCAGCGGAAGAGATCTCTGAGGGTGATGAAGCCGTGTTTCCCCGCAAATACAGAAGATCCCCTGCGCAAGGACTGATGGTGGAATTGGGAAAACACAATTCACGAAGTTAGGCTCACCCAAAACAGGTGGGTAATACCAAGAGATATGCAGGATACACAGAAAGTACTACAACAACATACAACATCACAGTTACCTGAAGGTCTTGCATGACCTTGACCAGCTTGGTGCAGTAGGATGGAGGCAGGCTGCACCTCTGGTGGAGGATGGTCTCCAGCTCTCCACTGGGCAGCTCATCAAAGTGCAGCTCAACAAAACGGTTCCTGAAAGCCCTGGAGAGCACCTGGAGATCAGTCGGTAAAGATTACTCAACTTGTTTTTACATTTAGTTTGACAGGTAGCAGTGGAGTATGTTTATCAGTTTCGCCTAGATAATAGATCAAATGCAACTCAAGACAACATTACCATAACCTTTATAAAGCTTATCATGTTCAGTTTTTGATTAGTCAGAGACCTTTCCTCATGCTATGCAAGGAAACTACAAAAGAGGGAAGGGGCATTACATCAGTGACAGCATTTGAATTTTGGATTGGAACCACTGTGACCCATCATAACTATGTTATTTCCCCTTTCACTAAAAAATGATTTCAACAAATACAAAAACACACATTACCTAAAGTTGATTGATGAATTTTATCTAAACAGGTGCATTCGTTTCCCTAGCTTCTTAATCTGAAGGTAACCTCACTGCAACCATGCCATCAGACAAATCTCTCTCAGACTCAATGAACTGTATACCTTTCTACCACCATAGAGACCAGGGGGATTCTGGGTAGCAAACAGCAAGAATCTGGGGTGAGCCTTGATGACTTCCTGTGTCTCAGCCACAAAAAGCTCCCTGTTGTCGTCAAGTAGTCTGTTGAGAGCCTCCAGGACATCAGTGGGGGCGAGGTTAAGCTCATCCAGGATGATCCAGTAGCCTTTCCTCATGGCATCTATCAGAACGCCTGTAGCAGATAGACAAGCAAGTGACATTAAGTAGAGCTTAGATTCTCTCCCCGAGCCCGAACCTGATCCGGTTCCTCATAATAGACCTAGGCTATGGAACCAACTACTTATCACACCTGGGGGGGCTGGTATAAGCGAAAAGACGGGGACCTCGACAAGACGAGAGCCCGCCTTCAATGTCCACGTTCGTATCCTTAAAAAAACATGTCGGGTTTAAACCGGGCTCAGGCCCATAATAACAGTTAAAGGGACAGGCCGGGAGGGGCTTGGACAGAAAATGCACAGGCTCGGGTGGGGTCAGGCTGGATTTTTTGGGCCCAATCTAAGCTCTACTCTGAAGGGGTGGCTAAGAGTTCAATGAAACAGTTTTTTCTTAATAATGATCAAAAATTTTATTTTGTTGCAGCTTTGTTGCTGTGCCAGGGATTAAAAAAAAAAAGTTTTTCTTCATCGGTTTAAATGTTCTGGTTGTTACTCTGGATGCTGCTTTGATTTGACCAAAATCACATTTGACTGAGACGTAGACATTTCAGATACTGTACAATGACCTAATAAATGTGAACCTCATTGTTTTTTAAGAACGGTTAGCAAGAGTATTCGTACCCTCTTTGAACACCAGCTTGCCCCTGTCGTCTGATGAGTAGCAGCCGATGTACTCCTGGATGTCAGTGTGCTCATGGTTGTTGATTCTCACACACTGGTTCCCTGTGGCTGCAGCCAGCCAGCGGATCAAGCTGGTCTTCCCTACTGACGTCTCACCCTGGATTAGCACCGGGTGAGTCCTGTGAGGCCGAAACATTAAGAAGGAGAGAGTGATGGAAGGGCAAACTCGTCATGAACTTAATGTAGAGTGATGTTGTGCCAAATAAACGTAAAGGGCTGTTGAGTGGTGAGGAGGGACAGCTGAGTCATACAGCAGCCATTGTTGTTGTCCTTTATTGTCTTCATACATAACAGGCAATGGATGTGTCAACATTCAACATTTCTCCCCTTACTGTTTATGACAAGATGATTACATATAATGAATAAATAATTCATGCCTTGAATTTGTACTGTCAATATTGTTACATTAACACCTCATATTAACAACACAATCAAGCTATGAAGCTTTAACTGAAGAAAGTTTTGTTATTGTTTTTGATATTTTCTTCAGGTTTCAGATCAGTCATTTTGACTCATGCTTTTCATGCTCCTCTGCTGAGTAACAGACTACAAGATGTGTATACAATAATGTAAATTTAGTGCAGTATATGGCATGTCAACATACTTTTGTGTACATGTGGTCTCAGACTACTTTGCATGATTTGGGCCCATTAGTGCTGCACCATGCAATGATATTTTGTCAGTTCCCATTTAACACCTTTGGGATGAACAGGAACACCAACTGTGAGCTAGGCCTTCTCACCCAGCATTAATGTTGGACCTCAGTAATAGGGTTGGGTGACTAAATGAAAATACTGGATATCAGTGTTTGGCTGAGTATATCGCAGGTAGCCATGGAACAATATAAAAATTTCAAGTTACATTTATCCTGGCCAAAGGAGTGTTGTTGGCCAAAAGGAGTGTTGTTGTGAACACAAGGAGTGTTAAGATAATCATTAAAATATGCTAATGCATCTTTTTTTTAGTAAACATTATTTTTTAGTGAAAACAAATCCTAAAAGCCAGGCTTTTCAACAAAAATGGTATTGTATCTTTCAGTATGAAAAATGCCAACCTTAAGATCTAGATCTAGATTAAGATCTTTAGTGTTTTTTGAGGTTGGTGCATATGCAGCCTGATTTTGCAAAGCCTGTTTTCTTGTTGGTTTCCCAGCATTTTTTTGGGGCAGTTTTTGTAATTTAATTTTTATATTTTTAATGACCTGCCTCTAAAGAACACATCAAGCAACACATCTCCCAGCTGAAACTAGTTGTTGAGGCAGAAAATGGGGTGATGGTGGCCAGTTAGAAATTTTCAGCATGTTGCTCAACCCTACTTAGTTATGCTCCAAAAACCTTCACCAGTATTTGGTTAGGAGTTCAGCTGTCCTTAACAAAAGCCACACGGGGGCATAAAAGCTGATCACTTCCTGCCCGGCACATCACTGACTGCAGGGGAATTCAGTCCAAACACATTTTGTGCTGATGCAATCTTTCCTAAAGGGCCAGAGTTAACTCTGACAAAATAAACATCTGGACATTTGGAGATGAATCAATTGATTTGAGGGGAAATCGTAGTGGGGGGGGCTGGGGACAGTTTTCCTACCCTGCAGATACCACTCTGGCGAGGTCGCGGAGGTTGAGTTTGACTGATGGGGTGAGAATGTAGCTGGGGTCCAGAGCTGGTTCCATCTCCCCCTGGGACACCCAGTAGCCCTCTACTTCCACACAGGGCCGGCCTGAGGGCGCCGGGATGGGCTGCAGGAGACACAACAGAAGGCTTTTTCAATTGTCCAAAAATATTCTAGTGTACAAACACAGCAACATTTAAAATGCAGCTATTTATCTAAAAGTTTCCGTGGTACTGAAGTGCTGTTTCTAAGGAATCCAAAAACCTGTGCCAGACAAACCCTAAACAGTAACAGGTTTCTTTTTAACCCTTTAGTCAAGTAAATAAGGTCTATGATAATAGCACAAACAAATACAGTTGGGTTGCTAATAAAGGCCAGTTAAAAAACAGTGTGAATACCTGGGACAGGCATGTGACAATAAATTCAGCATCAGCTGCTCTGAGTTTCTCTTTTCAGAAATAAGGTTTTCTCTACTTATTCTTCTCAGTTGATTATTCTTTGTTGTTGTTGTTATTTAAGTGCTGTTCGGCTGCTGTTAATTGAAAGCTACACTTCCTGCAGGTGCTTCACATTTAAAGCCTGCCTGTCATGCAAGACGTATCAAGTTTCTGTAACAATGGCTTAACAGTGATCAAAAAAACTTATATATAATGATAAATAATGAATGAGACAGCATTCGTGTTGAAAGCTGAGAACAGCAGAGTGTTGAGTGTGACAAGACTCTGTTATTGTACTGGTTGACTTAGTGCAGTGGATGGGTAAGTTCTATTACATTTATCAAAACATCCAGTCAACATGGAGAAAGTGTTGAGTTTTCATCAGCAGTAAATTAATCAGGTCACTTCCAGCTTTTCAAGGTTATTTTGTAGCTGAAAATAATTTGTAGAATCTTAAAACATGACTGAGGATAGCAATAGTGAGATACTTGCTGCAGTTGCATTTCTTGATGTGATAAAATGGCAAAAATCTAAAAAAAAAAAAAAAGATCTCAGCTTCAGATGGACTGTATTTATAATAAATATGCCACAGTAATTTAGTAATTTAAATAACCAGCAACTACTAGTCAGTCAGTGCTTGTTTATACAATTCTCTTCTTATCTGAGTAAATGGTAAAACTTGGAGTTTGAACTTCTCCCCTCTGGTAGATGTTATAAAGTGCCAAGGGCTAATCGTAATATTTTTAAAAATTCCTTTATTCCTAACGCAATCGGGGCATTGAATACCATGTCCCGTTGATGTGTTGTAATGTAACTGCCACTGCTGTCCTGCTTTTTGCCCTGAAGATGTCTGTGCGTAAGTGTTGCTGTTTGTTGTTGTTGTTGTTGCTGTTGCTGTTGCTGTTGCTGTTGTTGTGTTGTCCTGCTTGTTGTTTGTTATGAGACCAAAGACAAATTTCCACATTGTGGACAATAAATGAATTAACTAACTAACTAACTAACTTGATCCACACAGACACGACTCAAACAAATTAAGGAGGCGATCCTCTCTTTCCTCCATCCAAAACTGCCAAGTCGATCTGCTGAAAGATTGTAACTAACTTGACCAGTGGACCTCACTACAAGCTGATTGGCTGATGAAACAAATGATGTATTTTACATTCTAAAACCAGCTAGTGGCAACTTGACAAGCTGAGTCACAGGTGACACCATTAGCAGCTTGAGTTGAGCTGAGACTGGCCAGTTCACACCACTGCAGCGTAAAATGATTTTGTTGTGTTGCACATCTTTGGTCTGAACTGCAGCTTAATATAGGCAAAAGAAACGCACAGGGTCAGCATCTCTCCGCAGCTGAGGTAAATACCATAAGCTATTTGAGAATTTGCACTTATTGTTACTGGTTCCATTCTGTGACATCTAACAGTCTTTGCTATTGGTTAACCCAGTCGAGGGGAGTCGCCACCCAATCAGGAGGTAGTAACCAAACACTATAAAACACTAGCCTACCTGCTGTTCATCTCCATTTTTTACTCAGCCACCTTGAGCATAGACACGACATTGGGCGAAACGTCCACTAACTGCTGTATTTTACAGTCAGGTGTGTTTTAAGTTTAAATGCAGAATATCTACACATTCATTGGCACACATTCAAAATTTACCATGAAAAAATTTAAAAGGAGGAAGGTAGTTCTTAGAGTGTCTTACTTGTTTGAGACACTTGGCGTTTCCTGTCAGGATGTGCTGACACACCAGTTTCTGGACCAGAGGGTGGGAACTTCTGTCCAGCTGAGTCAGGAAGCTCAGACAGAAACCCTGCAACCATCAATCAGAGACACTGTCAACATGGAATACATGCAGGTGATGGGTATGCAAACTACAAACTCAAAAACACTGATATGATCTGGACTTCCTTCAGCATCCACAAATATCGACCCTTGGTAAAACAAAAAGTGTCACTGAGCCAAAACTGCTGGCATGTCTCACATCACTGTCAGTAAATGAAAAAAATATTTTTCCATTTTGGACTTTAGTGAACTGACTGTCACATTTAAGAGATGATTTCAGTCCTGCCTCCTACCTCGTAGAGTGATCGCTGCACACTGAGACAGGGGTTTGTGGCCACGTACTTCAGTGCCCTGCACAGAGTACGCAAGCTGTAGTGGGGTCTGTGGCCTGTCCCATCCACCAGATGTGAATTGGCCTCCTTTCGGACTGCCAGGTAAAAACTGCACACAAACACAATTAAGGAGTAAATCAGCTTGAGTCTACTGAAGAGAGAGGAGGGAGTGAGGTCGAGGTTTGAGCAGGGTTGGTAAGAAGAGGATTGGCATGTGCTATTTTAATTAATTATCTAAGTGTCCCCAAAAACCTATACCAGGGAACATTTTCCAGGCCCTCTTGGCTGAAGGAGAGATAGAGCAGGGACCCTATGTGTATGGTTTGGAATTAAGGTGCATATTAAACCAGCTGGACCGAGGTTGTCAGGCAAAGGACCATTATCATGTTCTCCTAATACTGTCAGAAGACCTCTGCAGCAATGGTTGCTGGAATCAGCAGCTGGTTTAACAGTGGTAAATTGATTTACCCTGTTGTAAGATTATGTAAAGACTAACCCTATGATGCCATTGATGACACTTCTTTGTGGATTCAGGAACTTGAGGTAGTCTGAAACTAGAATCCGCAGGTCGCCCTCATTCTCCAGCTCCTCCACATACAGCTCAGTAAACCTGGAGACAAACACAAACACACACAACTGCAGGTTTACGAAACATGTGGCACCATATCACTGTTAGACTGACTGTGGAAGCAACAACTATGGCAATCACTGCTGATGATGACATCATCCCCTGATGTACAATTTATGAAGTACAATTTATTATTCTTAGCATTTTAGAATTAAGTTTTGTCTTGGATGTAACTAATAAAGGGAAAAATGTAACAATGCTGTGTTTAGGTATTTCTTTAACATCTTAAACTGTAACATAATAGCTCAGTCTAGCAAGAAGAGTTTTACTTTGCCTTTGCCTCTGCACACTCTCACCTGTTCCTGAGGCCAAGAGGCAGGTTTCTCTTCCCCACATCAGTAGCTGGGTTCATGCAGGCAAAGAGCCGGAAGTCTGGGTGGCGGACCAGTGGTTCTGTGATCAGAAAACATAACAAGATTAGCAACAGTCCCAGGAATATAAAGAAGGAAACAATGCAAAATGGCAAAATACATTTGATTGAAATGACAATGACACAAATCTAGGCCTATAGGTGAGATCTTTTTAATGTCACATGGTCAAAAAGTTTGCAAAGTATTAAGTTTAGCAGAACTACATAGTTAATGACTGACTGATCAGTAATAAAAGGTTAACAACTGGACGTGATTATGTTTTGAAAAGGGAGTAAGTGAACAATAAACTTGCCAAAAAGAAAGGAGCTGTTGCCGGGTTAATGTGTTCTGACAGCCAGCATCTGTGCATCATTCATGGGTAGGAAACAGCACTGCTACACAATCACAAATGGATGGTGTGTGTTTGGCACAAGACTGACATGATGGAGCAATCTAGCTCCGTCATATCAGTCTTATCTCCCTGTTGAACCTTCATTCACATCATATCAATATTATAAGCACTTCATCCTTCTATTAAATGGAGAAATCCCTGTCCCTCCATCTGTCCATCCGTCCGTCTGTCTGTCTGTATGTCATCATCCGTTTTCCTCCTCACTGCTTTGACCTTCTTCTCTGAACTTGCACATAGGCTTTCATCTTGGTCATGTGCAGATAGCCACAATGCCGTTTTAGCATTTTTCCCACATTTCTACTGTTTATATTTGCGTTTTTGTCCACTACCCATTCATACTGTGAGCACCATTAGCAGTGCAAGCTGTGCATGCAAGCTGGGACCACAGTTTGGCTGGGAAGCCTTCATCTCCAACACTTGCGGATCGAAACCTGTATGTATGTACCTGTGTGCCCGCGCACGGCCCCGCGCATGCACATGCTTCTGTGCCGTCAGCCAAAACTATGCTCCATGTATTTTGCCATAAAGCATGTTTCTAAATACAGTGTGCATTGTTTGTCTTACATTAATATTTATTACACAGTGCATTTACAGTGCTCTGATTTTGCGTCTCCTCTAATATACTGTTCTTGACTTCTTATTCCTCTATACACAACACATCCCCAGGTATGGACTAGTCTTAATAATTCTGAATCACGACTTCTAGTATTTGGTTCAAGTAACTCCTGAAAAATAAGAAGCTACACCTGTTATTTCTATGTGTCAGGCCTGTATTTAATCAACAGTTCATGACTTCTGCTGCTCATCTTAATTTGGGGTTTATCTACAAGCTGTGAGCATTATTTAGACTACAACTACAAACAGTGTTTTACCAACAAAAAGTACAGAGCTCAAATAAAATGATCTATGAATTTAAATTATTTTTTACCCTGACTACAAACCGGAATCTACATGTATTCCATAAGGGGTTCTGATATGGATTTGATAAGTAAATACATACTTGATACTGGATTAAGACTGAATAAAATGCTGTTAAAACCCAACACTGTGGGTCACAGCAGTCCTCACCAGTGTCTCCACGGTCAAGCAGCACCAGAGAGCCGGCGCTGCCCTCCAGCAGTCCACTCAAACACTCCAGGGTCTCAGCTGCTGCCAGGTTGATCTCATCCAGCAGGATCCAGTGACCCTTCTTTACTGCCTGGGCTAATGTTCCCTACAGAGGAGCACAAAGAGGTCAGAGCTGCTTCACCAATGCTGTACATCCCTGTACATTCACTTTTTGGCATGGTTATGTCGTATGCACCTTAGTCATTAAAGAAGTACTTAAGTGCTGGAAGGATTGACTTTCCATAGGACAAGGCTGTAAAAAACTATCTGTCTCTTGATCTGTTTCTGTACTATTATCGTCAGTTATAGTGATATGGGTTGCAGGCAATATGAAAATGCAGCCCAGGAGAGCCAGCGAAACTTCGCCAGAGGACCTGTTAGGTGTCATTCATGCCATCTGGCGGAGTTTCACCAAGATGAGTGGAAGGATATCTTTGCATTGGTTAGATGAAGGGGTGTTTACCACAGTTCATTTACGAATACTACCCACACTGTTTTGATAAATAGCTGGTTGAAAATCGTCAAATGTATTTTTAGGTATTTACCTCCACAAAAGCGAAGACCATGGCCGCCTCACAGGCTCGGATCTGCTGCTGAGTCTGGTTCAGCTTGGCAGCCAGCGCCTCCCACCGCTCTTGCAGCAACGCAGCTGCACAAACACACAAACAATATCAGTCTTTTATTGTTCTACAGAAGCTAGTATAATAACCAATATCATTTTATTCTTTCTTGTACACTACCATTTGATTTCTCCTGCAGTTCCTTGGTGAGAGCAGATTTGCATACGTGGTCCATGAGTTTCAGCAGATCCTGCCAGCGCTTCCCCCTGAAGCAGGTCTGCACATGACCCAGGAAGGTCAGGTTCTGCTTCCTCGAGTATGTCTGGGAGAACAGGTCCTCAAAGGCCTCCCGCAAAGGGAGTAAGATCTGCTTGTGGTCTACTGGCTTGTACCTGCATCAAACAAAACATTTTTCACTGGAGTTTTGCTCTGAAACTAAACTTCTGCCATCGACCAGCAGTGACACAGAACCACTATTCTGTAATCTGGAAAATGCTGGAGTTGGGAGATGTATATTATCAAGGCAACTAGTGTTTGGACACAGGAGACGTGACCAGGGTCTGCAACGTACACACACAATTATGTTTAGATTAACTGGAAAAATCACAAAAGCACTGCATGGGTTTTGTGGACACTAAACCTGTAGGAGTAAAACAAAAACAAACCGTGTTATTCTCAAAGTACCTGCAAAGGGCGAAATGCACCCATAATTTTACTGCCAAACAAATAGCGGCTCTGTGCACCTGTGCAAATAAACAGTCCAATTCACGAAGATCAGCATAAATAGCCACACGTAGTAACAGTAAAATTAATGGTGCCTATATAAAATTGAGCATGTTTGTGTTGTTAAATTAGCAGCATATCTTTTGTGAATCAGACCTTAAGATGGGGCAGATACAGTGGCAGTTGCATGTGATCCGCAATTCACAGTGCTATCAGCAACCGCAATTTATTCTTAGTGAATTTGGCCCTCAGGGTTTTTCGCCAAAAATTGTGTATATTCTTAAGATCTAACAAAAAAAAAATTGAATGAATTTTTGTCACCCGACAGAAAATGGCAAAAAGTAAATGACGAAAGAATAGTGTAAAACTTAGGGGCCTGCATACATTACCCATTTATGAGAGATTAGGTCTAATGCAGATGTGGCTGGTACTGGTGTATTGATACTGACACCGTTTCAAATATTCAAAATTAATATGTATAGATAAACAGATATGTTTGACAACGCTATGCTGTACCTTTTTGCAGTGTGCAGAAATGTTCTGATCTTTTGGAGGGATTAGATACAGTGCATGCAGTGTTAAATGTTTCTCCTAGCTATAACTGGTTGCTAAACTCTACAATGGTGCAAGGAAAAAACACTCACCACAACCACAGACCCTGACTTTAAAGGATGTAATCAGTGGATTGCTTGTATAATTCTCTTGACTGTTTGTCTACATATTTTTTAAACCTTTGTTTGAATGTGATGCCATTTTGGTAGATTTGAGCCTTTTGTAAAAGGATTAGGCTGTTGCAGAACAAACAGTTTTTATCCATTGAAATGACAGATGGTATTTGATATTAACAAGATATCAAATTTAGGAGTGATAGAAAAGGTTATGCTTATGTTATTAAAAGTATGCTATGTAGGGTTTTCCTAAAAAGCACAGTGCAAAGGTGAGGTCAGAAATAGGTAGCAGTCAGATGCCAGAGTGTAACAAGCACATATTCAAGAGGAAGCCACAAAAAAATTTGGTAACAGTGCAAAAAAATGCAGATGTAGTAAGGCAGGACACCAAGCAGACAAAGCTGGTTCCAAACTGAGAGTGAATGTGGGGTTGGCTTCCATTTTCATTTTTGCTAGCAATATTAACAAACAGTATTCCTTTAAAGTACAATTTGTCGTCACTTACCCTCCGAGCAGGTCTGCGGTGTCACTCTGCTGGTTCATGTTCACAACCCGCAATCTGTGACCTGGATTGAACACACAGCAGTGAATATTTGAATCAGGAAAGATGACAAATCATATGTATTCATTTGTGTAATGCTTTTTAATCACAACCACAATATATATTTATGAGGAGAACTTTGACGTTCAGGACACTTCAGCATGTGAACAGGAGAAGCCAGTCTTGCAGGTGGTGGACCACTTACTCTACCTGCTGAGCCACAGTCAAGCTGTGTTCCTGAGCTCACCTGTGACTCTGGCCAAGTGCTGTATGGTGGAAGTCTTTCCAGTTCCTGTCTCTCCAACCAGGAGAACAGGCTCCCCTTTGGCTACACACACTGCCAGCTGTTCCAGCAGCACAGCAGACGGACGTGTGGCAGCAAATGTCTGGTTGTCCCTGTTCATGGAAATAAGGAACACATTTTAAGGTTACACATTCAGTTTTATGCTTTGTATGTGGATAATGATGTCACAGTCTGCCCCCCTCAACCATAAAATACTTTTTACTTGCTTGAATGTTAAAATTCTTTGGAAAGTTAGTCTCAACTATGCCCACTATGTTACCAATTGGTAATGTGTTTCCTATTTTTACCAAATTTAGATCAACACGTAGAGATCTGTAGATTTCTATGGAAGCCGAGAGAGGTCATGTGCTACAATTATTGTTTTCTGGCGGTCGCTGGCCTAACGTTCTATCTATCTACACACCTACTGTGAAGGGGTTTTAAATGTAAATGCTTAGAAGATATAAAAGAAGTAGTGACTCTATTATATTAAAGAGTCACTACTTCTTTTATATCTTTGAAGGGGTTTTAAATGTAAATGCTTAGAAGATATAAAAGAAGTAGTGACTCTTTATTATATTAAATTTTCATAAGGTATCGGTCACATATTACAGTTGTCTTTAAGAGTAGCGACCGATTCCTGTGCTAATTCTCGCTAATTACTGATACTGATACAGATATGCATCAGTACCAACATATCTGAGATAAACTAATATTAACATTTGTTGGTCGAGTTTTTCAATGTTGTGAACACTACATGCATTACTATACTGGGGTGGAGGTACACATCTCAAAGACAGATATCTCAAAACATGGACACACACAACCTAAACTATCTGCATGGCTATTTACCACTAAAGGTAACTGAGAAAATGTGTTGTCTTGTAATGTGGTTGAATCCACCCTTTTAAAGCCTAATAATGTAACTTTTGTGGAACAGTATTGAATTAAGTCAGAAGCAACAATTAATATATATACATATATATATATATATATACACACACACATACACATATATATATATATATATATATATATATATACAGTCAAGCCCGAAATTATTCATACCCCTGGCAAATTTTGACTTAAAGTCACTTTTATTCAACCAGCAAGTTTTTTCTTTATTGGAAATGACACAGGCGTCTCCCAGAAGATAATAAGACGATGTACAAGAGGCATCACTGTGAAAAAAAAATATTTCTCAGCTTTTATTTACATTTGAACGAAAAGTGGCATGTCCAAAATTATTCATACCCTTCTCAATAATCAATAGAAAAGCCTTTATTGGCTATTACAGCAATCAAACGCTTCCTATAATTGCTGAACAGCTTTTTGCATGTCTCCAGTGGTATTTTTGCCCATTCATCTTTAGCGATGAGCTCCAGCTCTTTCAGGTTGGAAGGTCTCCTTGCCATCACCCTGATCTTTAGCTCCCTCCACAGATTCTCAATTGGATTCAAGTCAGGACTCTGGCTGGGCCACTGCAAAACGTTTATGTTTTTGTCCGCTAACCATTTCTTCACCACTTTTGCTGTGTGTTTTGGGTCGTTGTCGTGCTGAAATGTCCACTGGTGCCCAAGGCCAAGTTTCTCTGCAGACTGCCTGATGTTGTTGTTGAGAATCTTGATGTATTGCTCTTTTTTCATGGTGCCGTTTACTGTGATTAGGTTCCCTGGTCCATTGGCTGAAAAACACCCCCAAAGCATTAGGTTCCCACCACCATGTTTGACAGTGGGGATGGTGTTCTTAGGGTTGAAGGCTTCTCCTTTTTTATGCCAAATGAAAGATACATCATTGTGGCCAAACAATTCAATTTTTGTTTCATCTGACCATAAAACAGAAGACCAGAAGTCTTCTTCTTTGTCCAGATGAGCATTTGCAAAGGCCAAGCGGGCTTTTGTGTGCCTTATCTGGAGAAGTGGCGTCCTCCTTGGTCTGCGTCCGTGGAACCCAGCAGTGTGCAGTGTCCGTTGGACTGTCTGCCGTGAGACGTTGCCACCAGCAGAGCCCAGACTCATCAGAATGGCCTTGGTGGTGATCCTTGGATTCTTTTTCACCTCTCTCACTATCCTCCTGGCCAGCACAGGTGTCACTTTTGGCTTCTGACCACGTCCTCTGAGATTTTCCACAGTGCGGAATGTCTTATATTTTTTAATAATACTTTGCACTGTAGCCACTGGAACTTGTAAACATTTAGATATGGCCTTATAGCCCTTTCTTGACTTGTGAGCAGCCACGATGTGCAGCCGCAGGTCCTCAGTGAGCTCCTTTGTCTTAGCCATGACTGTCCACAAACCAACTGCAGAGAGCTGCTGTTTTTTACCTGTTGAGTTGATTAAAACAGCTGTTCCCAATGAATCAGGGTAATTAGGATGCTTTAGAACAGCTTGGACTATTTGGAATGGTATAGAACTTTGGATTTTCCCATAGACTGTGACAGTTTGCAAAGGGTATGAATAATTTTGGACATGCCACTTTTTGTTCAAATGTAAATAAAAGCTGAGAAATATTTTTTTTTTCACAATGATGCCTCTTGTACATCGTCATATTGTCTTCTGGGAGATGCCTGTGTAATTTCCAATCAAGAAAAAACTTGCTGGTTGGATAAAAGTGACTTTAAGTCAAAATTTGCCAGGGGTATGAATAATTTTGGGCTTGACTGTATATATATACATATATACATATATATATATATATATATATATATATATATATATATACACATATATATATATATATACATATATACATATATATATATATATATACATATATATATATACACACACATATATATATATATATATATGTGTGTATATATATATATATATATATATATACATATATATATATATATAATGGTTAATGTTTAAATTAAGTGTAACAGGAGGACAAGTATTTATAAAAAGTTAGCTAAAATTAGCCAACAGTAGCTACCATGAGCTACTGGACATACCAGATCAAGTGAGACTGAAGCAGCAGTAGAGCTATTTATCAGTCAAGATTGTTTTGGTGTGATGCTTCGAGTGTTGAAGATATGGGCCAAAGAGATGTCTACCTTCTCTCCAATATAATGGAACTAGATGGCACTCAGCTTGTGGTGCTCAAAGCGCCACAAAAATGCACTTTAAAACTTAAGAGCAATGTCTCTTTCCAGAAATCATGACCCGGTTACTCTGTCTTAGTAGTAGTCACGTAGTGGTGCTCTTTGGACACTTCAGGTAAGTAGGATCAACTTGCAGAACAGAAAATATGTCATCTGCACTGAGAATGTTGATTATGATATCGCACTGCATGATGTGCAGACCGGACATGACAATCCATACACACTGAAAGTCAGGGTGTTGGAAGTTGTGGAAAAGGACATCAAAGGAGGCGATCGCTTTAAAAGACTACTCCAACGAGAGACCTTTTGGAGTAGTCTAACTGAAAACAACAGAATATCTTGATCTCAATAATGATATATTTACTTTTTCCTTCTCTGTAAGACATCAAATCATGAAAAGTTTGTAGCCAATATGTGCTTGTTGTCATGAGTAGAAAATGTGGACCAGGTGGAAATTTGATGATTTTATTATATGTACATACAAAAAGGATTAGAAATGTAATTTCTGTTTTTCTAGGATCACTGCTTCTCCCCTCCCTCTCATCTATCTCTCTTTCTCACAATAACAATCGACAGAACTTGTTGTGAGTGGTTTCATGTAGAGACTATTTTATTTCTACTGAAATACACCCGCCAATTGTATTACTGTGCAGAGGGAACCATGTAGCTACTGCTAGCTCACTTAGCACCACTGAGCTGTCATGAGCACAAACCTCTCATCTATAAGAAGCCACACAGTTCCTTCTGTGCAGTGATACGGTTGTTGGGTGTAGTTCCTACATGAAACTGCTCACAGCAAGGTCTGTGGATTATCTTGAGTAACCGGGACATGTTTATCTTCTGTCAATAGTTACAGCTCACTTCAGAAACAACTGAAACAGTGAGCTAGAAAATGTGAATACCAAAAAAGATCAAAATCAATGTGCTTTATTATTACACCCTAAGATTATTTTTAATTTGGCACATTGCTGACACTCAGTATTTGTATGCTACTGTATAAAGTCACACTTGCCTTGTTTGTCAGACTAAACACTAACACCCATTTATATTGGCTTGCCTGAGAAAAGAATCAATGTGAATATTTGGACATGTCCTGATGGTCGGGCTATTAGACAGCTTTGTTTACCATAATGTAGTTTAAAATCAATTCTATGTTGATTCAATTAAGCAGCAGGGGATCTATTTGTGTTTCAGTAGGTGAATGTTGGCACAGCAACTAGCTACTGCATATATGGTGTAAACAGAGGTCAAAGGGGGCAGGACAAAATAGGATGTCCCACTTACACACTCAGCTGCACTGCTTCAGTCTGCTTTCGACCCAGAGTCACTCTGCCAACTGAGGCCTCCAGCTCAGTCAGCGAGATGCCAGGCTGGTACATCTGGCAGAAGTGCAGGGCCTGGACACAATAACAGTCGCAATAAATAAAAAATAATATGAATGTAGATTATGAAGAAATAGGACAGACTTTTTTCATACTTATTACAGCAATTCAGAAATTACAAGGTGCTGATTTTCTTCAGGTACAGAATCACATTCATGTCCCAAATAATATTTTCTTACTTTAAATCACATAGGGGTGCTTCACATGTCCCCACCACACTTAATTTTGCCAAAACAAGCTTGTCAGGTACCTTCTCTTTGGAGATGTTGAGCTTGCTTCCAATGACTTCAGCCATTCGCAGTCGACTTTCAGGTCGAGATAGCATGGCTGTAAAGCAGTCCAGAGCCTGACAAAGAGAGGCACCCCAAAAAAGCACCAGTCAATAAAAAATACACATCCTGAATCAGTACTACTTGTTCAGTTTTTACCAAGCAGCAACCTCCAGGGGTGAAAAATGAACCCAACAGAGAAGTGCCCCAAACTGCACTTGCAATTCCTCTAATGGCCACTTGAGGCTGACCCCAAAAGCGAGTCTATCCCCAGAGGCACAAGAAATAAACATATTTACAGTGTGGTAATGAAAAAATGGTTTGGGTCTCTACAGCCAGTTTCATGGTCATGACAACCACTTGACTTTCATTAAGGTTTAAAATTTAGCATTATTGGGGGTGTGGCCACTTTGAGTTACAGGCTGTCTGCAATGCGTGACAAAAGGTAATTGGTCAGATCCATCCCACCCCCCTCCCCGGCTCTACACTCACATCCTGATATCGTCACCTTAGGCAGGGATTAAAGCAAAAAAAATGTTTTTGACTGAAATTTTTTTTCAGGCCAGTTCATATTCCCCCACAATAGGCTGCACCACACTTTAAGAATGACCCCTTTTCTGCCATGCAATAGTTTCCCAAAGCTTTCAAGTAAAAAGGTTAAATGCTGTATTAGCGCTTCAGTTTCTCTAATACAGCATTTAAGTTGTAAGAACACTTAAACCTACACTATTTAAATATTCAAGACCAATAGTATAGGATCAAGGTGATTTTGAGCGGTTTATTTATTGTTGTTGTTTGCTTTTAATTTAAATGTTTTGATCTATTCAATTAAACTGATACTTTTTGCAGGGCTTGACTCAGTTTGTAATGTAGTCAAACAAATAATTAACCCTCTACAAATCTTTTCTGTGCAGGTTTTCTTCCTCTTTTTATTCCTCCTCCGGAGTGCCTACCGGACCGCCGCCGCCACTTCATGACGCGAGGGGACGTTTCTTCACTCATCTGTGCGCTGTTGCAGCAAGAGGCACCAAAACCCCGCTTCTCCTCCAGCCAGCTGAGGAGGGGGTGCTTTTTCTATTTTATTTTTTATTTTCTGGTTACATTGTCCCCTCATACCAGTGGACCCGTTCGTACTTTTTTTTTTTTTTTTTAACTACGGAGCGGAATGGCTGAGAGAACCTCCAGCAGGCTGCTGCCCATGATGCTGGAGCTCATGCCTGCGACGGCGGTGGCGATGTTGCTGCCGGCGGAGGTCTGAGAAGTTACTACAGATCCTTCCCTGGGGGTGAAGCCGCCCTCCTCTGTTTCTGATTGGCTAATAGCAAGGCTCTGGCTGGCTTTATTGGTTTACAACAGCGTCATTAATTGGATAGTCAAAACTGAATCACAACAAATGCACGTGCAACTTTTTTTTCCTCCTTCTTTTTCCAACTGACGGAAATCCGTCTAGAGATTGAGAACTTTAATCCCTGCCTTAGGTCACTTCAGGCTTCAAAAAACCAAACGAGATGCCAACAGCCAAAATGCTCATCTCTGAGGCTTCAAAACGGGATTATTTGTGCTTACTTCATGAAAAACAAAAAATCAAACTCACTAACCTCTTGGAAGACATGTTGTGCTGTGGCTGATGAGGTGCTGTCAAAGTTAACACTGATCCGTTCACACCATTTCAGCAGGTCCCTGTAGAATCATAAAATAAAAAGACATATTAAGAAAACAACATAAAAAGACGGCCTAACAGTTGTATGCCTCTGTGTACCCATCAAGTTGCAGTTACAGTTTATATCCATGTGACTGAAAACATGTATGTTTCAAAAACATCTTCCCTCTGGCAGGACACAAGATCAATAGAATTGCCACAGTTCTGTCCCTAAGTAATGATAATAAGTAATGGCCAGAAAAGTGTTTTTTTGCCTAACATTATGATGTCACAGTGAAGCTGACCTTGACTTTTGGATATAAAATGGCTGCTGTGGCTCAGGAGGTTGAGCAAGTCATCCACTAACCGACTGTTGGCGGTTCAATCCCTGGCTTCTCCAGTCCGCATGTCATATCACTGGCCAAGATACTGAACCCCAAATTGCTCCTAACTGCTGTGTGATTGTGAATGAATGTTTTAGTAGCAGGTGCAGTACCATTTTTTTTCCCCAGTAAAGGGGTTTTTTGGGGAGTTTTTCCTTATCCGCTGTGAGGGTCTTAAGGACAGAGGGATGTCGTATGCTGTAAAGCCCTGTGAGGCAAATTGTATTTGTGATATTGGGCTTTATAAATAAAATTGATTGATTGATTGATTGATTGATTGAGGTGGCATTTTGTATAGTAGCATCGGTCACCAGTGTGTGAATGTGTGTGTGAATGGGTGAGTAATTTTTTTTTCAAAAGTGTTTTGAGTGGTTGAACGACTAGAAAAGCATTATACAAGAGCAGGTCCATTTATCATTTACCACTTTATCACACTTGTGATAAATAGCATAATAATTATTTTTGTCATAAGTAGCATAATAATTCTAGAGTTATGGTCAAAAACATGTTTTGTGAGGTCACAGTGACCTTGACCTTTTACCTTCAACCACCAAATTTGAATCAGATCATTCTTAAGTCTAGGGGAAAGTTTGGGCCAAATT
The DNA here is from genome assembly GCA_026686955.1 of Epinephelus cyanopodus. Lineage (NCBI taxonomy): Eukaryota > Metazoa > Chordata > Actinopteri > Perciformes > Serranidae > Epinephelus > Epinephelus cyanopodus. The sequence continues at coordinate 35,074,529 of CM048925.1, read as the reverse complement.
TGAATAAATTCCCTCAAGGCCTTCTTGGGTATTGCTAGACGAGAATGAGACCAACACAAAGTCACAGTGACCTTGACCTTTGACCATTAAATTGTAATAGGTTTATCCCTGGGTCCAAGTAGACATTTGTGCCATTGTGACCTTGAACTTTGTCTGCCAAATTCTAACCAGTTCGTCCTTCACTCAAAGTGGAGTTTGTGCCAAAAAACTCCCTCAAGGCGTTCTTGAGATGTCTTGTTTACAAGGCTGAGACGGATGAGGTCACAGTAACACTGGCCTTCAAAATCTTCACGAGAATGAGACAAATGGACAGTAGAATGGACGGACAACCTGAAAATACAATGCCTCCAGCCACAGCTATTGCCAGTGCAGAGGCATAAAAATGACTAAAGTATGTTTTTAAGAAATCTGGATGTCAAAGAGACAGTGTTTAAGAGAGAGAGATCTCAGATATTACACATTGTCTCTGGTGATAAAGAAGACTGAAATTCTGCATGACTGAAGACTGCTGGAACAAACAACAAACAACGACAACAAATCTCCATGCACACTGCATTGGATTAAGTGAATATTTAATGACCCTGGAAGGGAAAGCTGGTATCGGTAGCTTTGGCTAATAGTATTAAGTAGTGACAGGTAAATCAATAAATAAGCAGAAATTGGCACGAATGAGGGCCTTCTTCAATAGTATGAACCCTTATGACCGAGACCAACACACATGAGCTTTGCAGGCCTAGCTATAAAGTTAATTACATTGATCCATGACAAGCATATGTACTATCGAAGTGTAGAGCATGGAAACTGCAAACACATTGATTATATGGCCGTATCTTGACCTGCGTATGCTATCACACTGAAAGCGTACAGAAACTTCAAGAAGCACCAGGGCAGATGAGTAATGTCCCTACTTGTTGAGGTGTTTATAAACCTGGTACATGATGAGAACACCTTGGTTTGACCTGAGGAATCTCTGATTGCAGCCCATTGTACTGAGGACAGTCCAATCAATAATCTATTGAACACAGCAGCAGCTTGTGGAAAGCTAATTAAAGGCTGTCGCTGCAGACTGGTTTTCATTGGGGGGAATCTGACAGATGTAAAGGGGACTAGAGCTTTCTATGTTTGCCCCTACTGATGATGACTGTCACGACAAAGGGCCGCTGTGTGGGACTTACGATGTAGAGAAGCCAGACAGACACTGTGTATGTAAACAGCACATGGTCCTTTATGTATTTCTATCTGTGTAAATAGTTCAAGAAAAGTGATGATGTCATATAGGGCTTGGCGATATATATCGACTAAGTACTATATGTGTGTGTATATATATATATATATATATATATATATATATATATATATATATATATATATACAAAAATATAACAGAGCCACAGTGCTGCTACTCTGTTTAACCTATCTGTTAATTAGTCTACAGTGTGACATCAGTCTATAAGTCACACGTGCTATGCTAAATCAGTATGTGAGATGAATGAAATGACCGCAGTAGCACATGGGCAATCCAGCGCTGTGCTGCATGTGTGGGAGACAGAGCTGCTTGATTGTGTCAGGTCAGAGTTTGTTTGCTAGTTTGTGTGTGAGGTGAATCATAGTGCATCACCATTCTTCTTGGTAATTGTAGTCTTGTGTGTCAGATCGAGACAGCACTGGGATGCAGCCAAAAGAAAATGCAGCAGAAGGAAAATGCAGCAACAACACAGAAATTTCATATACAGGACATATATAACGTGGACAAAGTGTATTTCACTCCTTCCCTTCCTTGGCCTCTCTGTTGATGCTATGTGCATTAATAAGATTAATAGGCTAAATAAATAAAAATATTTAGATATATTTTTCCAGTACTAGATCCATCTGCAATGCCATTGATGCCATGAATTCTTGATGAACTGCAGTAAAAGGAGACTGCACTTAACGATAGCTAAATTATATCAAAACATTAATTTAAAAACATACAACTCTTGCAGTATAATCCAAGTCTCATTTATCAAGGCCTTTTTTCAGTACTTCCCATATAACATATGAATTTTTGATTAAAAAACATTGCTATTTAAAACACTTTCACATTACGTGGGGCCCACCTGGTCAACACACACTGGGTAAATGAGACTTAGATTATAATGCACGAGTTGTGTTTGATATAGTTTTGCTGCTGTGAAGCGTGACCCCCTGATGCCTTCAATTCATCAAGAATTTTCTCCGTTTAGATTCTTTGTTTACCGTGGAAGCATTTGAGAAATACACAATCTTCATCTCAATTCAACATAACACGGAGAGAGAACAGATGTAAAAATGGTAATTTTATGGGTGAAGTATTCCTTTAAACTCTTGGCCACCGAGGCACCCCTACTGCATTTAATGTTTAAGCTGATATATCTTTTTTCTTTCTTTTTTTTTTTCAAAGATATTTTTTGGGCGTTTTAGCCTTTAATTGACAGGACAGCTTAAGTGTGAAGGGGGGAGAGAGAGAGGGAAGGACATGCAGCAAAGTGGCCACTGCCCTGGTTGAGTTTATGGCTGCTGTCACAGGACATACGAAAGCTACAGAGATCCTAAAGGTCCAGCTTGGGGATCAAACTGACAGCAAGGTAAGGGTGCATGGAATCAATCTAAACATTTTCCACTAATTTAACACATAAATTCAGTTTAGTGAGGCTGGCTACATGAGAGGGAAGGACATGCAGCAAAGTGGCCACAGGCTGGAATCGAACCCAGGCTGCTGCGGCAACAGCCTTGTACATGGGGCGCCTGCTCTACCACTAAGCCACCGACGCCCCAAGCTGATATATCTAATCAGGAAATATTGAGTCAAATTAAAATTAAAAAATGTTTTTTTTTTAAATTCAATTACCAGACAAAGGCAAGTAAAGGGAGCATAGAGAAAGTAGTGAGCTGAGCCTCACCTCAGTGACAGTGCTCTCCCCTCCAGTGGTGTGCTTTTGTCATCAGACTTGTGCTGTTGGCTGTTGTCGGAGGTTTGGAGGCTGCTTGTGTCCTGGTCAGAGTGTCTCTCCCCAGTCAGCTGGCAGTAGATATCCAGGAGACGATCTGACACCACCGTCAGCTTGGGATACCTGCTAATGAGCACCTACACACAGAGACAGACGGTAAGCTTGCAATACATGAGGGAAATTCAGGAAGATTTTTGTAGGAATACTTTACACAGAAAAGGAAACTGTGAGAAAACTTAAGACATATTTACTATTACATATTAACCAGAAATATTATATCGTGTTTGCGATTACTCCAGCTAATTAGACCTGGGTGGAGCTATGCAAGGAATTACATGACGTCATCAAACTCTATGTACTCTTATGAATGATAAGAGGGTAAGTTGTACTGCCCTAACAGGTTCAACCAAACCGACACAAGGCTGACAAAGATGTTGATCAACATGCCCACACTGTCCTGAGGAGTGGGCTAATAGGGCAGTGTAAGTGAAAACACTGTGTGGGTAGACTACAGGTGTGTGGGGGCTTTAAAGCCAACAACATTCACCTTTTTCAGCTCCTCTCGTGTCATGTTACCCATCTGCAGCTTGGTCCAGTACTTGTCCAGCAGCGCTGCGTGAGAGTTCTGTGGTTTGTGCCAACTGCCACCACTGTAGTACATCCTGCAATACACATTTACACTCATGTCATATCATGCCCACTTGCCACATGCAGTGACTGGACAGGTATGTGGAGGCGTCAAAGTAGGTTGGGTTCAAACTTTCCCAAATTCTCATTTTTGACTGATCACACAGCTACTGTACAGCTATATGCAGTTGTTCCCAAATATATGACCCAATGGGCCTCATGCAAGGACATTTTCATATCCTTATTATCCTAAACCTCTCAAACAAGTGTGTATGAGCAAGTTGGATTGACCAACTTTATGAAATGCACAGATTGGCTGAAAGCTGCCTATTTCAACTTGATGAATGCCTGTTCATGAGCAGGTGCATGTTTGAGAGATTTAATCCTTTGGTTAATTTATGCCACCCGACTGGTAGCTAAGGCTACCTGTTCTGCTCCATTTGTGGAGAGGTTTCATTCCTGTTAATGTTAACAGAAAGAGTAAACGGAAAACTTGCAGAGCTCTAAGTCCTGCTGTCAGGAATCATCAGGATAAAACAGAAGTTGGTATCAATACTCCTGGTCAAACATTACTCAAATACAAGTGAAAGTTGCTAAATTAAATTATTACTTGAGTTGAAGTACTGGAGTACTTGCTTTTAAAGTACTTTTGTATATCTCAACACATTGTTGTATATTGTCACAAAACATTTACAGAACCTAATGACTCTAAAACAGCCCACTGAATGCTCTGACTTGCTTGCAGAACCTGTAGAATGAAAAGCTTATTGAATATGCTGCAAAGCCTATAGAAATGCCCACAGAAACACAAACTGACAAACATCTCAAAAACTTAAAAACGTGGACTTGAGGTATGGCCATGGGTGACCTGGTGGGGAATCTTCATCTCCATCTGCTGCCATAGCCATAGTAACACTGCATAACCAAATACAACTACCTGCTGATGATCCCCCCTCTCTACCCGTCTCCACCGATGTGATGTCCAATCTGAGTAGTACATGTGCGATGTAGAGGAACGGGAACAGTACTTTTACAAAAAAAAAGCCACACACAGAACTGCATGATCACAGTTCATGGGCTTTTGCATTTTAGGAAAGAAAAAAAATCATTTGCTGACTTCAAAGCAAATTTAATGTATAACAATAGCCTTCATAGAAATTAAAATGTAGTGGAGTCAAAAGTACAATATTTGTCTTTCAAATGTAGTGGAGTCCAAATAATAAGTTTGCAAAAAAAAAATACTCAAGTGAATACAGATACTCAAAAACTGTACTCAGGTAAAGTAATTAAGTAAATGTACTTTGTCACTGTCCGCCACTGTCAAATGGCACGTTTTATCTGACCAACAGTCCAAAAATCCAAAGCTTCTCTATTTGTTATCATTTATGACAAAGAGAGCATCAAATCTCCAAGAAGCATGGACCAAAGGTTTGGGGTTTTTTTGCTTAGAAAATTACTAAAACAATTATTTGATTATCAAAACAGCTGCCAAATAATTTCTGTCAACTGGTAAATAGATTAATCAACTTATTGTTGCAGCACTACTTAAGATAGTCAAGACCAAGACAGTTTTGTGCAATGGATGAACTTGTACAACCGTCTCAATTATTCTTAAACTACTGGTTTAGTCTAAGCAGCCAAGAGAAGACTACTTGGCTTTAAACCTGCCTTTGGCTGTGGCCCTTGAAAATAGGTATGTTCAGACACAGTTTTACTTTTAGACAAGGTCTGACAAGTTGTTGTACATCCTACATTGTATGAGGCTTACTGAGACCTTAACAATGCAAGATCAGTGAGGTCAACTGCAGGCTGTCCCCATGTATTTGTAATTTGGATGTGAATCTTAGCCTACACATCAATAACCTCTTGACATGTTCAAACTGTAAGACACATCTAAATAGTGACAGATAATCAGGTAACCACTACAAGCTGCTGTTCCATAAGTACACTTAGAATGTAATGACATTCTTACCGTCTTGTTGCAAAGAACTGAAATCCAGGAGCCACATCAATGCAATCTTCTCGTCCTGGAATCATCAGTTTTTTATTCTCCATCAAAGGCAGGAGGACGGATACCTATAAAACGCACATTTTAGTCCAGTTGTGGGTTGTTGCAAAGATATATTAACAACAAACAGGTCTAACACAAAGCTGTTTATTAAGAATCTACATTGAGAATCTAGTTGTAACTGACCACATCCAGAGGTGCGTGGTCAATGTCTTCCAGGAGGATCCACTGGCCTTTAGATACAGCCTGTGTCAACGTTCCTGGCTGCCACACAAACTTCCCTGGTATATCAGTACAACGGTACATCCCAAGCAGCATCTGTGAAACAAACAACACATTTAGAAATTGTTAGCCTCCCATCTAACATCCATTGAGTTATAAAGGGACATTCCAGTGATTTAGTATTTGAATTTCAATCAAGTTGAGAGACAGACAAGGGACGTATTTAACCTAAAGAGACCCAGAGGACCACCAGCAGTCTGGTCAACATGACTGTCTTTTAGAGACTATAGTGGACTGAGTTTTGAAGCTAGAGAGTACATCTGAAGCAATTAATCGGTACCAACAATGTCATGCGAGCTTGTCGGGTGTAAATAATGCTCAGAGTAAGGCAAAACTATGGCAAGGAAAAAACTGGCATGGCCAATTTTACAGGGTTCTGTTGACCTCTCATCTCAAGATATCTGAATGAAAATGGGTTCTGTGGGTACCTACAGGTGTCCCCTTTACAGACATGCCCACTTTATGCTAGTCCCATGTAGTTTTGGGCAAAAACCATGCTGTTTTTTCCTCATCCATTACAAATGTGTTATTTTTGCCTATCTATATTACTGCATACTTGAGTCCCTAAAGAGAATTGGAAATGCATAAATTGGGCATGACTGAAAGCTGAGACTCATTCAATATGCCCAATTGTGTTCATGTGTGATGCGGTAAGCCAACATAGCAGCCACTTGCTCGTAGTGAGGCCACTTGGCTTTCATATGTATAATGACAGACAGTAAGAGGGTTTCTCAGCAGTTTCTAGAACAGAAGAGATGGGGCTTGCCACGTGTTGAAAAATGCAGTTCTTAAAGAAATCTCCAAATGTCAAATATTTTTGATACCAAATCACAGCATGGGTTTTCTGTGGTGTTCCTCAAGGTCATGGTATGTATTTTGGAGGGATGCCTACATGTAGGTGCCTGACCAAAAAACAATGCTTGTTACAGTTATGGCTTGAAAAATCTGACATCAATCTTTAGGTTCCCAGCTGTCAGATGATATGATGATATTCATATACTGTTGACCTGCTATCTCACCCAAAACATTCCAAGCATATGGTCCAAACATCAAAATACTGGATCCTACGGTTCCCATAATGCAAGTACATAGTTTCCCTGCCTCTTACATGCCCACTTCTTTCAATCCTTATGTTTCTAGTTTGTCAAGCTGGATTTCTGTTAAAAATGTTAGGCCTCAGGCGTCGGTGGCATAGTGGTAGAGCAGACGCCCCATGTACAAGGCTGTTGTCGCAGCGGCCCGGATTCGACTCCAGCCTGTGGCCACTTTGCTGCATGTCACTCTCTCTCTCTCTCTCTCTCTCTCCCCCCTTCACACTTGTCTGTCCTATCCATTAAAGGCTAAAAATGCCCCCCCCCCCCCCCAAATATCTTAAAAAGAAAGAAAGAAAATGTTAGGCCAATGTAGCCAGCCTCACTAAACTAAATTTATGTGTTAAATTAGTGGCATATGTTAAGATTGATTCCATGCACCCTTACCTTGCTGTCAGTTTGATCCCCAAGCTGGACCTTTAGGATCTCTGTAGCTTTCGTATGTCCTGTGACAGCAGCCATAAACTCAACCAGGGCAGTTTTACCGCATCCAATGGGCCCCTCAAGCAGCACAGGCTTCTGGGAAGCCACAGCCAACGCCAGTCTTCTCAGATTACGGCAGGTTGAGTCTACCAGCACAAGATCTTTCTGGCCCCTCTGCAAATTAGGATCAACATTAGGACCAAAACAATCAACAGCAGATCATTTTATGTAACAGACCAAAGGGTACATACCTGTTCGCCCTGTCTTGGAACTATCCTGGGTAGGACAACACCGCAGACCGCCACCACATTCTGGGACAGGTCCTCTGACACCACCTGACCCCTGGTAAACTTGTTAGCTTTCTCCTGGCGCCACATCACAGAGCCCTGATTGGCTAACACCAGGGCTTTTTCCACCTCCAGCTGCTGAGTTTCTTCCAAAGCTCTAAAGACAGAACAAATGGAAAGTTATGACACTGGCATGATACTTTTACTTCAAGGACAATTTTGAGGGCAGTGCTTAAAATTGAGTTTTTTTAGACTGTATTATTAGTACTAAGTAAGGATTCAGAATACCTCTTCCATTACCAATTGAAACTAAAAATGTTCAATAATAGTCTGCCCTAAATACAGCAGTAGATAATGCAAGGAAAAAAACAAGTACATACTTAATTTTCATGTGCAGGATCTCATCACTGGAGAGCACCTTCCTCAGAAAGATGGTTTTCTGATTATCCGTCATGTGGGAGACCAACGCTAAACACTGGGCGGTGTATCTGTTGGAGACAATGAGAAAATACTGTACATTTAATTCTTTAGGCAAATAAGTAGAAAACAAAAGAATGCAATAATGTTGTTTAAAGGCTGAAGAAAGGTATTCAACAGTATTAACAGTGTTGTAACACCAAGACAGTAATGGAAGAAAAAGAACTGAGGGTCTTAACTAAAAACTGTAGGAAAATATGAAGACATTTTGATGTCATCAAAAGTTTTCTGAAGGGATATTCTGCAGAATGGATATTGGTTTAAAGCCCATTACCATCTTGGGAATTTATGAAAACCAGAAAATCAGAACAAATATCTTTATGTTAGTAAAGCAAACACAGTCCCAAACAAACATCTCTAAAATGTTTCACATCATCCATGTCTTGTCATCATCCCACGACTTAACTTGACTTCAAGTGGAAACAGACACCTTTTCAAACCCCCAACCCCCGAGTATTTCCAAGTGGTATTAATGCAGACAACTAGATCACTTTCTGTTTGTCTAAGAGCCTCAAATTACCACAGAACACCACCATCCACCATTTCTGCTACCAGGGATTGCAAATGCAAAGAAATTACATTGATACACTATGGTTACTGGGGGCAGCTACCGGGGAAAACAAAAGTGCTATTCTCTTCCTGTTTTGGTTGCATAATTGTTGACAATATAGCCAATGAATTGTGAAATCAATTTTTTTTTCATAATGATAAGTTAAAGCAAAACACTTTAACACGTCACGAAATTAGTCACCTCTTGTGTTGAATGTGTCAATAAAACTTTATTTCCTAGCATGCCATCACAGTGAACAAAGAATACAAAAATCAAAGTACAATCTCATTGAATGACTGTCAAAACTAAGTTTCACTTTTAGTTCAGTTTCCTGTCAGAAAAGGGCTTTCTGTTTGGGAAGTATTAAACATATGACTGGTTAAATGACATGTGGATTCACAGCTATAGCCTAACGTTACTCTGTTCAAGGTGTGCATCAGCCTTCACAGACTTCTGGATTTATAAACATACCATCTGGCTGTCAGCTTTGTGTTTTTTTTTTCTTTTTAGTAATTAATTTTTACATTCTACATCTTTTTTGCTTTTAACTCTTTTATTGTATCCTTTATTGTGTTTTATATTTCATTGCTATGTAAAGCACTTTGAATTGCCCTGGTGTATGAAATGTGCTCTAAAGCTGCCTTGCCTTTTACTGATACTTTCAGGTTGTTCGCTTGTTACCTAACGTAACTATTCTACCTGCCATCCAGCAACATATATATTGTGCTTCAAACATCTACAATATACACCGAAAAACTAAACAAATCAATTGTAGCATTACTCTTAGCTAGCTGACATTTTTTTTTAATATTAACATCAGTTACTTTTTCAAATAAGCCAGTTATATATTATGCTAGCCACCCTTCACGTTAGCTTAACTCTGCTTTTGCTACATTAACGCGATGTTGGCAAAACAGGGACAATGAGACAACCTCCAATTAACCTGGGTTAATTATTCCAGGACAGTTTAGCCTTAACATAATATAAATACTCTATTTTTTAATCATTGCACATTATGTAGCTGCTTGTTAGCGAATGAAACCAAACACCAAAACGTTAGCTTACGCGAGAAGGATAACTTTTGACCTTGGAAAAAATGTATGTGTAACTCCTTTTTAGTTAGCTGAACTTCAGTTAGGATTTGGGTTGATCAGTTTATTTTTCAGTGATGGTGGCTTTTCAGCCAGTTTGGCTAAATATGTTTAGTACACTTGTGTAGTTCTTTTAGCCAAGTGGAATAGATTATACGTTAACTTCAGAAATGCTTGGTTTCTCCAAATCTGAATTACAGCAAGTAAATTAAGCAGCTGCTTCTAATTACAGTCTGACCAATACGACTTGTAGTCAACATTATAATGCATATTTTTAATGTTTCGAACCAGAAAGACATACCTGCTGCTACAGATAGTTACTTTGTTTTTTTTCCAAGTATAGACTTTTTTTAGATTAATGGACAAATTTCTCTCACCTTCATGGCTGCCATTCATCTCAGCACAGTAAGAAAATGCTGTAGTTGTTTTACATTGTGACTAGTCACAGTAGGACAAGCACAGGTGTACTGATATCATTAACGATGGCTGTGTTCTAAATAAATGTGACAGTCAGCCAGCATGAACGTGACCAGGACCCTAGAAATTAAGCAACTAGATCAAATCCAGCCATCATTTATTTTAATATTTTTTTTAATATCGTGACATGCCAAAATGTCTTTTGTAAAAAAAGGCCCACCGTGGAAGTGTGAACCTTGTTCGAGGAAAATAATCACAGTGAATATCAAGCCAAAGCTAGATTATCATTTTGTATGACTGATTTGAAAAATGTACATTATCAAAAAAATGGGAATAATTGCTTTGACAGCATTAAAAGCACACTTAATGTTCTGTGCTGCCTTTTAAGCAAGTTTCAAGTATCTGCAAGTCTACTTTCAAAATTTAACAAAATAAGGAAACAATAAAGGGCCGACCACACCAAGAACTATAACTATAAATATAACTATAAATATACAGTTTAAAAAATCGTTCTAAACTCAAGTGTTTGGCAGCGTCCACACTATAACTATAACGACAACGATAGTGGTGGACGATATCGTTTGGATCACTTTCAGAGCGATTTGATGAACGATAGAAACACTGACAGCCAATCAAAATCCATCCGAAATGACAGGTCGAGACGTTCATCACGTCACGTATACCCACTAAGAAAGCTCCAGGATTTCCATACACCCACTTAAACATGTGCAAAGATCCGTAACAATATAGTTTTGTGACAGAACCTTAACTTAAGTGATTTTGTTTTGCAAATACCGGGTAATAACTGCAATAAAATACATTTTGCAGGGGAATGCGTCTCATCTTTTCCCCTCCATTCATAAAATTCAGGAGCCAGGATGAAGTTACTGAGGGGGGCAAATCTTTATTATGCAACATAGGTTCACACAGTGAGTTATAAAGAGCGCGCAGCTGTGCGTAATTGTCGCGCGTAATGACAGCTCGTCGCCGGTGAAACACAATAAACTGCACGTCTTCATTCATGTTTGTCTCATGACAGATGGAGCTGACAGACAGACAGGTGGAGCAAGCGGCAAATTGGTTTTCTTTTTCTGTCTCGCAACATACAGCAATAACAGGGCATCAATATCCATTTTATCCATCACTCTGCTCCCCTGCCGACCGCACCGAGCAGTGTGTGTTTGGCGTAACCTAGCAACACGACGATATCGTTCATTGGTGTGGATGCTGCCATTGTTATCGTTATAGTTAACGTTACAGTTATCTTTCTTGGTGTGGACGGCCCTTAATGGTTGACAAGAAAGCAGGATTACATTTGAAAATCCATACAAGGATGGTATGCTTTGAAAAGACATACATTTAAGCCTCCATTACACAAAGTGTTGTGCACGGTGCAAACGCGAGGCGCACTGCACTGCCTTTTTTTTAAAAAAACAAAACAAAACTGAATGCCACAAGTAAAAAAAAAAATGCTTGCTGTGCCTTTTTTATTTTTTGCCAGGCAACTACACCATCAGCTCCTTACTCTAACCTTCCCATGTCATCATTCTACTGTTTTTTAAAAAAATTTAATTTTTATTTCAATTTCACAGTAATTAGTGGCTGGTTACTAAAACGGACAGACAGAGGGTACTTGCTCTAGCTCTGGTTGAGGGTGAGAGGCTGTCAGCAAATAGTTTGTTGGACAAAGGAAAATGGAAATCTGTGTGGGTACACAACACCCTAAAAAAGAGGGTGGATCACCAGAAGTACCACTGGTTGGTCCAGGAGCTCTCCCTCCATGATGGCCATTTCCAGGCACATTTTAGGACGATAATTAGGGAGCCCATTGGTCCTGCCGAGCGACTGAGAGCTACTAGTTTCTCCTACATGGTTTACTAACTGTAAACTTGTTGTGACCACCACAGAGGGCCTGCCTCTCAAATCATCCGATTGGTCGTAGGGAAAAAAGCAGAAAAGGCATGGGGTGTTTTCCTCTTGGAGTTGAAGTTATTTCAACTCAAGGAGTTCGGAGCACTCCAGCAAAAACGCCAGGTGCCTGGAGCACAGAAACGTGAGGCGTATCGCAATGCACAAAACGCAAGCAAAAAATTTCATTCACATTAACAACAATGACAAAAAGCTGCCTCCGGCTGCTTAAAGACTTTATATGTGAACAAGACCTTAGAAATAAAGTCCACTACTTTACTACATATGTTACTGGACTGACCTACACCCGCAAAGACATCAAACATACTCTTTTTGGATTCCCACATTTGATACCATTTGTTGTTAAGGACTTGTTATCCTACATCTCCCATGATGACTCTATGAGTCTAAAGAGGAATTAGGCACATACCCTCGAACCATGACGTCGCTGGTGAGCAGCTGTGAAACACAGGGACTCCAGTCCCAGAGCATTCGAAACTTGGCACAGTCACTCTGGAGGAAACGCAGGGTGGCACCCATGAGGTCACGCAGCTTCATCCTCCTGGGGCCATAGTGAACAGCCGATGACTCTTCACTGGTGAAAAAGAGTCTCTGAAACACTGGAGGGGCATCACTGAAATACCTCGTAGCAAACCTTAACGGAGAGAAGAAGATAATTAGTTAGGGTGGATGTATGTATATTGTCACCTTACGTTTCTGTCAGATGGCCTGTTCTGACAGGGAAGTCTTAACGGCTGTAGTTCACCATCTATGCTCTTGTCAAAGCCACCAGACTCCATTGACATAAACACTAATTTTAGGTCACTAAACATGAGAGTTGCTGGTCTAGTGCTGCCTCAGTCAGTTTGCTTTTGTGACTTTGGTGAATCTACATAAACCCTCTCAAGCACTAAATTACACAATAAAACAAACAATCTAACCAGTCGAGGTAGTGGTAGACCAGCAGCCCCTGTGTTCAGTGATGTTCACTGTTTTTCTCCAAGGAGTCTGGCTTTAAGGAGCCCAATGCAACAGCTTCAGTTCCCCATCAGAAATACTGCTTATGTGATCTCATTTTTTTTTTAGTTGTTTTCATTGCAGATATTAAACTGCAGTCATGGACGGCTTATGGAGCAGCTTTGTAAAAAAGATAAAATTGAGATAAACAGACTGAAAACTTTATCTTATGAGATAAAAGATGTTGACATTTTTTTTCTTTTTGGAAGAAAATTTACAATTGAAGAAAATTTAATTAATCACAGTATTCTGTGATATATGTTATTGCAATACTGAACATGTCAAAATGTTTAACAGTGGAATGATAATATTTTGGGGCCTCTGGTGATTCCCAACCCCAGTGTGTCCAACCCCAACCCTTGGACACTTTGTGGACACCACAGCTGTCTGCTGTTTTTCACATACAATCACTTGCACTAGATGTGCTCCCTTTATCCACTGCTCATTTTCATTCACTGCTGTTCATTATTATTATTATTATTATTATTATTATTATTATTATGACGCATTAAAAGTGTGCATTATTGCGCATTAAAAGTGCTTTTTTTTCGCCACTGACCGGTTCAGATCGCCAGTGCTATATCTGTAAATAGCATACTAAGTGTTTCCCTGACCCTTCACCTCCTCACGGCTGTGACGTCATCTCGTGAGAGCTTTGCTTGTTGCCGGAAGAAAACAGGGTACAATATATACGAGGGCAACGTATGCAACAGTAAATGTGCGTCTTGGAGACTTTTAATGCGCACACTTATACGGGACACATTTGCCCCCATATCTACCTCGCAGCTGCCACCTCCCTCGTACTGAACCAATTTTAAAACGAGTTGTACCTATGAATCATACGCACACATACACATGGGGAAATAGAGCCCAGGTTGAAAAATACTGAAGTTATCCTTTAAGTTTTAAGTTTTTAAGTTTAATTTTTAAAATCTTTAATCTGACTCTTTCCCATTGACTGCTGTAACACTGGAATTTCTCAATTATGGGATCAATAAAGGTGTATCTTATCTTGTCTTATCTTACACAATAGATTCGGTTCAAAAGTTTTACAAATACACAAGACTGTGTGTCAATCACATGTCAATGTGTCAAGTACAGAGCTTGTGTCACAGTATGAAGACTGGAAGCAGGAAGAAACAGCGAGCCTGACTTTGTCCAAAATTCATTGTGTGTCATTTGTTTAATTCGTACACAAACTGAGATCTAACAACACCAATTTGAGGTTTTAGGGGGAGTAACATGCTGGCCAGATAGGTGATAAACATATTTTAATTTTGTTCTGATTTTATTTCCCAAATACTGAACTGTAACTTTAATCTTGACGCTCTGTGTTAAAAACGTGTTGTAAAACCATTGTTACTTAAATTACATTGTGCTAACAGGATGCAAGATAATCTGTTTAAATTGTGTAGATGAAGGCAACACAATACACGGAAGATGTGCTGGTGGTAGAAGGTGTCAACAGGGGCCCACACCTAACTTTTGCCCAAGAGCCCCCAACTGAGTAAATCCAGCCATGCGTCCTGATGCAGCACCAGCATCTTTAGAGGACAAGGTGATGAGAGAGGACATTCCCTATGCTCACTGTGAAAAGAATAGATTCCACTTACGCCTGTGCATCAGGACTGATGCAGAGGAGTTTGCTGAGGGCCACACACAGGCGCTCATGGAGGTCATGGTTGATCCTGCCACCAGCTTTGACCCTCTCTGCATTACGCTCCAACAGGTCCAAAACCAGTGGCCGCAGGTGTCGGGCAATCAGCAGAGTATAATCCTTCTCCAACAGCAGCTGAGCCACACACTCCAGAATACACTGCCTGTCCTGCTGACTCCATATCTGAGGACAGATCAAATGGGAAAGGTCCACGTTTGAAATATTGATTAAGTGACATAACAGCCACACATGAATTAATATTTCTTGAAAAATGTTTACATTCTATGGATTAACAAGGCAACATAATAGCTTTAATGACACAAAATACACGATAATTATGCGATCTGTATAGTGATTACTGACATGTGATGGGAGGGCACTGCATGCTGCACACAGGACACGTTTGAGCCACAGTGTGAAAATAAGACAATCCAAGCACATTGTTTTACTCTGTAATAGCCAGGAATGAACGTGACTTACCTGTTTTGACAGATATTGGTTCAGCTCGTTGTGACTTTTGTCAACATGTCTGGATATGGTGCCCAGTGATGACAGGCTCAATTCTAAATTTTCCATCGTATCATTTGTCGCCTCTGGAGGAGCGATTTACAGCCAAAACACGCTCGCGCGCTCTATGAACAGATATCCTGATTTACTGTTATCAAACCAAACTGTGAGGCTCATCACGCGCCTGTATGTCCTGGGTCGTATCACAACACACATGCACGTTCCCGTTATTGGTGTTAAAATCCTGTCCACATGTGAGTGAAGCACATATCCTTCCGGGTCGGGTTCCCGACTGCTTTGTCGTCGCGCGGTGATGACGCGCGGACAGCGACGCGGTGCAACTCTCTCCGCCAGGGGAACAACTTTTGCTCGAGCTAACAGCCATTTCTGCTACTATTTAACGCTTTCATTTGTGTCAGTTGGCTGTGAGGGAGTGTGAACCCCTGGAGAAGACCGTGAGTCGCTGAACAGTTGGTCTCTTTTCGGGTTTCTATCGTGTTTTAAGATTATTTCTTGGAACCGAGGAGCAGCGAGAGCACACCTACAGCAGTGACAGACCGCGGGAAAATGTCGTTACTTCCTGTGCAGTGAAGTCTTGGCGCGACATTACAGTTGTAAACAACAGGAGGACGCTCAACAATACGCAAACAAGTAGGTCAACCAATTCATAGTTAGCCTACTACTATATACTTTATTTTAACGGCTGGCTGGTGTATAGGGTTCACACTAGCATCCCTTACTTAACGTTAACGTTACCCACTGAGCACCTTCTCCGCTTATCACGTTCAGTCTTAGATAATACATTGATGTAGTGAACTTGTACATGCAGCCAAGGGTGGTTTAGCTTCACTGACCCTTGTCGTTTGTTAATTAACAAATATCAAATACACAGAATTATATAAAGAATGCCCTTAATTTCGTCTTCTGTGTTTGCTGATTCAAGCGCAAGTTTCAGGAGAACTTACAGTCATGTGAGGTGTAGCGTTAGTTAACGTTAAGCGTTAAGAACATGGGGACAGTAGCCATAGTAATGTTAATGTTAGCTTCAGCCTGAGCTAAGAGTGTTACTTATTACATTCAGACCAGAGGCAGAAAGTTGAAAATAAAGCAATATTCGACCAGAACGGTTATTATTAACATAAAACACCACAGCATACCAACGTTATCTTATTTTGTTTCTTTCAGTCCAGCTCTTTTGTCGAAGTACGTTGTTCTTTGCTGTCGTATCTGCACAGTAGTGAACAAAAGAGGTTTAGCTAGAGCACTCATGCTAAAAGCACAGCGACTAGCTCCAGTTAGTTCACTACAGCACCTAAAGTGTGTTAATCTTATACTTCAGCACAATGTTAATTGTATATAATCTTTAGAGCTGGGAAATGTGGATTAATGCTGTACATAGTTATAGTTGGATTATGAATATAAATTGGGACACAGTATATATGTCATAGAAAATGTGAATAAATCCATTGAGACACTGTGACAGTATGAGAGTTTCACTGTATGATAACATCTCAGAAAATATAGCTGTTTCACGGTATTGGGGTATTAGGGTATTATAGAATTAATTTCACAGTTTATGGTTGATCAAATGTTTTATTACTACAATTGAAACTTGAAACCATTTTAAAAAGTATGTGAGTATGTGTAACAAAGTCCTTCTATTGGAAATTGCTAAAATAAATGTGAGATTCCCTGTCCAGTTGCGCTATTTTTAGTACCTTAGATAAGTAAATGTACACAGTATAACCATCAATATTCATACCTTGGTATACCCTGGAAACATTATACCACTGCAACCCTACTAAGTGGTAGAACAGGCAAACAGAAATATCTATTTTGACTAATCCAGCTAATTTAATACCAAATCATTGTACGAATTGGTGTAAAATCCATATAGAAATCCAGAATCACCTTAAAATAGTTCTGCTCATTGGTTTGCAGCACTGCCTACAATTACCAGAGACAATAAAGAGATAATAAAGAGATGGCTGCCAGGGTATAAACAATATGGAAAAATCTCTGATTGACAAATTTCTGTCCCATTAATGTATATATTTTATCACAGATTGCAATACAAACACTGACAATGAGTTGATTGTGATGAATTTTCATTTTCGGGGTAATTGTAAAAGATTATGTACAGCGCACTTAGAAAGACTTTTGGGCAACGACAACAAAAGAGATTCTGCAAAAATAGGCAGCAAACCCACCAACCTAAAAAAATGCTTAAGGTCTTAATCATCATTGGCATATTTCTTATTCAAAGATATGAAAAGTCCTGACTTTTTAGTATCCTTTTGACTGGCGGATGTCCACCTAAAAAGTCGTGACCGATCTGTAATGCAATAAAAACATTTGTTTCTCAAGAAAATGTAAGGCAAGTAACTTCAGCGTGTTTTAGTGTCATTTTAAGAGTTGAAAGCATATTTTAATGATTAGCAGCACAATATTCTTCATTATTATCTATGATGTAGACTGCAGTAGGTTACTTTAACTGGTCTTAAAGATGTTTTCCTGTGAATTCATATTGCATCTCAATTAGCCTGAGTGACACACAAGAGACAGATTCATAAAAGAGGTCAAAAAGGAAGTCCTATCCTCACATTGCACAACCAGTGGCATATTTCTGTCTGGCTTGCTGACACCCTAAAATTTCACAACTCCAGTTTGTCAACCAAGCCTTCCTTTTGTTAGAAATGTATAGTAGACTGTGTAGTAGTGCCAGTGACTAGTGCACTGACCTTTGTGACCTTAAGTGTGTTTTCGCTGGTATTTGTAGACTGGTAATTACTATTGATTTTCCATAGGCATTGTTATCAGGAGCAGCTTTAGAAACTGAACAACAGAGATACCTGAAAGGATGGACAACATTGACACCAACGCTTCTGGTCGTAAGTGAAAACATTACATTTATACACAGTTACATTTAGATTTATTGAGTGGTATTTTTGTATTATTTGGGATTCTGGTTCGTGAGAAGGTTATTTTTAGCATATAGTATATAGCAGTGATATTCAGCTTATGCCCCATGGGCCAAAATATGGCACACGATGCAGTGCTTAGTGCCAGGGGAGGATTCCTTGACCTCTGACAGAGGTCTGAGCTAAACCTCAAATGTCTTTAGATCCTAAAAACGCTCCTATGTACACCTGACCTGACCTATGTAGGCCTGTCATTTTGCAAAAGTGGCCCCTAAGCAAAGCAAGTTTGGTATCCCTGATATATAGTGTTGACATCTGTACCCGTGGCCCCAGAGGTGACTTCACTTCAAGTCTCAGTCACAGAATGATTTCATACATGAAACTGAAATTCATCATAGAAATAAAACATTCAAATTGTTAAACAAGATGAAGATAGTCTCCCAAAATATACTTAAAGATCCAGTGTGTAGGATTTACGGGATACAATGGCAGAAATAGTATATAATATTCATAATTAGGTTTTCATTAGTGTATAGTCCCCTCAATCAAAGAATCGTTGTGTTTTCTCTACCTTAGAATGAATTGTTTATATCCACATATGGAGCAGGTCCTCCTCCACAGAGTCTTCAGTGTTGTTTCTATAGTAGCCCAGAATGGACAAACCGAACTCTGGTTCACGTTTTTGCGTCAGCCACCGTAGTTCTCCTATGCGCTTGACACATGGGAGAGGTTTCAGTGGTTGCAACATGCAACTTCACCATTACATGCATGCTACTAAATCCTACATGGGTTTTTAAATGTATGGAGTGGAGATTTTTTTTTTTTGCCAGTAAATATAGACACATTTAGGTCAAGACTTAAGGTAAAAGAGGGAGTGTTTACAGCTGTACATAACTAATGACTACTAATATAATACATCTATAATATCCACAGCTCTGGTACCCGAGGTCAGTGAAGATTCTGTGGATATCTATGATGGCCTGGAAGTCAGCAGCAATGCAGGTAAGAATCCTTATAGGAAATGTTTAAGACTTACATTTAAAAAAGGGGTTGATTAAGCTGTACACATCTGATGATATAAATATATGTGTTTAATGTTCACAGCCTTGGTACCTGCTGTCAATGAAGATTCTGTGGATATCTATGAAGGCCTAGATATGAGTATTAGAAGCAATGCAGGTAAAAATCCTTTTTTAAATAGTTTCACTTCAGTCTGTTGTGGCACAATATTATTACTACCAATATAACTGTTTTCTTGTGCAGGGAATATAGTCCAGCATTGAAACTTCTAAGTGCAATTTATTTGTTTTATTTTGATTTATTACAGAGAAGTCCTCTTCAAAGGCCTCGGAGGTGAAAGAGTCAATGGATCTTTACGAAGAAATTGTCATGGAGGAACAGCAGACCAGAGAGGCATCATACACAGAGGTGAGCTACCATGTGTTTCATAAATCCTTTCTCTCTGTTAACCTGTTACAACAGGCCTTTCATACTGAAGGTGAGGCGCGAGATACAACAGTGTTTACTGTTGGTGTGCAGAACACACCTGTTTTCGCTTGGCTCTGAAGCATGGATCCCAATGTGGATTTTTTTTTTTTGTGCAGGAATTAGCACCTCTGGTGTTTTCCATTAAAGTTAATGTTTGTTTAGTTTTTTTGTTTGTTTTTTTTGAAATCATATCGCATTTTAGGTTAGCTTTTATTTGTTTTAGACAAGGTGGGCCTGAAACACTTTGGAAATTTATAATATTTAATGGTTTAAATTCAGATATTTTTTGGTCTCAAATGTCCTTGAAAGGGGACATAGATTGCATGTTGTTGCATCATACCAAATAGCATTAACATAGGCCGAGCTTACTAGTTGTGCCTGAGCTCTCAACTGCATGTCAGGCTCTTCATCTTCAGATGGAGCTGGCTCAGATGTCTTCACTTAAATTAAGTTTCACAATTAGGTCACAGGTGGTCCTGTATGAGGGAGAAAGTATAACCTCTGTCTTAATTGGCATTCAGACAGGAAACAGCCTTATGTTCCAGTGGAAGTAGCTGTGTTGGTGGGGGGTGTTGTTCCAAGTACCACTGGGGCCGTTATAAATGAAATCCAGGATTTCAAGTTTGAGTAACAGATCCATAAATTTAAGGCTTACTACTTTCCACAAAGCTGCACAGTGGTTTATATTATTAATCTATTATCCCTTCAATGTGACAATTGTGTGGTAAACCAGAGAAATACAGTCCTCTACCAGGAATTGGCCAACACAGCACCTTACTGGATGGCATTGCATTGTGTTGGGGCAAACGTTGAGCCACGGTCAACTATTAGTTAGTTGAGCCCTCTGCATCATGACCTGTGCTGAGCCAATGCATGAGGGGCTGCGTTTTTGCAGATGCAGACCTTGTGTTGCAGGGTCCAGAGTATTGTTTGGTTTAAGTGATGACTCAGATCCGGAGTGAAAAGCAGCAACAATAGTTTCCCTCTGACCAACTATCTGGTGTTAATTGTCAAGTACAGAGTTAACCTTCGTTCATTATTCGGCGTCACACACCACAGTTGTGTGTTAAAGGAGTATAACAATTGCATAATGCTTTGATGGAGCCTTTGCAGAGATCACCATGCAGAGTGTTGCTGTCAGTTGGCCAACTATCTCACAGTCCTTTTCCTTTGCAGTTGAAATCCAGGTTCCAAGCAGCTCAAACCCTCATTAAAGACTTGCACAGGAGATTGGAGCAGATGGAGATACAGGTTTGTTTGTTTGGTTTTTTCCCCCTCTTTTGTTCTCCTGATACTCTATTTTAGTACTTGTTTACCAACTGTCATTTCCCATATTGGCTATAAATTTATTTCGTGGAAAACCATTATCTGAAGCTTTACAGAGAGTTTTGGTAAGTCGGCAGAAATATTGACCAGCAAAAGCCTCGAAATGTGTTGTCAGGGCAAAACATATCTAATTTCAAAAATGGAAAATGAGTAGAAACTAAGTCTTAAAGAGAGCATGTCTGCCCATTCTGAGTTTAAGGTTTCTGGGGGGCAGTGTATACAGGGAAATTAATCTGTTTATTTTAATTATTTTTATTTCAATTTGATCATTACAAATATATTGTGTTTTAAGGGTAGCAAGTCGTCCACAGTGAGAAGAAAATAAATGATGTACAGAAATAAAAAATGTTAATACTGAATCAACATTGTCTTTGTGAACACAGAAGGCCACAACTGTAAAAAAAAAAAAAAAAAAAAAAAAAAGTTTTGTTGTGATATATATTTGAAATAATGATATGAGGCCCCGGCTAAAACTGATTATGGAATAGGCTGATGAGGAGCCCCGGGCATTGCAGTAAAATGGTTGTCAAAACCAACCACTAGAGATTCAACAGCACTAACATCGTTCTCTCTTTCTCTCTGTCTCTCTTTCTCTGAAAATAGAATACAGGGTTGAACACTGAGAATTGCCATCTCAAAAAGAACATCTCTGCACTTCTACAAACAGCGAGACAGGAGGTGACACGCAAAGATGCTGAGATCCAGAGGTTGAACCTACAGTAAGTGTTTTTTTTTAAATGAACTAGTGACTGATCTGTTATCTGTTTACCAATAATTTATAGGGTTCTAGGTTAATGTAATGCATAAAGTACTCCATTATGAGCTAATCTAACAATTCCAAGTAGGAGTTGCTTGTTATGTTCATGATTAATCAGTTGTAAAATTTGTTTTCTTCAGGTCAGAAAGAGGTCGCCATCACCACCAATCTCACATTAGTAATTTACGGGACCAAAATCCCTCCAGTCGGACCTCCATGACTAGGCCACCCCCTCCGCCGCCTCCTCCACCTCCTCCACCATCCAGTCCTCCTCCCCCTCCTCCACCTCCACCTCCACCGCCTTCACTTCCTAGGGACGATCACCCTTCAAGGGATACTCCTCAACCCTCAAGGAAAGAAAGCAGTGGTTTCACCTATCAGCCCAGCGGATCCAACAGGAAATCCAGCAGAAGTTTATCAACCCGACATAGTGAGTCCGACAAACACAAGTCCAAGCACAGAGAGGAAAAATGTCAAAGTCAAAAACTATCTGAATCAACAGATAGGAGACATAGAAGTGGTTCAGACCCTAGCAAGGACTGCCACGCCCCTGAGAGGAACAGGTCTCATAAAGCAGACAAAGAGACAGGATGGAGATATGACTCCAGATCATGTAAAAGCAGGAACTACTTAAATGTTGAGGGGCACCACAGATCAAATGGAGCTAAAAGCCCTCCACCGGAGATTTCACATAGTGCAGTTTCCTCTGATGACAAGAAAGGGCGAAGCCGTGACCGAAGACAAGATACAGTCAAAACGTCCACATCAGACTCCGAGCATAGTGCAGCTCACAGCTCTAAAGAGGGCCACAACCGAGATCATAGAAAAATTAAGACCAGTGACAGACATGCCAGAAATTCAGACCCCAAAGACCAGAAAAAGCCCTCTTCAAATCAACATGTCGAACGCTGCAGGGAGCTCTCCAAAGTGAGGGGAGGGGATAGACTATCAAAGGATTATCAAAGGAAGGAGGAGAGACGACGTGAAGATGAAACCAGCAGAAAGCACAGGAGGAGTGCTCCGTCAGAGACGAGCAGAGAACGTGAGAAAGCAAGATCAAAAGAATCAGACCAAGGTAAAGATGTCAGCAGTAAGAGAAGACAAGAAAAGACACACAAGGCCTTAAAAAGTTCATCCGAAGAACCACATATCGGTGAGAAAAACTCTGTGGAGGAAAGTAGTCCAAACAGGAAACTGTGTTTCATGGAAACATTGAATCTAACACTTTCACCTATAAAGAAGCCAGGGTCGCTCGTCAGTGTCTGCCAGGCAGATGTCACGCCAGTGGACGAGGTAGTTGAGAATGGACCAGATGATGACAGTTCACAGCTTAACATTGAAGACATATGTGTAATTGATGAA
The DNA here is from genome assembly GCA_026686955.1 of Epinephelus cyanopodus. Taxonomy (NCBI): domain Eukaryota; kingdom Metazoa; phylum Chordata; class Actinopteri; order Perciformes; family Serranidae; genus Epinephelus; species Epinephelus cyanopodus. The sequence continues at coordinate 35,051,367 of CM048925.1, read as the reverse complement.
GTAAACAGCAGTGAATTAGAAGCAGGGTTAAAAGAGCAATCTTTAGATATTCCTGAACTCCAAGCTCTGAAAAGACACATGAGAGGTGTGATGATGCAATAGACATCCAGGAAACAGACAAAAAGCAGAGTGAAACTCCTGCAACTGACAAGCAACCTGAAGACAATTCAGTCCAAACTACCTCATTGTATAGCCAACGCCCAGATACTGCAGAGACCCAGGTGGCTGAGCATCTCGCATTAACATCACCAGAGATGAGTTCTCCAAAAGCAACAGACAATTCTAGAAATCATGAGAACCAAACTACGCTGGCCTCAGACAGCCAGGTAGTTAATTGTGGACCTCTGGATGCAAGAGCTGGTGACAGTGACACGTCTGGAAACATTTCTGAGCAACATAAAGACAATTCCTCACAAAAAGTAACTCCTGTAAAAAGGACTGATCAATCTGTTGCTGTTACAGACCCTGATGCGCTTGTTTCAAGCATAAAACCGACTTTAAGAAGTCCTAAAACTCCAGTACAGAAAAGCCACTCTGTGGATTCAGTCGATGAAGCTGCTTCAACCTCACAAGAAAATCCTGTAGCTGAAGATGTCCCTGACAATGCCAGCCAAGAAATACAGCAAATTTCTCCCACTGTTCTACCTGAGGACGGTCAGCAAGGTCTCGTCGCTTCTACTTCCACCCCCAAGAAAGATGATTGTCAAATGCAGGATGGTCCTAAAGATGCAGATGCTGTATCCAGTACAATAAGCCTAGAATCACTTCCACAAGAAGGGCTGAGTCTCTATGATGCTATTTGCATGTTGGCACAGACAAACGATGACACCATTGACAGCAGTAGCACCGCAGCAGAGCCAAGCTCTTCCACTGGCTGTATTGCCGTGTCCAAAGTCAGCAGTACTACAGAGGACACGGCACTGCCAGAAAAGTACAGTGACCTCACTCACACACCAAAGAAGAGCTTCAGTCCTGGGAAGAGTCATGGAAATAATGTTGAGCCTTCCAGTTCGGTACCCTTACTCCATGATGAGGACTCCATGATGCACACACTGAACAACCTAAAGAGAATCCCTGATGCCATTAGCCCTCTGAGGAGCCCAATAAAGATAACCAAGAGAAGTCATCCCCATGTTCAAGGCAAGCCGGGTCATGTCAAGAGCCTTCAGAAAGGTAAGGTTGACTCGATAAAAGCAAGTAATGTCACATTAAATCTTACATACATCCAGAAAATTAGAATGGCTGTGGCAGGCATTTTATTAGGTGTGTTACCTTGTGGTCTTTTTTTCCACAAGGTAACAGACCCGAGATGACTTGGATGTCTTCTCCTCTTGGGCTGGCAGTAGTCATCTCGGGAAAAGTGTGCACTGCAGACGCGATGGTCTGCAAGGCGCAGCGTCTGGACAGGAGTGTTAGCATCCATTTGGAGCACAATTAGCCACAACTTCAGCATCTCGCCGTCCGACAAAGGCAGCCTATGAAAGCTGTGTGGGGTGTTGCGCGACATCCTGTTCTTGCAAGTCGGATAAGCACAAACACGAAACATTGTTTTCAGCTGATGCAGCAAAACTCTCAACTGTACTCCGGGACAACCAACTGCGCTCTGACCGGCTCTGAGCATGGCTCGTCTGTTTACCTCCGGCAACAGGTCACGTGACATGTCGCTACACAGCCCAGAGGAAGTGAAGGCAAGACAGACGATTTGCATGCTGTTGACAGAGATTACGCTGGACATATGAGCCGGACTGTGGCGAAAAAAAAACACTTTTAATGCGCAAATTTATACGGAACGCATTTGCCCCCACATCTGCCGTTATAACTCGTTTCGCGGCTGCCGGCCGCATCCGCCTCCCTCAATACTGAACCAATTTTAAAACGAGTTGTACCTATGAATCGTACACACACATACACATGGTGAAACAGGGCCCAGGTTGAAAAATACCGAAGTTCCCCTTTAACTGTCTGTACATCAACCATTTTTGCTACATGGATCTGTGCAGATATTCATAGATGGCAGTAACATTACTATGTCCCATCCAAAAATATTTGAACTTCTGATATAAAACAGTAGGAATGAGCAAGATACATGTGTGAAATGCGTATCTGATACTGATAATGTACTCTTAAAAAGCACGAGTATCACGTGTATAAGAGTTGGCAATATCCATGCTCCTGATGAACCAAAACAAAACATCAAAATGCGTGTTTCATTTAGGCCAGGCAGTCAGCCACACACACGCACACACACAATGGCTCCTGTTACACACGTAACTGCTGCATATCTGCCGTCACTTGGCTGTCATACACACACAGAGTCTTGCCATCATCACAGGCAGCCACTGGGTAACAGTGCAACTCTTAATGTTTCTATCTACACCGATTATGGTTATGTTTTCCTCTATTGGCTCACTCCTACCTCCGTTTGTAGAAAATATCCAAAGCCAGCTGAGTTAGTTGGAGAACTTTGCTAGTACAAAGTTTGAGGCTGCTACCTCAGTTTAAAAGCCAGAAGTGTGCTTTTGAGACGAATATAGTCACAAGGCTGACTGCATATCCATGTTGGATCACCCACACAGGCTATGTCTGCATAATCACCCAGCTTCACACCATCTGTTCATTTAAAGAATAAAAGTATAGCTGGAATAATGATATAACATGCACATTTGCTTAATATACAACATTGGGCCTTTTTTTTATATGACTAGCCTGGCGCTTTTTTCTTTAGCTCATAAAAATAAAAAGATAAAATAATGATAATAATATTGTCATGAATATTACAAATAGTAGCCTTTTATATTGTATTATTATACGTGGGCTGTCTGTCTCTCTTACACAGACACAAACACACATACACCTAATAATTATTGAACATTGTTTTTTATAGTGTATAAAAACATACAAGCAAAAATAAGTTTTCTGAGAACTCTTGTTGGTACTTTTACTTAGTAGTTACTGCATGCCCATATTCATCAAGTTTATTTTCATGTTTTGTTCATTAAATAGTTATCTTACTCAAATACATAAATGTGAAGCTATTAAACAATAGAAACTTTAATTAAAAACACCTGTTAACAAAGGTCCTGTATTCTTGTCATTAAAAATGTTCTGAAGCTCAATTCTGAGGCTGATCTGTTAATAGCTTTCCAATGAATAATAAAGAAAGCAACTTTTCATCAACCCATATCCATTTCAGGCTTAAAACACAAACTTCCAGTTCAAACCCCACTCACGCCAGAGTACGGATATGGATACAGATAATTCAGTTGGTTGAACAGATACAGATAATGGTACTCGCACATCCCTATTGAACAGGGTTGATTCACATTTGTATATTTATATATGTTGTCTTTTACAAAGCAACTTAAAAAAATCTGATTGCTCTGTGGAATGCATACTGACGTCCAAATTGAGTACTCAAGTACTCATGCACATCCCTAGTTTTCATGGAATAGGCCTTTCTTTAAAGGCTGAGACAAAATTATGTCCGATGAAACCGACTTGGATAGATCAGACAGTACTGGAGCTTGTTGCCCCAAGATAATGACACATTCAAGTTGTGATCACATAAAAACAATATAGTCTAACCTAATACACTGCAGAAGAGATGTGGCAGACTTGAAATTTTCTTGTCACGGTAAGGCTGCTATAAGGAATTTTTAAAAGACGGCCATCCATCTTACCAGACCCTTATCTGTGATTTCTATCCATGTTGCCACAACCCAAATCTTTCCACACATTGCTTCTTAGAAGACTGGGTGCCAAGATTATTTATTAAGTGTACCTTACGTTCGTTGCACAGCCTGTTGCACTTTGACACTATGGTAGTTTTGAATTTTTTAACAAAAACTCACAGTCTCAATTTGGATTATTGTAGCAGCAGGGAGCAAGATTAGTTTTGGGATATTGGCTCAGCTATGACAGGGATATGGTTCAGTGTTTAATGGAATGTGATGGCTAGTTCCAAACACACACATCTCTCCTGAGGTGACCCACACACAACAGCCAAACTAAATTTGCTGAATCTACATGTGAAGTCAACAAAGTTTAATTCATTTTCATCCAGCCACAGGCTGCACATCAATATGGCATTGATGTGCACATTCACAGTATTTGAATTTGCATAATCATTACTTTACCTTTTATGTAAATGTGGTCTGTCCATTGCAACGTGAAATTTGGATTGAACTGTTAAACTAGGCAGCACAAACTATTGGCTTCTTACATGGCAGTAATGGTTAATCATGTTACATTAAGAGTATCGCATCTCATGAATAGAAGACACAGATCCTTCACAAGGTAGGGACCTTGTAATCATGAGATATTTGAAGTGTAATTATGAGGTGCTAAATGTCTATATAAATATCTTTGCTTTTTCTCTCCTTTACAGATTTCTCCAGCACAGCTGTTGATGCCAACTCAAAGAAGTTGGATATAAACAAAGAAAACAAATATCCAGGTACTCCTGCAAACCATGACACACAGAACTTGGTGGACAAGGTATCCGACCTGCCTTCAAGTGACACTGATCTGGAGGAAGGGGAAATTTTAAGCGAAAGTGATGAGGCAGCTCCAGGCTCATCTCTTCCTGCCAACAAGAAGGCAAAGTTAGCACGACCAGTCAGAAATAAACAGAGTCCTAAGTCTGTGTTAAAGAGGAAATCTGAAGAAAGGTCCATTGCATCAAAAGAAACTATTAAAACAGCATGTGTATCAACACGAAGCCCAAAAAGTCGTTTCAAAACAGTCTGTCCCGCGGCAACCAAAGCTTCTTTTTCCACCATAGAGGAAGTAATGGAGACATTCAAGGCGGTTCGTACTGAGATCCGAAGAAAGTACATGAAGCTCCATAAAACGTTTCCCAAGAAGAGCTTCCATGGTATGATGGACAATTTCCAGGAGTCTTTTTTAGAATTCGTGGATGGTGCTCATTTTGGTCAAATATGCAGTCAGGCAGGGGAGCTGAAATCCAAGCTGAAGAAAATGATTGCATCTGTGTTTAGCAAAGTAACAAATAATGGTATTGTGAAACGCATCTTTGAACAGCAAGCGGTCGATCTGAAGCAAAGGTTGTGGGATTTTGTAGATGTCCAAGTTAACTACTTGTTCAAGGACATTTACATGACACTTAAGAGCCTTTGCAAACCAGCAAGAACTCAGGCTGAGGACAGTAGGCCCAAGGAAAATGAGAAAGTATCTAGACAGTCTCCTGTAAAGAAGCCACAGTGTCAACAAAAGGAAGCACAATCGTCTCAGACGAGCTTGAATCAGAACAAGCCATGCGCTGTGGTGCCTTACAAAACAGGCCTTGGAAGCAGAGGAAAAGATATCAGAATCACACATGTGGAAAAAGACAGTAATGTTGACCCACATCCAACAAATGGCCCAAATACCAAAACTGTGGCCAACTTCCTTCCTCCAAAAGATGTTCCTTCAACTCCAGAGAAGAGTAATGTTTCTTCTTTGGTTATCTCACAAAATGGCTCTTTGCTTGACAGAACAGACTTTGAGCTTCTCACAGAACAGCAAGCCTCCAGTTTAACATTCAACCTGGTAAGAGACACTCAAATGGGGGAAATCTTCAAGTGTCTCCTGCAAGGATCTGACTTACTAGAAACCAGCACTGTCACTGGAGACAACACGCCCTGGCCCCTCGGTACGCCAAGGAAGGATGGAGAGAGACTCATCAGCATCACCACTCCAATTAAATTTGACTCTCCATCTAAACTGCTCTCCCCGACGAAATTTGATAGTCCCTCAAAACTAATAGCAACATGGTCTAGCATTTCACCTCGCAAGATGTCGTCTCCAAGACCCAAAGCTCAGATCCAGCTGAATCCAGCTTTGTTTGATGAAAGTTGCCTGTTAGAAGTGCCGTCAGAGAATAGGTCACAGAGGTCATATTCCATTTTAGCCGAAGATCTGGCAGTCTCCCTCACCATTCCATCACCTCTTAAGTCCGACAGCCACCTCAGCTTCCTGCAGCCACCAAGCATGCACCTCGTATCCACCCCAGACAGCGTCATCAGTGCTCACATAAGTGAGGACGCGCTACTGGATGGGGAAGACGCTTCAGAGCAGGACATCCACCTGGCCCTCGACACCGACAACTCCAGCTGCGGCTCCAGCACCAGCAGTGAAGTACTCGCCACACCTTTCGTGTTCAAGCCCAACCTGCCCATGCAGGCACTGGTGATGGAGAGGTCAAATGATCACTTCATTGTAAAGATTCGTCAGGCATCCACAGGCACAGATACCACGCTCACTCCTGATGATAGCTTAAGTCAGACACTAACAGAAGAAGTTCAGCAATGTGTAGAAGATGGTGTGGAAACTAAAGATTGTCGAGCAGAAGCGGTTTTGTCAGACAAGCCACCGAACAGTACACCTTCCAATGCTGTACCCTCAAACGCAGTACCATTAGAGAACAGTCTGTCTGGGATCTGTAATTCTGCAGATGTCCATCTCACTCAAGATGAGAGCTTAACACCTCACGAAAAACAAGATTTGTCAACTCAGCAAAATACCTCAAAAGTTAGTTTTTCTGAGAATTCACAGAAACTGTCAGAGACTCTGAAAAAGCATCCTAAAACTATCCCTTCGGACAACAATCTGCACAACAATGCTCAAAGCTCTGATCATGCCTTTGGAAATATCAGTCAGCCAACCAGCAGAGAAGATATCACAGTCACTGCTGTTGAGCATGTAAGTCAAACATATCACAGAAACGACATGACAAGTCAAAGTCCCTCAAAATCTCAGAAGTCTCCGAAAAGGATCGGTTGCTCTGAAACTGTACTGTCAGATATTAGTCCACATCACCCTGCTAAAGGCTCAGAAACTGATCCAACTAGTGAAGTGTTAACATCACATGTTTCAGACGGTGGGAGAGATGAAATGGAGGCAGCGGAGTCAGAGAGAAGTCTCGTCATTGCAGAGGACATAAGCAGCACACCAGAGAAAGACCATAGGGATTGTGAGAAAGGTGGAAAACGTAAGAAGAAGAAGCACCACCATGAGAAATCAAAAGCTAAGCGGTTCAGAACGGAGGAAGAGGAGAGGACAGAAGAGATGATGTCCAACTGCAAGGCAGACGATGATGTATCCAAATCTCTGTCCCCCACCAACCTCTATGCCAAGAATGTCATCAGGAAGAAGGGCGAGGTGGTGATAGCCTGGACCAGGTCAGTAGTTTGTTTGCTTTGTCTAATCTCGCAATATTTCGGTGTGTTTGGAAATTATACTAATCATAAGCCTTTTCTGCTCAACTAATACAGTATCTCCTGTTCCTTCTTGTAAACATTGTATGTTTACATACAGTGTTTCTTGTAAACGTACAATGTTTACACGAAGGACTGAAGGACTTTATTGTCCAAGTGCTTAAGTTTGGTTACCAAGTCATGAAGAGGTTCATATGCTTTGACCAAAATGTTGGGAACTTTTTCAGAAAAGCATTTTTTTTGTCTGATTGACACAGGAATGTGGATATCAATCTAATGTCTGCGTGTTAAGCATAGAGCAGGGGCCTGTATCATGAAGCAGGATTAATGTCTTAGCGAGGTAACTTCAGGATTAACCCTGAGTTTTCGGTCTCAAAAAGCCGGTTCAGTTCTTATCTGGGTAGATCACCATGGTAACTTACTCTGAACGGCTATCCTGCTCCGGAGCAGGGTAAGTTCAGGGTTGAATCTCATCCTATAAAAAGCACCACCCACTGGCCAATCAGCTGTTCGGAAAAAAAATTACTCCGCTGACAGAAATACAGCCAAGTCATGATGGGAAATTTAGTTAATTTGCTTGATTTTGATTTGAAAGTTTATTTTGAATATTAAAAAAGAAAAGAAAGCAGCAACAACAACAACAGACAGTGAAAAGATTTTTCAAAAAGGAGTTGAAAGAAGTCGAAATTTCATCCCACCCCTTCATAAGAAAGAAACTGGTCATTTGCGGACACTTAATAGCACCATTAATTAGTGCCAACGTGTTTTTTTTTTTTTTGTTGTTGGAGGAAATGATCTCTGTTAAAGATAATGGGCCTAATTGACAGCTTTGCTGCTGGAAATGTGGAAAGTAGACTATCATGTCTACACATGGTGTTTGAGGGATTTTCCTTTTTGTTTTTTAAAGAGGGAGACTAGGTATATTGTTGCGCAGCTGTTAATTTCTAACACAGCTCAATATCAGGATGATTTTATTCAGACTATCAATTTGGTGTTTATATGATTTAATTGTGGCGTCAGCTTTAAGCTCTATTGTGGCACATATAACGTTATGACAAAGAAGACCAGTTAGACGATAATTGTAATACACGCAATTCATCTGGGCAGCGTTGATTTCATGGGATTCAAGGGTGTGACCAGTGTCAGATGTACAGGTTGACCCGCGGATCGGGCGGATGACGCCACGAAAAATAGTATTTTAATAAAATTCGGGCGGGTTGCGGTTGAAGCACTCAAATAAAAAAAAATCAACATTTTAAATATTATTCCAAAAGTAAACAAACGATACAAAAACACTTTTTAATCAGGCAATTGTTTGCTCATCATCTTACTGGCAAGATATAATGAACTGCACTGTTTGAAAAAGACGATAGGTCTACTAATAGCGAGGCATCTTCAATAGACCTAAAAACTAATCGGCGGATGGCGGGCGGGTTTGGTTTTGAAAATTGGTGAAAAAACGTTTGTGCAAATGGATAGCGGGCGGATAGAGATTTTAAGAAGCGGTTGCGGATGAAAAAATATGTCATCCGCACGTCTCTAGTACAGGCACAGGTACTGTAGCTACTTAAACTAGTGATGAGTAATTTAACCTACACATAATTTTATTTGCTCCCTCTCTCCTCCTCTATTTCTTCTTTCCTTACCCGTCTTTTTCTTTTTTTTTTTTTTCTTCTTCTTCTTCTTCTCTATTATGTAATTTCATTGATGTTTTGACAGGGGAATTTCTTTGATAAGCTTTTAGTGGCTTCTAACCTCTCCGACACTTTTTTTTTTTTTTTTAACATTTAACATTATGTGCACATAAACTAATCTAAACTAAAACTTAACATTATTCATCCCGTTATGCGTTGCCACGCATGTTTCCTCCTCCTGCAGTTGCCACAGTGTTGGCCTTTTCTGTAATCTTGCTTTTCTCCTCCTCTATTTTAGTAGAATTAATCTCTGATCCTCACAAGAATTTTTTTTTTTCCTCACATACGGCGCTCAGTGAGGATGCTCAATGACGCTGCGTGCACATTCACGGCTCTTGATAAAGCAACCCTGGGTTACCGAGTTGATATCCAGTGTTGTGATACCGATTATCCTGATTGCCATTGTTAGGGTTAGTCAACCCAGGATAGGTTTGGGTAACCCAGGAAAGGTTGATCTCACTTCATGATTCAGGCCCCTGGAGTCAGGATATTGTTAGCCTCGCTTAGCATAAACTAAGGGGAAATGGTTTGCCTGACTCTGTCAAAAGCTGGAAAAAAATACAGCTACCAACTCCTCTGAAGCACACTAACTAACATGTTGTATCTTATTGGTTTAATCTGTACACAAGTAATATGTAAACAACAATTTGTAGCACAGTTGCAATGGTACCAAACCTGGCAATCCTAGTTTAGGTCTTCCCCTGCTTCCAGTGTTTTTGCCAAACAGGGTAAATGCTTTTTGGTTTCCAACCTCGCAGCTACCCATAACTCAAACTACACAATTTATAACTTTGGTATTGGACCCTATCGTTTTTGTGTCTAAGTGGTAAATGGAGACATTTTTTAAAGTGGTACAGTACGAAGCAAGAGGGCTGCAGCCAACAGCAGTGGAACAGTCTGCAGTGTAATGTTAATGGCCAAGTGTGCATCATCAGTTTACATCCACTTAAATGCTTGGTTTTGCCACTGATAGGCTCAGATTCGATTCCCTACAGAGAAGGACATTTTTGTTAAAGAATAAAATCCTTTCTTTTTAACTAGAAACAGCCTTGAAACCACTATCGTCAAACCCACCAGACTCCATTTAAATAAACATTAATTTTATCATCATAAAATACACTTCATTCAAAGCCATCAGAAGCAAAATAAAACTCACAAAACCCGTCTTTGTTCTCTTTCCACCGTTTCAAGGATCACCAACTCTGGTTTGGTTGAAAATAAACTGTTGATTCACTTAGTAATGTGAAAATATGCTGGCTCTAAACACCTTGGTGTTTATTTAAATGCAGTCTGGTGGGTTTGGTGATGGTGATTTTTGGGGCTGTTTCTAGTTAAACAAAAAGGATCTTGTTCTTAAACAAAAGGTATATCTGGAGGGATCATTTCCATAAATTGTCAGACACTTACAAATCTGAGCCTGTCGGTGGTAAAAACAAACACTTAAAGTGAAGGAACATTGACTGTGCAAACGTGCCTGTTTTACTGTTGCTGGCTGCAGTGCTCACTCAATACTGGACCAGTTTCAAAAATTGTTGTCTCAATAAGTCACTTGCACACAAAAACATTTGAAAATGGGGTCCAGGTTGATATTAAAGTTACCCTTTAACGAAGGAAGTTTTTATTTTTTCTTACTCTGACCCCCTACAGTTTATCCAAAATAAGACATTGCACATGGTTGCATATGAGAAGTTATTAGTAACTGTCACTGAAATTAAATCTCTATTGGCAATCTTTGATTTTCTTTCACATTTGTGTAGGGGGCAGTGTAAAACAGTAAAGTGGTGATGGCAGTAGCAGAAACACAGTCCTTGAAAATCACTCCAGCTCATTTCCTGTGTCCTTCTTTTTTTAGAGATGAAGATCGAGCTATTCTGATTGAACTGAAGACGAAAGGTGCCTCACGTGAGACTTTCTCTGCCTTGGCAGAGAAACTTAATAAGCCATCAGGACAGGTAAGATCATCTCTTTTCTTTTATGTTACAGTAATGTGGTATGACTGATACAGGCTATGATGAAGGAGCATACAGTAGCTGATAACTCTTTTCTTTTTACAGATTGCTCAGAGATTTCATCAGCTCATGAAGCTTTTTAAGAAGCAGGAGAAGATGGACACTTGATCCCCCTGATGGTGTTATTTCTAGTCATTTCTAATCCCATACTGTGGCAGCAACACAGGTATGAAGGCCATGTCCATGCAACATGGTGCTGGAACACGTGAAAAGGGTACGGTATAACAAGTCCTCTCGGGTCACAGGATTGATCCCCACATAGGCTACTCTGTCTAGCCTGCATACTCCCACTGTCAGCTGAGTACAGACATGAGCATCAGTTTCAGCCAAGCTTTGATTTTCAGAGGCAGGCTGTAAATCCAGTCTCTGTCCATGATTGTGTTTTATTCTGGGTACTGAACTGGACCTGTTCATGGTGTTGGAAAAGAATTAGAAGTGTGAAAAATAATGATTTAACAATGACTCCTCCTCAGCACATCTGACGAGACAGATCGATGTGAACGGTTGGTAAAAATACAGTTAACATCAGTGTTTTTGTTTTTCATGCACTTTTTGGTTTTTAAGAATCCTCACTGCAGTCACTACTTGAGTATCTGTTTTGGATAGGGTGGGTGGTCCCGTCAGAGCATAGAACAGTCCTCAGTACACCATCTGTACATGCTGTCGTCCTCTGCCTTTGCAGGGTTAGCAGACATGATATATTGCAAAGATAGTGGTTTCAACATGTCCCCAAGTTCATTTTATGTCAAGTCCTGGGTTTGTTTTTCTCAAGACATTTGAGAAGAACTGCCTTTAGACTAAGATAGTTCCAGTTCAAGCAGACTCAAATGTTTCTCAATCGAGTGACATTCTTAGTTCTACAACTTGAAGCATCACCCATCAGTAGGCCTGGAGCTATGGGACTGATTGGGCCTTTTCAGTGTAACTCTGACATTTTGGGTCTTATTTTAATGATTGTATTTTCGGGGAAGGAGTGCTTAAAGTGTTTGAAGGTTTTTGAAATGTTTACATGTCCAATTCATGTACAGGACAGTACATTTATCTCTGTTAATACAAACAAAACCTTTTATCTATTTGCCTAAACAACTTTTTGTTTGATTCATTCTATCACTTGTTAACAGAATGGAATGCAATATTGTGAATATTGTGTGTAGTTCTTTACTGTAAATAAAGTTTTATTTATTTAGACTGGTGTCTGTTTGGAATTTGTGTAAAGCAATTGCTGTAAATTGTTAGAATAAAGCAGTTGGTGCCAGTGGAAGATAATCTGTTAGGTAACACCAAATACTGTACCACCATGACACAAATCATTAATTCATTAAGTGAGCCACAGAGTATGGAAATTGAGGCCAGTGCCTAGAGCAGGGGTCCATTTTAGGCCAGAAAGACTTTATTTTCTTGCTGTTAGCAGTATACCTACCATTTGTCGGAATATATAGGAGAGTTTACCCACTTCCTCCTCAGCAACCTACACCCACCTCATCAAGTACCAGACCAGCAGAGAATTCCCATGATGCTAACAGTAGACAAAATGTCAAGCCAAAGTGAAATTATTTTAACTTTGCCATCCTCTGCTACAGAATTTACAACCAGATGTGACAGAGATCCCTCACACAAGAAGAAAATGCAGGTAATCTGGACAATTAGTGTTCATTGCTAAAATTATTTTGTAAAATAATTGAGAATAGGGGTGCCTAGTAGCTCAGTGGGTGGGCGTCCCATGTACAAAGGCCATGTTCATCCTGTCGTGTCTGTGGGTTGAATTCCAGCCTGTGGCCCTTTGCTGCATTTCATCCCCCCTCTCTTCCCCCTTCACACTTAATCTGTCCTGTCAAATAAATGCAAAAGTCAAAAAAGACACAAAATAAAATGCTTATGCAGTTCTTTGCAAATAATACAACATCAGCGTAGCAGCATATTAAGTTTTGCTGTCCTGCCATTCCGTTGGACTTGTTTTTCCCATGCTGTTCAGATAATGTTCCATCTGCTGTCTACCATCTGCTTGATCCCTTTTGAATGCAGCATTACCTCCCCTTTTGCTCCCACTGCCTTTCATTTTATACATCTATGGCCTCTCTATCCTGTGCACAAGCACAAATGCTGCCTGTTGCTGATTGGCTGGAACAGTGGTGTGTGGCCCAGTCCTGGCCACTTTGTTTTCCATTTACAGAGCCAGGACTGTGTATGAACAATGTTAAACACGGCCAGCCAGCAGACTGTTAGGGGAAATTCCCTGAATTGACAAAAAGTGTATTAGATTAAAATCTGTGCTGGCATCTTTAACTAGGCACTGCAGTGTTGTATGGTTACAAGATGAAAATCACTGGTTAGCCTCGACAGTGCAATCTATTTTATGAACTCATAGCTTTAATGTAGTGAAGTACCTTAAAATTGTACTCAAATAGGACTGTAGCACTCGTTAGTTAATCTTCACTGCATCCTACCCAGTGGTATAGTGATAGTGGTACTCTTCTGTATATTCCAATGGCTTTTTGGTTGATAGGTGGGTATACTGTCAAAAGCCAGAAAAAGAGGTGTGTACACCACGTATACCTGTGAATACCCTTCACTACACCACTGATCCTACCCATACCAGATAGCTGAATAATGAGGAAATAAAACCTGCATTTGAAATCGCTTGCTTAAGAAAAACACAAAAGTGTCAGCACCAAAATATACTTGAAGTACCAAACATAAAAATACTCATTTATCCAGTTGTATGCCAGTTACTTCCCGAAGAACCCTCTGCTCTCTTTAAAGCCAGACCGCTTTGACAAAAACTGTAATTTTACCTCGCTGAACATGGGAGCTGCTGGTCTACTGTCAGTTTCTTTGGTGTTTGTGCGGATTCACCAAAGTTGCAGCTGGTAAGGTGGGGTTGGTTTACATAGTGTTAGGTGGCTTAGCCTATGATAATATATCATAATTTATTAGTTGAATCTGCAAAGTAACTAGTAGCTAAAATTGTCAAATAAATGGAGGGCGGTAAAAAGTACAGTAGCTACTTCTCTCTGAGATGTAGTGAGGTAGAGGTAGAAAGTAGCAACAAATAGAAATACTCACGTACAGTACAATTACCAGAACATTGTACCTCAAGAAACAGTGTGTAAGATTTAGAGGGATTTAGTGGCATCTAGTGGTGAGGATTGCAGATTGCAATCAGCTGAAACTTCTCCCGGTTAGAATTCCTTCAGTGTTTATTGTTCAGGGTTTTTTTTTACCAGCTGCCGAATCATCCACAGAGGTCTACTACTCTCCAGATCCAGGTGATAGAAACCAGAAAAAACACTGAATAAAATAGTTCCATGCTACAAATCAGTATTTCTCCAGTACTGTTTGGCATGTCACAGACAGGCCACTAGTCCAGCACCTGCTAATGTGAGCTCACCTATTTTCTCTGATAATATTATGCAGGCTCACTTTACTTTTGAACTAGTTGCTCAGAAAGTCTTTGAGCTGAATTGTCTGCAGAGGTCTCTTTGTTCCAAAACAGACAGACAAAAACACTGAATAAAGCAGTTTCACGTTACAAATCAGTGTTTTTTCTGATGTTCTCATCACAGAGAGGTTTCTAACAACGGTGTCCCAAGTGAAAATGTGAAAATGTGAATGGACCTGTCTGGAGCCAGTGTTTGGTTTGTCCACTATGGGCTACTGTGGAAACATGGCAGTGCAACATGGCAATCTCTGTAAAGAAGGATTTGCTCCCTATGTAAATATAAACAACTCATTCTGAGGTAACAAAAACACAGTTCTTATTTCAGGTGATTATACACCAAAGAAAACATATTTATATTCTTTGCCATTTCTGCCAATGTATCCCCCTAAATGCTGCACACTGGACCTTTAATTGCTGCATTTGAGTTAAATGTACTTAATAATATTTAACCGCTGTGGTTAAACATGTGAAAGCCATCGGCATCAATGTGCTGTTATATCATGGATTTGCTTCCATTCAGTCAAAAGTGCATTAGTGAGGTCCAGCACTGATATTGGGTGATAAGGTCTGGTTCCAGTTAAGGTCATGTCTCTCTGCAGCCCAGTTAAGTTGGCCCACACCAAACTGGGATAACCATGTCTTTACAGAGCTGGCTTTGTGACAAAATGGTTGAAAGCACACTGTTGAAATGCTATTGTACTTTGTAAGCAAGAAAGTTGAACACATTGTTCATGCCCATGTATTGACATCTGAGTTGGTGCTATTTTCAGTGTACTGTCCTGTTAAAAGTGTCAGGGTAAAACTAACCTCGGGGCATTATAGCGCCATGTGGTGGATCAATGGCCTCACACTGGAGTCCTAGTTTGCAACAGCATTGAAATAGTGTCAGCTACAGTGCACAGTGGGGTCTCGTCTGTCTTCGAGGGACGACAAATGAGCCCCGATGCCTCTGCAAATGAATCTGCCCTCTTGGCTTCATGCTGAAGCACATGAGACAAGGACCCTAGAAAACCTGTAAGTAAAACCCTGATTTATTGAATTCCTCTTTCCATGTGATGAAAAACCTACAAACTACTTCTGTTTTCTGTTCTTTATTCATTGACAGATAATAATATGACAAAAGATGGGGGATTGGAACTTATTAGGGAGTATTTTAGAAGAGGTCCACATTCATTCCACCATAGTGGGAAAGATCTGGCTCACCATCCTCTTCATTTTCCGCATGCTTGTGCTCGGCGTTGCGGCTGAGGACGTCTGGGACGATGAGCAGAGCGAATTTGTCTGCAATACGGAACAACCTGGCTGCAAGAATGTCTGCTATGACCAGGCTTTTCCCATCTCCCTCATCCGCTACTGGGTGCTGCAGATCATCTTTGTATCCTCTCCGTCTCTGGTCTACATGGGGCACGCGTTGTACCGTTTGAGGACCCTTGAGAAAGAGAGGCACAGGAAGAAAGCCTGTCTGAAAGCTGAGCTGGAGGGGACAGACCCCATCCAGGAGGACCATAAGAGAATTGAGCGAGAGCTCAGGAAACTAGACGAACAGAAGAGAGTAAGGAAAGCTCCTCTTCGAGGCTCATTGCTGCGCACATATGTTTTCCATATCTTAACCAGATCTGTGGTGGAGGTGGGTTTTATTATAGGTCAGTGTGCCCTGTACGGCATCGGACTGTCTCCTCTGTACAAATGTGAGAGATTGCCTTGCCCCAATAGTGTTGACTGTTTTGTGTCACGGCCAACAGAGAAAAACATTTTCATGGTTTTCATGCTGGTGATCGCTGGCGTTTCTTTGTTCCTCAACCTACTGGAGATTTTCCATCTGGGGGTGAAGAAGATCAAACAAAGCTTGTATGGATACAAATATGGAGATGATGACAGTGTGTGCAGGTCAAAGAAAAACTCCATGGTGCAGCAGGTTTGTGTGCTCACAAACTCCTCACCACAAAGGTTGATGCAGCTCACACAGATAGCTCATAGGGAATCTCTGCCTTTGAATTTGGCCCCAGCAGCCCTTCAGAATAAAGAGGTGTCCAACAGCTCCACCCAGCAGCCCATACAAACATACCTGCAGAGTCAAGCTGACATGCAGCAGCTGGGGGTTGTCATGGAGCGGCGCTACACTCTGGAAAACAGAAAGCCCTCCTGCAGCAGTGATGAATCAAATGAACCTCATGTTTCAGGCCAGCCCCAGTACGCAGGACCTCGGCCCACGCTCATGGCCGGCCACATGGAGATCCCTGCTGCCCTGAGGAACCCGCAGAGGAAGCAGAGCAGAGTGAGTGTCTGTAAGGAGCTCAGTGACATGAGCGATTCTCCGGAGAGCGACCACTACCCCTCAGCCAGGAAGTGCAGTTTTATGTCCCGAGGACTATCAGAGGGCAAGCTGGCCGATCCGTCTGACAGCACAGACTCTCAGAGTGGAGCAGATGTCGAGGCCCAGCACCTCAACCAGATAGAGAGTCCAGTGGTGACCCCACCGCCTCCAGCCAGCGGGAGAAGGATGTCCATGGTGAGAACAGAAAATGGTCATCCAGTTTTATCTGAATTACCATTTTTATGTAGTTTTATCTTCCCTAAAGCAACAACTGTATGATAGTAAAAAGTGCAACTGAAGTAGCACAGTTCATTTAAAGTGTAACTTAACACAAGAAACACTGAAAAACAGTGTTTTAGGTATTGGAGATTCAAACACCCAAATCAAACAAAGAAATAAAGTGAATATAATCACACATACACATGTATTCTCTTTTTATATGTGGCTGCCATGCTCCTGTCAGTAACACTATGCTCTTTCCCTGGGCTGTCTCCATTATAAAAGAGAAAAAGCCCCCTTGAACCTTCTAATGAAATCCAATAACAGTGCCTTGCATTTACAATTAGTATTGGTAGGTCTATGCTGCCCTCTGCTGGACAGCACTGAAACATAATACACCTCCGTTTTTTGGACAAGTGAATTTGCCAATTCATGTCACGATGAAAATCTGATTTTAGTTATTAGTGACAGAGGCTAAATTATTAGCCTTTTCACACTTTTTTTTTTTTAAATTTATGTCTGACACAATAAAGTCACATAAAAAGGAAGCATACAACAATGTGTTTTGTATTTAATTAGATTTAGTTTCTTTGATTTATTTCTGTTTATATATTTTAAAACTTTCATATTCATCGCCCTCTCTGGTTGAAAGCTTTAAATCAAACAGATTTATGTGGTCAGAAGTGTGTTCTATTGCACCTGTAACAACAACTAGTGATGTCCCAGTGTATCAACAATCCTCGGAGTACAACTTTCAGATCCTTAGCTGCTGTTAAGTTGCTCTTTAAAGGGATCTCATATGCTTTTTTAAATTTTCTTTCATGTAACTATGTCAGATGTTCATATTAAAATGGAGCCAAAGTGTCAAATAATGAGGTAAACATATGTAAAGAAAAAAAAAAAAAAATTCCCTGTGAGAAAAACCTCAGGCTTCAGACCCGTTCTGAATTCTCTGTTTCCAACATTTTTCTGCTTTCACTCTAAGCTGTCAGTTCATCATGGATTTCTTATATGGTCATCTGCTCAAGGCATGCTACTGCTAGCGTTTACGTCATGTAACCTACACTGCTACATGTAGCTACATGCTAACGCCAGGGAAACATGTAATCATGGTTGCCATGGTTACTTTCTCTCTGATTTTATGCCATGTTCCTGCTGGAACATTTTTGTTGACAAAATGTTAAAACTTTTTTTTTTAATCAGTGTATAGGCTATGCATTTTTACAGTTGAAGAATGTAACAATCATTTTAGGCCTACAACAATAAATGAAAATTGAAATGTTAAAAAAAACCCTAACAGTTATTATTTTCCATAATTTTTTTTCTGTCAAAGCCATTAGAGGGAGCCAAAGAGCCACAGGTTGCCTTGGTTTGGAGGATTTCAGGGGTGGTTATTCACTTTAGAAAATGCCGCTTTACTACATTACAGTAATTCCCTGACTGCAACTACACTGCTACATGTAGCTACATGCTAACATCAGGGAAACATAGAGGTAATCTTGGTTGCTAATTGTGTTAATTTCTTCCCAATTGAAGTCATATTCCTGCTGGAACATATCTGGCTATGAAGGTTTTGGTGATTTTTCATGGTAGAAAGTGCTGCTATACTCTTTTACAGTCATTCCCTGGCTGCAATACGCTGCCACATGTAGCTACATGCTAACATCAGGAAAACATGTAATCTTGGTTGCCGATGTTGTTGATTTCTTCCTGATTTTAGACCAAATTCCTTCTGGAACATATCCAGATTGGTGATTTTTTTTTACAGCATTACAGTCATTCCCCTGGCTGCAATAACAATGTAGAGAAGTCATGTGTGCAGATACGGAAGAGCCAGAAACACTGACGAGTCAGAGCAGACCGTAGACGTTTGTGTAGAGGCAAAATCTCAAAAACTGGAAATCTCTTCATTGATCTAGTCTCTGCTCTGTTTAATTTAAATAATCTGTTTCAGTAGAGCTCTGTAGGTGTGGTTTAATCAAATTTGATTGACAGTGGTCTGGCAGTATGAGCAGCAACCCATTACATTTCATTCCATTTATTTAGCTGAAGCTTTGATGCAATGCGACTTACACCATGTCGATATAACACCTAACATGCAAGTCTCAAGCAAGTGCATCAGCATCATCAAAAATGCCTAACCCCACATCCGTCAGCACATTCTGAGAGCAATATTGCTAAATGCTGATAAGTGCATGGTACTAAGTGACATTATTTGTTTTAAACTGAGCCCCAAGCAAGAGGACTCCAGACAAAACAAAACTGCTAAAATCTGCAATTTAATATCACCAGAATTGTTGCTACTTCTTTGTTCATATAACCCAAGCTTTTCAGGAGCTGCTAAGAGAAATGTGTTTGTGTCTTTTATTTGAATATTAATCATGCATTGTCCACACATCTTTCTTTTTTTTTCAGAGCATGATTCTGGAGCTGTCTTCAATCATGAAAAAGTAAATTGAAAATGACTGTTTTGTGACCAAGACAGAGGCATATGGAAGTTTAAATGAGACTGAGGGATCCTGATCTGAAGGAAATCCCATCCTTTCTCTCAACTGCAACTTTGTGTGTTCACAGTATGTTTATTCATTATGTATTGTGCATGAGCAAGAGCTTCAGTTAAAGCCTGTTAACAATTCACAAACAAAATAGTATGAATAATTTGCTTCATGTACTATGTAAATGATATCTCCAGCTTTGATTACTTTTATATTAATAGTTTGCAAGCCACTTGCTAAATCATATATGAATCAAAATTATATTTGGCTAAAAGCATAATGTGACTGCTCATATAATGAGACCAAAAGCCTATTGCAAAAATATTTGACTTAAGATTGTAATTAAAGATTGTGCAACCACATAAAAAGCATTAAAAACAAAAAGAGGAAACTCTCTTATCAAGTGTTAATGATTTATCATACAGAATGAGCTGGAAGAAAAAGGGCTCTTCAAATTCAGCTTTTTTTCTGACTGAAAGTAATTTAATATTGTTTATGAATATATCTAACAAATTCAAGCTTTTATTGTTAATGTTTCTGTTGTCCTGTTCTTTTTGTTTGTTTTCTATTAAATACATTTCCCTCTTCAACAGGAGCAAACTGTTTTGTCTGAGTGGTATGTAGTTCAGTCTAGAAAGACCCTGTGTCCTCATATGAGGGCATCAGATTTTGGGTTGACTTGACCTTATACTTCATTCTACTTAACTTAAACCTGTTGTCCTCATTTGTAGAGACTTTTGTGCCATCTAGTAGTAGTAAGCACACAATAGACTAATCCATGCAAAAACAAGATGGCAGCCATTTCTGACAAACATCTTGTGCATATTCATGGTCCATTGGGCATAAACTTGTCTGGCAGCGATAACCCCATGGCCTTTCTCCTGGGTCAAAAAGTCTACCTGTATACTTATACATGAGCATTACTGAAAAAATTATAGCAGACTGCGTGTACCAAAGGTGTGGACTCGAGTCACAAATTTGATGACTTAAGACTCGACAAAATCAAAAAGACTAGTCAGACAAGTCAACTTGGACTTTAACATCCATGATTTGTGACTTCACTTGAAATTGAGCCTTTTGACTCACTTAAATTACTTGAACCCCTCTGACAAGCAAAAAGATAAAAAACTATGTTATTTAAAAAGTGTGCCCACATCAATTCATTTCCAGAATCAACTAGCCTAACATTAATGCTATTTAGTCCCAACAAGTCGACACTCAATTCCCCAGATCCACTTTGTTTGAACCTATCCAATGGAATCCAGTCAAGCTGCACGGGAGAACAATGACGAACTAACTTTACGTTGGCATGTCAGTTGGAAAAATATGATACCAACCATAGCTCTTACAAGAGTTTTGGTTGGTTCCAAAATGGCCCCTCTTCATTCCAACGGAGTTGCTCGCGTGGCCCATATGCCAAAAAAAAAAGTTTCTAGCCTCCGGGTTTACTTCCACAGTATGCTACGCAGTATTATTTCTCCTGCTGGCCCAATCTGGAAATCCATTGGCAAAAAAAAAAAAAAAAAAAAAAATTCTTCCTTTACAATGTAAATTGCAGAATCTGTCTTGAGAGATTACTGCTGGCCCACCCGGGAGTTCCATCTTGGCTCACAGACTTCACATTGTGATGATGTCGCAGCTTTACTTTATAATTTGCTTTTCTCAGCTCCAAGAAAGTTTTAAAAACATTAGGCCTCCATGGATAAAAAAAATTATAATAAAAAGAGTCTAACTGAACTTGTTTTAGTTCAAGGTGTCAACAATTTCACAGACATCTCTTTATAAATGTGGTCTGTGAAGAAAATGTTATTTTTTTGTTCTGCAATGCCATGAGTGACCACCGGGGGAAATGGGCCACAAGGCTGAGGGGCAACAACTTCCAACCAAGTGGCAACCTCTGGGGCTGAAAAATTTTATTCTAGTTCATTGAGTGGCCACTTGAGGCTGCCTCCAAAACAGAGTAAATCTCCATCGGACTCTCAAATTGTCTTGCCGGCTAATTTCAACATTCATGACAATTGTACGGGGGCTAAATTTTTCTTAATAAGTCACCCATTTTCATTTTATTATGGCCTTAAGTTACACATATGTAAGGGCAAGGACTGTCCTCAGCATCTCAGTCAGATCCACTCCTTGCTCCTCCACAGCTCCTGCCTCTCACTCAAATATGGTCACTTCTGACTCCAAAAAAGAACTCCAGGCTTCAAAACGGCAGCCCACAAACCCATGGGTGACATCATGGTAGCTACATCGATTATTTTTCTACAGTCTATGCTTCCAACTTTGACATTTGAAGTTGCACAAAGAAAAGTCCGTTTCTCATCTCGAAGTCAATGGATTTTTTGAATAGGTTTTTGTGAGATGCCTAATACAGAAAGTTGACTACACAGTTAACAACAAGCTTACAAAGAGAACGGTGATAAAAGCTCAACACTTACCAGCAATATCCAGTGTCCTCTGGACAATTTGCTCTCATACATGGGCTTTTCTGTCTCTGAGACAGCTTGACAGTAGCCTAGCTACAGGAGTAGCAGTAACACCACTGGCGCCTTTCTGAAAAGTTCAAAGATGTTCAACCAAAAGCACTGAGAGTGGCCACACAAAAAAGGTGAAGTGCTCTAAAAAATGATGCTGGGAATGATGCTTGTTCTCTAGGCATCTCAATATGCTCTCTCATCATTGGGAACAAGTGAAAAAAGATGCTGACACCGAAGACAAACACCACACTATGTCAATACAGGCTGTTATGTGTCTTAAAAAAGGTGGTTGCTAACAAGTGGCTAAACAGCTTTACAGTCTCGTGTAATGGGGATATTAAGTCATGCGACTCTGGTTTAGTTTTACTTCTGGCAACAGCATTTGGGCTTGGAATATGATAAACGTGTTCATTTGTAAAGATTATTAGAATTTATTTTCTGCATTACTCCTAAATCCAATGGAAAAGACAGGTGTGCAGTTTGTTCTGCTGCCCTCAAGTGGCCAAACAGATAACTTACTACAGTTTTGACACTGACAAACATTTTGTCATGCTTTTGCAAAAACCTCCACAAAACACAAAACATGATATGCATGTTTCTTTATTTCATAAAGAGAAATGGTGTCTAGACAAAAGAGTCATTTATATAACACTAGCAATTGAAATGAATGAAAATGGGGTTTGCACAATACCGTATTTACAATGGTTATTAAGTCATTTTAATTAATTAGGGTCATGTAGCATTTAAAAATTATAAAGGTAAGAACTCTTAGTAGAGAATAAGCAAATAACAGCAAATTGACAATATTAACACAAAACAGTCATCTAGAAAAATGAAAGAAAAAAACAACAACTTGAACTACAAGCTTAAGAGCTATTACATTAAAAATGATGCACCAAAATCTACTAATACAATAATCCATATAATCTGTGTAAAAAGCATGTAGAAAAAACACCTGATGCAGTTTGCTGATACAGTCATTGACCAGTTATGAGAGGTATGAAGGATTTCACAGGTAGATAAGTGTGAGAAAGTCCGCACTGGTGACTCAGGGATGGGGGCCCAGACCCCTGCATACACTCACTTCACTTGAATGTGAACTATGGCCTCTGCAAGTTCTAAGGCAAATATCGGAGGTGCATTTGTATCCATGTAATGCTGACCTATCCCAAAAGTTGGATTAAAGACAAGGTGAGGAAACTTTGTCTCTACACAACACCAAGAACCAGTCCAATTGAACCAAGCTATTTTTACATGGCAAAAATTGATCAAACATGACATGACACCTATTTGTAAACATTTTCCATTTCTATATTTACTCGATGATCTCAGCCTGCGCGTTCAACCAGGAAACCAGATTTTTTTTTTTTCAATAAAGTTGAGCAATCTGTGAGAAAGGCATGATTTTGTTCATATTCTTTTGTAGAACAACCTTTGGAGTTGAAAAGCCAGTGTTTGTTTCAGAGAAGCAGCAACAAAAAAATGTTTCAACTAAACAAGACAAATACACAGCAAAAGGGTACGAGCATTCGGTTACAGCAACAGCAATCTGCTGTACTGGCCGTAACCAAAAAAGTAGCCTGGAGGACTCCTCGTGTCTAAGTATCAAATTCTTCAATTCATTTTAGGTGTTCATGATTATAATTACTGTTAGAAATATTTTAAAGCTGCATTAATAAATAAGCAACAATGGATCATGTGACTGTGTGTAATGTGAAAGGAAGTGCCCTCAATGACAAACTACCCAGCTGGCCACCAACGTCCTTAGACGTCAATATTTGGTTGAATTTAGGTCGTGATGTCGGGTGCCAAAAAATTCAATGTCGGGACAACGTCTAATTTCGAAATCAATTTGACAAAGAATACTGATGACAGATAATGTTGATATTTTGTTGGTTTTAAGTTTTGTTGTTAAGTAACCAAAATCCAACGTCTTCCAAACATCTCATGACATGAGATGAGGCATTGTTCATATGTTTTCCTACAAAAACCAAAATCAGTACATATCTCACATACTCTAAAGCCAATAATTTGTGTGCAATCCACGTATTTGGGGTGGCTGTGATCTCATGACCATATTGTGACCAGAGTAAAGGAAGAAGCTGTCCCATGTGGTGGCAGATTGTGGTGGTGCATGTGTCAAAAAACACCAGCCTTTCCCCTGGAACTTTCCCCAGGAGGCTGGTGTTTGGAACATGTACACTCAGAGTGAAATTTGAGTCTTCCTCACCCTTTTTTTTTTCCTTCGAAACCTAGCCACATAACTTTACATGTCTAAACCTAACCTCCACAACTTTTCTCTAAGTTAGTAATTTTACGTTAAGTACATAAGGTCATTCATGGGGCGCAAATTTGTAAAATATTATATGAACCGTTATGTGTGGATTTTCATAGGATACCATACAAATACATGAGGATACACTGAATGCAAACATCATCTTAAAGTAGAATAATGACATTTAGTCATAGCGTATGTTGTTGTATAATGTTAATGTCCACACAACATGCAATTCTAACATCAGTAGACGTTTAAAATATTGTATCCGAACCTGAGTTTCATCTCAACCAAAACTGAATGTCTGACGTAAGGTTCCAACATTTTTCTGACATCATATTGACGTCTGGTACCAGCTGGGTAGCAAACAATTATCACCAACACTGCTTTTAAGAGTTTTTCTTTTTATCCTCTTTTAGCTCATTAGTTTGGTCTTCCAACCAGCAAATGCTCTTATCAATCTTGTTTCCAGCAGCAGCAGGCGGCTGTTTTTCACCAAAAAGTTTTGAAAATCTCATTGTGCCTACCTGCCAAGCACCAAAAGGCACAGATACAAAATTAAATACTAGCTGGTGAAGATGGTGGAGCATTTAGCAGCTGAAGGGAGAGATTTTAATCTTAGGAGCTGGTGAAACCAAAGACAGAGCTAACAGAGAGTAAAT
Organism: Epinephelus cyanopodus; assembly: GCA_026686955.1. Taxonomy (NCBI): domain Eukaryota; kingdom Metazoa; phylum Chordata; class Actinopteri; order Perciformes; family Serranidae; genus Epinephelus; species Epinephelus cyanopodus. The sequence continues at coordinate 35,026,566 of CM048925.1, read as the reverse complement.
ATTTGACTTACATTCATCAGGTGGACACAAATACCACTGCAAATGAGTGGAAAGGTTGCTCTGTGTCTGCTTGATGTATAAGTAGACAACTCCTTGCTAGATCGTTTGTCATTCAAACTTTACAATATGTCAATTTTGTGCTTGTTCTGCTGCCCCCAAGTGGCCAAAATCAATTAATGCAGCTTTAAATAAATAACATTTTAAGGGACATTTTGTTTGATTTTCAAAAAAGAAAGTAAAAAATAATCAGTTTCAGAGTGATATAGAGAGCAGGTTCAAATGCTTGGCACCCTGAGACACAAAGGGGTCAATTCACCCAAATGACAAAAACAAAACAAAACAAAACAAAAAAACTATTTCTCACTAACCTCCTGTGGAACCTAGCCATGCATAGTTTTGGTTTTATTCACCAAAGTTTTGAGATTGTCTGAAATAAAATACTGTTCACAGCAACATGATTATCCAAAGTAACAGGACACTACTTCTACACAGAAATGTTGCGCTTTTTCAGTGATGTGAGCACCACAAAGGAAATTCCTCCACTGGATCAGGCAGAAATCTCAATAGACAGATATCCCAAAACCTGGATCGATACTTCAAAACCAATAAAAACCTAAACTATCAGCATGACTAGATGCCACAGACATATGTGAGAATTTTATATAAATATTTTTAAGTGACCCCATAAACAACAGTGGAAATGTTGCAGATGCTGACATTGACTCATCTCACCATTGAAGCTGAGGATGCCTGTTACTGGACTTTGACCAAATAGTCAGTGTCGGAGCATGCAGCAAGACCTGAAGAGCTTAGATGTCTAGACAAAAAGCTTTTCTGACTGGAGAGAGGACATCAGGAGCCTCTGTTTTATGTATCATCTCTTCATCTTAGCTCTATGGTAATCTAGGGATTTGTTAAATTGAATCATGAACATTCAACAGGTATAAAAGAACTTCTGCTATGCAAAAAACAATAATGGGATCAATGTAGCATTAATAGGAAATCTGAGGAGACACCCAGGGGTCTTTGTTACAATAGTTTTGCGACAACACAAACTTCACAAATTCATTTTCTCCAAACAGAAAGACAAAGTCAGAGTCAATGCTCCCCATTGCAACACTGGGCTTCTTCAATTTAAGATTGAGCAAAAAGTACTTGAATAGAAAATGAGTTGCATAATGTTTGCAGAAAAGAAGCTTCTGTAATGTAGATAGTTCCACCTTAGTTTTTCTGGCTTGAACCTGGTAGAATCTCCACATGGGTAAAATACTGTTAAATATGCATAAAAGAATGAAAAGAGCACAAATAGGATAAAGGGCTGAACAAACACGAGAAACCACACCAGTCGATGAAGAACCACCACTGCTCCGCACTCAGGCTGTGCCACAATGTGTGTACTGTGTGTGTATTGTATGAATATATGTGTTTGTGTGCGTGTGTTTGTGCATGTATAGGTCTATGCACCTATCTTTTTAAGAATTTAAAGACAGGTTTAATAAAATACACTTACTCTGTTTGGCTGTATAACAGGATCAGTCTCACACAAGAGATCATAGTTTAAACTACATCTAAAATTTACATCAGTTAAAGTCAGGGGGAGAACTGTGAAGCATTTTCATCCAAACTTTAAAGCCCAAATCCCAGATTTATTTGGCAAAAAATAGGTTTTTAAGGAACTAAATGTTTGCGGCTTTAAAAAATCTTGAGTAATAAGACACAGTGTGTCTCAGTACCCAGTTGGGTGGCTACTGTCTGTCAGGCCTCTTTCAGACTGCACACCCAAATCAGTTTTTTGCCATGTCCAGATTGTGTCCAGATTGATTTTATCATGTCTGGACGACAAAATACAACTTCAAATGCATGTCAGTTTTTGCAAAATGGATCCAAACTACACATAGAGGTGGTCTGAAATGTGAGTCCAATCAGATTTCTACAGATGCATCCCAGTCAGATTTTCCACGTCCATGGGCCCATAAAGCAAGCGCACTAGCACTGTCTTTCATCCTGCCTCCCTCCCATCACTTGGCCACAGGCTCGCTCATAGTAGGAGATAATTATCCGTAATTTACAGACGTCTCTTTCACTTTTTGAGTCTACATGAAAGTGTTTTTGGGACCAATTACATCATGTGACACGACCTGGAAGTTGTAAATCCACAATTTGGCCACTATGTCAAATTGGCTTCAAAGCTCACCACTGTTCCTGGGGGCTTGGGCATCAACAGCATAGCTATGCAGTCACTGATGCCTCTGTCATTACCACAGCAACCAATGCAGACAGGTTGGTGATGTCATGCAACCTGCAAATGGATCTGCAACATGCAAATCCGATTTGATCACTTGCAAGAAACAGCACTGACAGTCTTAAATATCTGATTAGAGAAACAAATCTGATTTGCCTCTATTTGCTCTGAATATAGCCTGAGTAGCACCACCATTTGAACTGCAATATATGAGTATATAAGGTCTACAGTCTTTATTTTGAGTAAATTTCTATTTACCACAGTCCTTTCTATTAGAATTTGTACCCTTTGTAATTTTAACAAAGGCTGTGCATGATCCACACAACAAATTTACTTCTTTTAACCCAAAGCAAAATCTTTTTCTAAACTGTACCAAGTAGTTTTCTTACCTAAACCTTATTGCAGTGTCTCACAACATTAACCATGTGTTACAATGTGTGTCACACAAAGACACAGGTTGCCCTCGCTATCAGACGCTGAAGGCCATGACAAAGCACAGGTATTTGATGACCTGGGAATGAGAACGGCTTGGATTATCTTGAAAATATGATGTCATTGGAAAGGAACTGAACTTGTAGCAGTAGTTCATTTCCAGTATAGACGCTAGCAGAAGAACAGCTAGCCTAGAGGTGACATTACCTCCAGCTATGTATTAAGCTAACAGGGACTGCCATTTGGGATTGGGGCTTTATCGGGCAATGAACAAAGCTTCACATTCCAATTGGATTCATCCTCTGTGCTAGAGTACAGCCCTGTTCACAGAGCCCACCTCTAGTGAGGGCTGACATAATTCAGCTTGTCTTGCCTGTTTATACATAGAATTTTTTTAAAAAATATCATTTTAAAAGTAGACTGCTCCAGTAGAGAACTCACAAGGCAAACAGAAGCTAGACAAACTAAGCCTATAGCTATAGGCAGCATGCATGCACATCACAAAGGAGGATGTTCAAACAAATGCACAATTAGGGCAAACATGTTACTATCTTATATGATTGTTACTCAATCATTTGGACAACACATACACTGCTTTCACATCAAATGAAATCTGAATTAGCTTATTCAATTCCTAAAGAAATACATAAGGTGTGAACACTCTTATACTAAAACGTTAGCTTCTTTTTATGTTTCAGATACGTTGTCTTTATAGAGATATTTTTGAATTGTATATTTATATGATCATATCAACAAGGTGTTTCCTCTTGAAGTGCCAATTTAAGTGCTCCAGAATCAGACTTTTAAGGGCTCTGAAACAAAGACAAAGACCCTTATTGAAGTGCTAAATGGCTCTGAGCGCTTGGGGCCTGGAACAAAGTGCCTGATTTAAATCAATAGTTTTTTCTTTTTGTCAATAGGTGTTTCATTCAGCATCAATTTGAAAAAAATGAAAGTATCTGTCTTAGATGTTGGCTTTTCTGCTGTCTTCGAACATCAAACGGCAACACTGGAGAAACCCAAAGCGAGAGTGTACACAAATAGCATCTTCAAATACTGATAAGAAATAAGATTTACCTCCAAAAAACACAAGGCAGAACTTTTTTTTTCACATTTAAAGAGGAGTCAAAGTTGGAGAGGAGCTGGCCTGAGCCTCGCGTTAAAAACTCGAATGTCTAACTTTTATACATGCATGGGGCTCAAAATTTGACGTGTGTTGACACGTGTGTCTGTATGTATTGTGTGTGTGTGTGTGTGTGTCTACATGTGTTATCGAGCTGATTTCCTGAGTTTAAGAACACCCACCGTGATGGGGAGCATTCGTTAGGCAGGACAGGAAACAGCAAAGCAAAGATTTTTCCCTTAGCAAAAAGGTGCTTGATATAACCCCGGTGAAAAAAGAAACATCTAAGCCTCTACCTGTACAAAATCACTGTTACAGTCATCATGCTCCATACTATGTACATTTCTGCCAAACAAGCACTTGAAAGTCACCGTTACAACATCCAAATACAATGGTATTGCTGATGAGTGGGAAATAAAAATAGCCATTTAACCGCCTGCGAAAAAAAACCTTTTTCTTTCCTTTCAATTCAGTGCTGAGGAAGGCAAAGGAGGAATGTTTTCGGTTACAGCCTGTACAAAGTTCTCCTGTACAGAAATACAAATGCCAGACGCTTTGAAGACATTTTTGCATATGAACATTTTACAGTCTAACTGCATCGCAACTTCCTCGTGTACAGAAGCTGTATTCTCATTTTCCATGAATTAGGTTGAACATTCAGAGGATTTTTTTTCTTTTTCCTGAGTTTGAATTGCCGTGACGAAAAGGGCCACTGAGATATAGCGAGAGAAGAACCACAGACGGAGAGAAAGAGAGAAAAAGAGCGAGACAGGAAGAGGTAGAGAAGATTGATAGAGACAGAGTGGGAAAAAAAAGAGAAGAGCAAATGTGAAAGGCAGGAACAGAGATACTGTTGGTACACAGAGAGACAAAGAGAGCTGCTGTTTAGGTCCGATGAGGTTCAACTTTGAGTTGTGATGTGTGACACATGAAGAACAGAGTCTCCACTGTAGAGGTTGCTGTCGGGGCGGGTATAGCACCATTGTAAGGGTTTGGTGAGAAGTTCCCACTCTGTCATGGTAAGAGGAGAATACCTGGAGAACAGTATTGCTGCTGTTAAGACAACTTTAGTGTCAACCGTTCCAAAAAAAAAAAAAAGACAGCACAAAAAGACATAAATACAAACAAAGCTTGTTTTTCAGTGAACACTGGCAGAGGCTGACCGTCTCAGCAACCCCGAGAGAGGGTTTGTCAGAAGAGTAAAATTAAATAATAAAAAAAAAACATCCAAAAACAACAACACAGAGAACCACCACTACTTAGTACAGTCCTTCCTTGGCTGCTCGTCAGTTGTACATTTGTCAGTCATTTCCTGGCAAAAATCCACCGTTACCGTCTGGTTGGATTTTTCCGCGGACAGCCCTGACTGTGTGTACAAGCTGGCGTCTCGGCCGTCCGTATCTTTGTCCGCCCCGTTCCTGATGGCCAAGTCGGGCTCGCTCTCTGAGGGCCCGGGCGACCCGTGGAAGCTGGGCTCCGGCGTGGCCGAGCCCGAGTGGGCGGTGAGGTCGATGCTGGTGGTGGTGGTGTTGGTGTTGGTGGAGGGGCTGGGGGCAGGCTTGGGCTCGTGGGCAGAGTTGATGCTGGCAGTGGAGTTGGCGGGCCGCAGCACGGGGCAGTAGTGGTGTAAAGACTGGACCTGCTCGGGGCTCAGCTGGACATCCCTGCACACCTCCTGGGACAGGCAGGAGAAGTTCTCCCACAGCTCGCCCATGCAAGCCTTCAGCTGGTTCCTCTCTGTCAGCAGCTTCTCCTTCTCACACACCTACACACACACACACACAAACACACACACACACATACACCCAATATGAGTTTCAGTTCATTCAATAAAACGTTGATGTATAATATTGTTGCAGTTTGTACTTAATTGCTTAACCAGAAACAGCCATTAAACTGCCATCACCAAACCCACCAGACTCCATTTAAATAACCAGTAATTTTGGCATGTATAGAACCAGAATTCTTTCACATCTAACTGGGTGAATGAAGGGTTTATTTCAACCAAACTGGAGCTGGTGATTGTTGGAACAGTGGAAAGACAAAGCAAGATGGCTTTTATGTGTTTTATTTTGTTGCTGTCTGACCTGGAACACCTGTATTCACACTCACTGTCTGAAATGCTCTATTTTGGTTTGTATGAACAAAACTGAATTGAATTACTACAGTGAAAAACCACAGATGAAGGCTTCTTAAGTAAAATTTTCACAATTGCGCATGTTCAAGCAGGAGTAGGATGTGAAATTGGGGTTGATTTTAAGAACAGCAACCATGAATACATGTTGCCCTTACGTTAGCATGTAGCTACATGTAGCAGTGTCCGCGACCAAGATTACATAATGTAACACCATTTAGCAATGCTATATGTATATGTGACAGAAAATAAAGGAAAGCATAACGGGTCCCCTTTAATAAAGACAGGTCTCATTGATAGGTAACTGTTGGTGACAGCAAGTATTGGTGGAAAACAGTTAACTCACCAGTTTTCTGATCTCACACTCCAGGTTCAGGATGCAGTCGAGCTTTCTCTTGCGGCAGCGTTGCGCCGCGATGCGGTTCTTACTCCGCCGCCTCACGTCATGGATAAACTCGAGCTGCTCCGAGGTCAGTTTGTGCATTTTCACCAACATTTGGAAGTCGTTCCGTGGAAGATTTGTGATTTGATCTACAGGGAAAGGCAGCTTCACCTGGAACAGGAAGAAAAAGACCAGACATTATGTATAAGACAGATGCAGTTTATTCATTGTTGAGCATTAATGAACAAGGTCAGAAATTGCCTACAATGTACAAAAACTAAGTTCATCTTTCTTTTGTATGAAGTGTGAAGTGTGTCACTGGACTCATTATAGACTTCTGGTAGTGTTCAATCCATGAATGCATCTGAATTTAAGAAAGCAACTATAATTTGGTTAATTAAATCAAGGATGCAATATTGACCTCAAAGTAAGGAAAATCATAACATTTGCCAACCTGTCAATATAAAAGCAGGAAAAAGATGAGATGAACTGTGAAATGGGATCAAATGGAATCACATGGAAGCAAAAACACTAAAATTTTTACAATTATTTTGTCTTATTAGACCTCTGCTCAGGTTGAAATAAGAAATACAGATCGTAGCTATATGAGCTGTTGCTCCATAACAAGTGAAACAAAACCAACAGGAGAGTGAATAAAATGTTACTTAACCACACTTCGCCCACGCAGACCTGATGAAAGATTATACCAGTTAGAATAATTTAAATAATTGTATAGAGCATTAGCTTGAAGTTGAATTTATTCTTTTTTTTTTTTTTTTTTTTTATAAATTCACAATCTGAGGAACAACTTAACACTCCATCTGCCTTTGTGCCGCCTTCACATAGTAGTTGCTCCCCTGTTATTTACTTAGGAGTGTGTTTGGGACTGTTTCAGGTTTTAACAGCCTCAGAGGAGGTTGCATTATACAAATGCACAGAAATTGCACATGGTGGGTTTTCCAGAGGGGATTCTGATATGTTTTTTTAGAGCCAATATCTTTTAAAGTTACCTTAATTGCACAGGATTTGGTGTACCTCCAGTAATATAACTGGTAGTGCGGAGAGGTGCGGAGAGGGCTTTGAAACAACTCAACAATACATTTAACTGGGGCGTCGGTAGCATAGTGGATAGTGCCGGCGCCCCATGTATAGAGGTGATGTCTTGCTGCAGCGGTCGCAGGCTCAACTCCAGCTTGCAACCCTTTGCTGCATGCCAACCCCCACTCTCTCTCTCTCTCGCCCCATTTCACTCTATGCTGTTCATTAAAGGCAAAAAGCCCAAAAAAAATCTTACAAACAAAAAAATGATACATTTAACTAACTTCTTTTGCAGCATTCTTTTGTTATGTATCTCGATGGGGGGTGTGGACCATAGTGAAACAAAAATGATGCTGCCTTGAACTTTGGGACAGAATAGAGTGTTGCAGGGATGACGTTTTATTGTAGGCCAACCTGTAAGTTAGCATTGCGCTAATTCCCTCAACAAAAAGCCAAAGGGATTCATCTACTGGATTTTGCAGTTTTGAAGTGTAAATCAATGTGTAGGACTAAAAAGCTGAGGAACTATGAACAAACCACTATGCTTGTTGTTTGGCATGATGACTTTTGATGTCAACAACCTTTTGTTTAAATGCTCTAGAATGTGTTTATTTTGGACACACACTGGACTCCATACTTTGCAGCCACAGTCTCTTTTACATAATTTACATCTTAATTTCAAAAGAAACAACAACAACAAAAACATCTCTGTACTGTCTGCTTCCCTTGCATAAAATGGCTTGCTCCTTTTTTATTAATTAATTAATTTATTTATTTTTACATCCACCCCGTGTCAGTGTGGGTTTTTTCAGGGTGCCCTGGTTTCCTCTCAAAGTAAAAAAAAAGCAGATTAGGTTATTTGGTGACTCTAAATTGTTCGTAGTTGTGAATATGAGCATGAATGGTCTCTATGTGTGCCCTGCGATAGTCTGGCAATCTGTCCAGGGTGTACCCTGCCTCTCACCCACTGTCAGCCTGGATCGGCTCCAGATCCCCCATGACCCCTAATAGGATAAGCAATTACTGAAAATGAATGAATAAATAATTTATTAAGTGATTTTAATTAAACAATTAAGAAGTCTATTTTTATTTTTGTAGCACACACTGGACTCCATACCTTTTGAGCCACAGTCACTTTTACATGATTTACATTATATTCTATGTAACAAACACTGATAAGAATGTTTCTAACTTGTCTGCTTTGTTTTCATAAAAGCTAAAACATTAAAAAAAAAACATTTATCTATTTATGAATTGATTTTAATGAAACACCTTTTAAGTCAGTATTTTTGTGGTGCACACTGGATTCCATGCTTTTTAAAGTGCAGTCACTTTTACGTGATTCACATTTTAATGTCAATGCAAACAACAATAACATCTCTAACTTGTCTGTTTTGCTTAATAAACATCTCTTGTGTGATTCAACCAAGTAGATTAATAAAGTATTATGGCTAAATTCACCAGGTACAAAGAGGACAATTTACAAGGTGAGTCAATGCATCACCATGCCTACTAACTATGGGACAGTTACTACATTTGACCACAAGATGGCAAAAGAGTACTGCCTCACATGCCTCACAGAGCAGGACTCGGTGAGCCTTCATCTCTCTCCGCCTTATATTTAACATGTAGCACATTCTCGAGCAGAGGGGAAAAGGTGATCCAAGAAAAGAGCCCCTCTCCATCTGTCCCCTAGCACCTGGAAAGATGCCAGCGTGACAGATTGAGGGGGGCAGTGACTTGTCAACCTGATCCAAATCAGTGTCAGGTGAATTCTGAGGGCATGAATATCTGCAGCAGTCTTCCCAAGGCTGCAGAACAAAAGAATTAGTGGAATAAATGCGGCACTGATTTGGCTCCGTGAACTAAAATCAGAAAACCGTGTGGTATTTCTTCGCTGATATGACAACATATCAGGGTTGTATGTGTTTATTCTCTTTTTTCTCAGTTTGGAGAGCAACAATAAGTCGGCCTCTCTCTCTCTCCCTCAGGTGATGGCAAACCTTATGATAAGCACATCATAAGCAGATCCACCCCAGCGGTATCTGTGTGCACCAGGGATCTGTAGCTTTAGGCAGCGAGTGAAGCAGTGGAGGCACAACAAAGAGCCAGAGGAAGACAGCCGGAGTGCTTGGCAGAGATGAGACGAGCTGCAGCTCTCTTTCTCCTTTCCCTTTCCCTTTCCCTTCCCCGTGGTTGCCTCTGAGGAGCGCAGGAAGTCAAACAAAGGCGGAAGAGACGAGAAAGACGAGAAAGAGGAGCAAGTGATGCGACTCCCACTGTACCTGGCTGTTCGAGCCTGGCCAGATGCTCCCCGGAGACCTGCTCAGATGACTACAGGCACAGACTGCAGCAGAGGTGGCTGAGCTCTGTTTCTCCACCAGACGGTACACAGCGGTGGCTGAGACGCCACCTGCTGTAAACGCCGTGCTCAGGGGGATAAAGCAAGGTGCCTACTCATGACAGAATCGAAATTACTCCTCAGTGAAGAGCAAATCTAGATGTCAATCTATCCCTGAGAGGGAAAATGGCTTGAGTTTCCTCATTAGAAGTGCAGCCCTCTGAGCCGCCAGGAGCCCTATTTCTCATCTCAGCTCGACATCTGCATGCAGACACATGAATAAATAATGACCCGAGCTTTCAAGGCCACACTCGACTCTCGATACTTTGCCAGGGCATGACAACTCCAGCCTCAAAGAGAGGCGTGGGGAAAGCTATAAAACATCAGTGCAAGCTGCTGGCTTCATCCAAAGCAGAGGGGAAGACAACTCTGTTTGTGATTAGATAGCTTAGCACTTACAGAGGTGAGCTTTCCCTCTACAGGGTCTGATGGTAAAACCCAGCTAGAAAAACAAGGGGAAGGAGACGCTGCGACCTTGTGATGGTTTCTTTCTCCCCCTCATCCACCAGTCACCGGTACGCAGGGGATGGCTAAATTTAGCTGCTTCACCGCGAGACCCAGTTCAGCAGCGAGGCTGGGATGACAGAGTACACTTCAGCGGTGGTCATAAATTCACACCCAACTGTTCTGGATTTACATTTCTCTCTCACTTCTCTTCATTCTTCCTCCTGACCCTCAGTCACTCTCTTTGTCTGGGTCATTATGCTGCAAATGGGGTACAGAGCGAAAAGTAGGGCTCATCTGATAACAGGAGCAGCGCTGCACTGGGCCTCAGCCCCGTCACCGTGCACTATTAAAAAATAATGGATGCTTCAAAGTCTCAAATACAGGCTCAAAATACTACTTATGTGGGGCAAGTGAAACATTCAGTCAAAGGGCCGAGATGATCATTTTCACCTGATGATGTTTTGTTCATTCAATTCATGTTCTCTTTAAGCTTGGGTCTTACTTTCATCAACTGTGGATAAATTCTGTCTGATCTTCTTCTGACTGCTTGTCTTCTTTGTCCTAATAGACTTCTTTTTAGCGACTTTGTGTACGATTCTAATATCATGAGTGGATTGAACGATGAAAATGCTACCAAATATGAAACAAACGAACAAACAAAAACAAAAAACAGTAGAATTTACTTTTTAAAAAGAGCAGCCTTGCTGTTTCAACTTCTCTTTTTTAAAAATAAATACGCTACGTCTGTCCCACACCGCAAATTGATGTTTTTTTTCCTTCAACAACAAACACGTGGTTATGATGTGCCAACACATGCACATGGTTTGGTTTAGTCAACAAAAGCACGTGGTTGGGTTTAGGAGAAAAGAACAGGGTTTGGCTTTAAATTCTTACGGTAAGCAAATATTGGCTTCCCGGGTGAAAGCCGTATCTTTCGTTATTATCCCGCTGTGTTTAACCGTGACGCCACCGGATGCCATTAAACAATAACGGCGCCTGGCCATGTATCATGCCACCGTAAAAGGACAGCTTTTTTCATCAGTGTCTGATGCTGGATATCACTGACCAAGCGCTGGTGCTCGACAACTTTGGAGTGAGACCGGGGTGACTACTCAGTAAATGGGTAGGTTATCAAAGAGGAAGTGAGTATGCTCTCCAACATATTCCAGTGGCTTTTGGGCTAATAGGTGTATATACTGTAAACGGCCAGAAGAAGAGGTGGGTATACCTGCGTATATCCTCCACCAGTGGTTAGTAACAAACACACTTATTTTTACTTACTTACTTTTTTACATTTTCCTTTTCTAATACTAACCAAGGAGTTCTGGTGCAACTGCAACCATTTCACAACATTAACCATGTATTAAAAACTGCCAACAGTCATATATGAGACATTCTATTGCCCGCAGGTAGGGGTGCTAATTTTGAAAACACTACACTACAGGGTTGTATAAGACGTTTGGGACATACAACCTATGTGATAATATGAGTTGGAGGACTTGTTGAAGATATCGCTCAGTATCAATCTCATGCCTGTGCCAGTACAGAGCTCATGTGGTTAGTCTGGCTTGGTGTAAAGACTGGGAAGAGACAGCTAACCTGGCTCTATTTAAAGTAGAAGAAAGCTTACCAGCACCTCTAAAGCGCACTGATTACCAGATCTAATTTGTTTAACCCTGCTCGAGGCACTGCACAAAAGTACTGAGTGGATGAATAAACCGATGTTTGTCAAGAAATAGTGTCAGCATGTTGGTCTTTGAATTAAACAAACAAGACAAAATGTTTTAATTGGTGAGCTTGAGAAGTGTCCTGCAACCTATCAGTTGGGAACCACTGCTTTAGACAGAACCAGGCTCTTGTTTCCTACTGGTTACAGTTTCACTGAGTGCCATATAGTTCCATTATACCACATGTAAGTAAATTTTTGCTGCATGTAAAATAATCTACTCCAATTCTGTCAGCTTTTTTACTTTTTACTTGAATAGTAGATGTGAGGACTGATTATTAAGGAAGGATGTTTTTGCAGGGTGTGCGCGAGGCAGGGCAGCTGGCAGCCTGCAGCAGCTTGAGACGTGACGTGAGTTGTAGCAGGGAGGAAAGGTTCAATGGATGACTGGGAGAGGGCACTGTGCTCTGCCCTCACCTGCAGTCTCTTGACCAGCTCTCAAGCTTTAACACTCTCTTTATTCACACAAAAGCACTTTCACACAGGCCCTGGGGCTATCAAAGCTGATATTCCCTCTGACAGTTTGCTATAAAAACTGACGGTATTTTCTGAAATGATCGCTGCTCAACACCTCTGGCTCTGCTCTGTGTAGTACCTGTCCCTTATCTCATCCAAACTAAAATGAGATCTTATCTTGTAATGTGAGGTTTCGAATTCTGCACATTTGTGTTTTAGGCTATCTCTGTAATTAACCCTGTTACATTTCACATGCATGTTAACGGGATTAAAAAGAATCATCACACACTCATGTCCTGACTCAGATCTTAATGAAGATAAGGTGGAAAGGTGAAGCAGTAACTGCTCTGTCCCGGGGGTTAAAATAATAATTTGCAACACTTTTTCATAAATAAATGACTGTTAATAATATTAACCTGTTCTAGGTTCATAAAAAGCTTTATTTATGTAAAATGCATTTAGTGTCATATAGAGATGTGCTTGGAAAATCATCTGATGCTTGTTACTTTGCTGGCACCAGCAACTGCAGTGTGTTTGGAATACACACAAGGAGAAAATGTGTAGTTAATTAGAACAGAGTGTCAAACTTCATAAACAGAAAATCTCCAAAAGCAACACAACACCAAACTTGTAGTACTGGACACACTGTTTGATTGCCAAGTTATTTCTGGGAATTTGAGTGCAAAAACATTGCAGTGCTAGCTGCCAGGCTGCAACGATGTAGCCAAGATCAACACAACAAGAATTTCGCAGATTACCACTGCATGGATGCTAAATGTCTCCGTTCTTCCAGGACTACCACAGGATGGAAGGCCCTGCATAAGGAATAGAGTTGTTTCTGTGCCCCAGCTGGCCCTGAGGGCCCACGTTCTACTGTATGCTGTAACCCAGCTGGAGCAGCATCCTGGGGATCTCCTCTCCATCCTGCTTACACACACACACACACACACACACACACACACACACACACACACACACACACACACACACACACACACTATCCTCTTCTCTGCAAGAAGCTACAAATAAGAGCACAAAAAATATCTCCTGTTTGGTCTCTATATTTGTCCCACTCAACTCCGCACTCTGGAGCAATGCAGCGTATGCTCCAGGGGCGATTTGGGGGGTAATGAAGAGGCACTGTATCTCATTACCTTGATACTACATTTTTTTGTAAATGCATCAAGCTAGATAAATATAGATTTCAAAGTAAAATGCTTGGGTAAACAGCACTGCTCTTGCTCAATTTGAACAAGTCTCCCTCGGCGTACTCCATAGGCTATAAAATAAGGCTTTTTTTGTTACCATAAGAACATTTTTATATGCAACGCCCTTGTTAAATACAGATTTAAGAGAAATGAATGGGCAAACATTCCTCTGATGTTAGTCTGAAGAAATCTCCTTTCACTTATCACAGAGTGTGCAGACAAGACTCCCTTGCTTTTTCATTTTTAGACTTTAATAGCCACTGTTCCCAAATCTGCTCCCATTCAGGCACACTTATCACATTTTTTGATGCCATGTGTTTGCATTCCATTACAACATTTCAAAAACACTGTGTTAGTATGCTATACATAAGAGCTATAATCACCAAGAACACCTATTTTCTAGCTATCTCTGATTATTTTTGTCACATTTCTTCAATAAATGACCCATAGTGTCCAGGGATGAAAAGGGAACATCACTTGAAAAAAGGCACCAGTTAGTAGATTTCATCTGACATCTTATGCACACATTATTATCACTATTGCATGTGACTAAAACCAGTAGGCTAAACATCTCCACAGCTAACATTATGAATGGCAGATTGGACTCAGACCACAGCCACATCATATCTAGAGTAGAGCAAAGGTTCTCTGGCATAGTGCAATGGTAGCAGAACTGATATTAAGGTCTGTGCACTTCCTGTCACACGTTCTTTCTATTTCATGGTTTACTGATAACAAAAAAACAAACAAACAATGTGCTGATGTATCAGGACTACTTCCTCATTCCTCCCACTCGCTCTGAGATCAATACTTTCACCGCTGTGACCAGACGATACACTAGAATGAGCTCAACGCCTACACTGCAACTGGGAGCTCTGAGAGACGCAAAGAGAGAAGGAGACAGACTGAGGTACAGTACAAATGCTGTGTAGAGATACAGGATACATTCTCAATTGAGGTGCTGCTAGTTTCCTCACTGACTTTAGACCTGTCATATGGTTCTGCTGGGAAGCCGTGGCAAAAGAGCTGAAATTGTTTTGAATTCATTTGAATATAGGTTGAATAGCTAATGCAATCATTGCTTATAAGTAGTAAGTCAGCAGTATACATTACTGCTGTCATAACAAGTAGAGTAATATAATCTACTCAGAGCTTGATCTAAACCACAGTGGCACAATACAGTCCCCTCAGTGAGTTTCAATTGGGTCCAACTTTGGGTCTAACTTTTCATTTGTAAGAGAGGAATGTGTTTATCTTCTTTCAAACATTTCTGTGTATCTCTTTAAGCAGACTTTGAGCTGTCTGCTGCGTGAAGCTGCTGATGGTTCTCAGATGTGGCTCACATGAACGCAACAGCCCATAACCACAGAGCAGGAGCTGCCCAGAGACCTCAAGTGACTCTGGCTACCTTGAATGACTAGGCTTTGGTCGAACTGCCCTGCACTTTAACGACTTCCTTCCTCATTGGGATTCACTGTGTCCAGTCCGCAGTCCAGGGCAGCAGCTATTTTTACCAAAGCTGCTTTCCCCCTCTGCCATTTACTCTGCAAACACAGCGAGGCCAGCCTTCTCCATGTTTGTTTGTACGGACAGATTACAGAGAGGGGTGGTAGGAAAAATGAGTGGCCCAGGAAGCATGAGGTAGCACTTCTTCACCACATAAAGGCCAAGGGAGAGTAACCTAACACTGAGCTTCACTATGTAACTACCTCTCTGTGACCTCCACTATAACGCTGGTGCAATAAACTGTAGAACAGGCAGACCTGGGAAACATTCATTCATGAAGGATCTTATCAACAGCCTGTGATAGTGAGTGGAAAGCTGGCAGATAACCCTGTGTAAGTCAACAGAGATTTGACAGAGGATATTGTGTAGAGTAATGGAGCGCCAACAATGGCTGACACATACATATATAAACACAGTCATACCCACACAAAGAAATGACAAAGGGAACTGAAATGTCTCCCAGTCATTTTTTGGGCTGCTCTCCCGCTTGATAGCTCAGCGCTGTATATCAATCCCACATAATTTACAGTGGCACATTCGGCAGGCCCTTCAAAGGCCCATAAATCTAATGGCGATGAGTGTTGTGTGCCACGCCGTAAAGGTAATGATTACACATTACCGCTGAGCCTCTTTATCTTGCAGCTCTGTTTGTGCAACTGAATTCTTTCCACGGAAAAGCACAATCCCGTCATGTAGCTCCAACCCTTGCAACACACGACTTGCTCTTTGAATCTGATCGCCATGGCAACGCACCACTTTCTATCTCTCTCCATTTCTGTGCACTTAGAGCAGCCCCTCTCCACTGAGCTTATCAAAAATTATTCTGCCTGCACCTCAAGCAAACGTCGCTGAATGCAACATCACAAGAGTGGAGATGGGCTGGTGGTAACGAGGAGCCTCATGGAGCCAAAAGGTCACAAGTTCAAGCTCTGCAACAGCCAACATGTGATGTCACGGTCTAAAGACAGACATATGACAATGCTAGTGTCACATGAAAACCACATAACTGATTGTAGCTTGTATAATTTACTGTAATAGCGTTTGAAATCCCAACCAGGGACACAAAAAGAGCTCCTTTTTCCAGAATTTGAGAGACATTTATGGAGATACAAGGTTTTCACCTGACAGCAACGGCAGTGAAGCACCTGAGATGTGGAGGGAAATTTTAATCACTGAAATGAGCAAACAGCAGCGCTGCAAGGAAGCAAAGCTATTCTTTCCAAATTGATTTTAATGCCTTCCGCTTCCCCTCACGTGGGAAATCTGCTCATTTTGATATTATTACACCTGCGCTGTGCTCCATGTGTGAATTAGAGGGTCCCTCACTGATCTTTACCTGGTAAACAACAACAGTCGTCTAGTCTGCAGCTTGGAGGACGTCTGCCCAGGTGGATTAGGGGAGGATGATTACAGGATTGGCTATTCATCCTTGTCAGCACTGTAGAGCTGCGCTGCAGTCCCGTCATGAGACCAAGCTGAACCTCCCGCCCACTCACATTCAACTCACTGCAACCGCCAGCCATAAAAACTTTATGGCTGTAGCACATCACTGCTGTAATGTGTTGGTTGTAATCCCTTTGCAATGCACCGCACACCTTCACCGCTAATTGTCCATAGATCAGGAATGTCAGAAGTCGGCGAGGCCTCACTGAGAATTAGCATATGCATATTTATAGAGGCGGATTATAGATGTCAGTGTTTCTGCTGGAATAAAATGAGCTAGTTAGGCTGGCACTGGCAGGGAGACAGATAGAGCCAGAGGGAATCACTTCAGAGGGCAGTTCTACCCTGGGAGAATCCTGAGCCTTCAATTGCCTGCAGTGCTTTTCATACATACATACACGCGACTCTCAGCTAAGATGATGAACCAGTCACAGTCTTTAAAACAGCAGCACAGCCTCCTGCATTTTGACTGTCCTGGTGCAGTTGGGCTCACATATTCAGACTCATTACACAGATCTCCAGCAGTGCATAAAGCAGATTAATAATATCAAAGCACATCTGTGCCCTTTGGTGATGCTGTAAATCTTGTACTGAACACTCCTGCTTCAATTACATGATGATTTAATGACTGCTAATGCAGACCTGGAGAGCGGGGCACTGCGATATAATTAGCCATGGCGGAATTGAATGTAATGGCTACATTGTGTGTTACATGCTAAAGACAGTGTTTTACACTCACCTCTGGCCCTCGCTCCTGTACATGGCAGGACTCGCTGTCTCCCTCTGAGAAGGAGCCTGACTCGTCGCTGGAGTTGGTGCCATAGGACTGCTCACATTTGATCTTGGGCCGCACCTGGTTAAAAAGGGGATCCCCGCCCACACTTTGCTCCTGCTGGTCCACATTGAGGCAGCGTGCCACGTTGGAGCATGGAGAGGAGGAGAACTCAAACTGGGGCAGGCTGCAGGGAGATCCTCCGCTGCCGTCCTCCGCATATGAGTATGAAGAGCAGGAGCTGGAAGTCCTGGTGCGTGTCTCACAAGGCGGCGAGCGCGGGCACACTTTGATTGGCACTGGGCAGCTGGTGTTGGGTCGTGGGCGGCACAGGAGTGGGGGCTCAGTGGAGGTGGTGCTGGGAGAATAGGTCTGGGAGGTGGGAAGGGACTGGCTGGCTCCAGCCCACAGGCTCTTTGGCATGTGCTCAGAGAGCTCCATCTCCAAAGAGTTCCCACCAGGGTAGGAATGTGCTGGGGTTCCCAGACGGTTGCAGGCCCCTGAGGAAAATATGACACTACGGCGATCTAGCTCAACTTCCTGTTTGCAGACCCCATCACAGGAAGCGGACTTGAGGGACAACCCTGCAGGGAAACCGTCCACGTCCTTTGGGGATGTAACAGACAGACCCAGCTCCCCAGTGAAAGGCCTGAAGTCTTTTTTATGATCTCCCTGAGAGTTTCCTTTGTCCTGGGGGCAGACAAGTCTGTTGGCGAATAGCTGCTGTGATGTGTTGGGCAGACTGGGGAGGTCCACCCCTTTCTTGAAGAAGGCTCGGAGGCAAGAAGGGGACTTGGTTCTCTTGGTTCTTTCCACAGACATGGGGTTATCCATCTCCATGGCTGTCACACTGTCCTTATCCCTGACGTCCTGCTCGTCCCCTGACAGGCACAATGAGACGGCCTCTTCCTCTGCCTGTGGTTCAACTTTGATCTGTGCCAAAGGCAGCCTGCCCTGACCTGGCACTGCCCCGCTAACGCTGCTCTCCTTTAATGTGCTTGGAAAACCTGAGGTACTGGTGTGTGAGGAGGTGTCATTATTGTGCTTGTTGCAAGCCCACTGGTATTTCCTGTACTTGGGGCATCGTGGCAGGTCTGACGCTCCGTGCCGATCAAAGTCCAGCCGGCCATCTGCGAAGTTACTGGGCATAGCCATTGATAGCCGATCATCGTCAGGGTGTCCGAAGGAGGTGAGGGCGTCAGCACGCCGTCGCGCCTTCGGGGAAGTGGGCCTTTCCGCCTCTGACTGCATGCTTTCATCTTCTGAGTTGTTCACCTCTGCCGCCACCTTGTGGCAGAGCAGCAAGCCATCCTCCTCGCTGCGCAGCTGAGCTTCCAGGAAGCGAAAGCAGGAGTCCTCGAGGTTGTGCATGCGCAAGAATTCGGCACAGCGGATGACCTCCTGGATGTTTTCTCTGCTGAGTAACAGCTTAGCAGTGTAGGCAAACTGCAACAATGGAGCGAATCCCCTGGCAGTGACCTGCAAAAAAACAGGGAAATTGCCAGCATTACCATCAGCACAGCCATTGTTCAGAGCACTTGGAGTGTGGTGAGACAACCCGACAGCTCCAACGACCATAAACAAACACTGTAAAGTACCGGTTAATCTTTTTATCAGGTCAGCACTGAACATTCTATACAGCAGTAAATAAGATCTGGTGCTTGGGGGATGTTGGCAGGTTGTGTGACCAGCCTCATGTTCATAATAACAACCTGTGGGACATTCCAGCAGTCTACCACTGTCTGCTCTGTGGTCATATCATTGGTTTTGCCCACACCCACTCCAGTCACTGCTTTGCACTTGCAAAACCCTTACTTAGGGCAAGACATTGAAGTATGAGTGCTGCTTTATATTCACTCAGTTACATGTTGGTGGCAGGAATCTGTGTCTGCCGTAAGTACATTGCTGGAGGGCCAAGTGGTGATAATTCTTAAAAAAAGAAACAGCAAAGACCTTTTGTGTAGGGTGGGGTTTTGAGTTTTAGCCTCAGCACTGAGGTTTGGTGTCAGTTCCAAGAGGTTTGACACTAATACCATGCTAACACTTTTTGATCATTGATATTTTGCTACTTAGGCTATCTGACATGAGAAACACATTTTTAATTTACCAATGAAACCCAAAGTTAGATATTGTTTTTTAACTCAGAAACTACTTACATGTTTTTCAGACTGAGGACGAACTTTTTCATAGTTCTAACAACCTAGTTCTAAGAGCCCCCTTTTTGTTGTGCCCATACCGCAAGAATTTGGAATCACGGTTCTCAGAACATCGTTTTGAGGAACATTTTTGGCTCCTATTTTTGAATAGATAGTCTCCCAACACAAGAGGAACCACGAATGATGGAAGTGTACAGTAACTGATCCAGATGTCATAAGTGTCCATTGACCGGTCAAACAAAACAAATGCAATACTGGTTAAATCGGAGCAGATGCAAACAGAAAAAAAGCCCACAAAGGTTCGGAACTGTACGGTCCGAAAACGCCTTTTAATCAAAGAATAAGTGATTATGAATCAAATCACACATTCACTGCCAGCATTTGACACTTGGTGGTAAACTGCTGGTGCTGTGAAGAAAATATTGAGGTTTGATACCCAGCCCCTATTATACTTCAGAACTTCAGTTTAAACCAGACGTGTAGACTCAAGTCATATGACTTGAACTTGAGTCAGACTCAAGTCACAGGTTTGACGACTTTAGATTTGACTTGAAAAAATAAAAAAATGACTTGCAACTCATCTTGGAGTTTAATATCGGTGACTCATGACTTCACTTGTACTTGAGGCTTTTGACCTTTTGGAGTTTTACGTTCACAACATTGACATACATGTGTCCAGCAGTACACTGTTCTGTAAGTGCCTTGATCAGGACACGGCCCTAGAGCCTCACTTTCTGTCAGTGGCCCTGCATCCTCAGGTCAAGTGCCTGTAAAGCCTAATGGTTTGTAAGACTATGGCTTATCCCTGTTGTGGCCATGTGGCGAGGGATGATAGAGGGAAGCCTTCCATTTAGACTTAATGCCAGATAATTAGGTAAACTCCTGAGCCTGCAGAAGTCCAGGCCGCCCTCTGCTGCTGTTGTCACAGAGCACACAGACGAGAGAAAAGAGCCAGAGGAGCCGGCTTTAATGCGAGGCTCGTCTGCTGTTTGGAGATCAGCATGAGGGTTCACACTAGGTTGCATTCATCACTTTACTCGGGCTCTAGTGCTCAACCCCTGCTGCTTTATCCTGGTTATTCTCTGGTGACAAACACATTACTGTTAGGTGCTCGGGGAATGCAATCAAACCACACACAGAGAAAAGGTGTGAGCACAATTGCAGTGTGTTCACTTTGAATTGGAGACAGTATTGTTTGCTCTACAAAGCACCTTTTCAGAGGCTGAGTGATGTAAAGTTTTTCTTACAAGACTTAACAGAGGCTACAATGTGGTTTTAATGAGCCCACTGTTTACTGATTGTTTTGCTGCCTTTGTTGGGGGAAACAAGAAGATGAATTACCCTAGGTGCAACGGTACACACTGTGTGAGCGCTGCAGCAGCTTCCAGAGTTCCAGCGGTCTCTGCCAGACACCCCACTAGTAAAATCTTTAGTAATCAAGCTTCAAAAAACAACTAAGCAGTATGCATGAGGAACCACAAATATGTCAGTCAAAAATAGCTTGAGGTCATCAGAGTGAGTCTAAGAATGTATTAAATCATCTGGTTTTGTGGATTTTCAGGAAAATGAATAAGCATGTGCATTAGGTTGCTGCTTTTCCTTTTTTCCAAAGGTTTAAACCTAGTAGAGCCAACGTTTAAATGACTTCTTCCTTGTTGACTTCCAAACTTTATATGTGAAATTAGAGATCATACATGCTCGAGGCTCAGAGCTCAACAGCACAATGGAAGATGTGTCTGTGCCAATTTGAATGAAATAATGACCCCAAAATACAGATGGGGATTATGTGATTAAAGAAATGATATGAGAACTGCAGCTTCAAACTGTAATATATCCAACTTGACTTTCAGCCAAACTGATCTGTAAGGTAATGTGTCAGAACAACTGTACTGAACTGAGGCTGGCTTTAGACTGTGTGTCAGATGATACTACCTGTGATAAGATAAAGATATTCCCTTTTTCATGTTTTGATGTTGGTAACCCGTCGCTCCCAAATCTTCCATCGGTGTAAATCTGTGTTGAGATCTGGTGACTGAGGGCCATCGCAAATGATTAAAATGTATCCTATTTGGACATATGGTTTTGTTTTCAAGAGGGTCACATAAATGATGTTACCTGTGTAACTTATTCATTCCACTGTTCATTTGTTGTGTTGTTCCTCCATTACACATTGTTCTCTTCCATGAACCAGTGTTGCTTATTAGAAGCCACTAAATCTATGATTCCCTCTCGAAGAGCTATAAATAAACGTGTTTCTTACTGTAATCACAGCACTGTGAAGTGAGTCGCTTCTTCTTGACAGCAACAGCTGTCAAATCTCTCAGTATTTCTTTCAAGTGGCCCATGACAGCCTTGAAATATGGGTTTAGAAGTCAGTACTTATGGCCTTATTATCTACATTTACTTATTTCACACTGTAGTGGTGACCACTTTTAATAATCCATGCTATAAAAAGACATGTAAATTTACACTTGAATAATTAGATGTGTTTGCTTTTGGTCTCATTTTGGGTTTAAATCTTAATTCTCATATTCATTTCATCTGCTGTATTTCTTATTTGCAGTGTTATGACTACAGACAGACAAATGTTTATGATGCACATCATACCAGCACCAGTCCTGGCAGATGTGTGATATGCTAAATACACATCTGTTTGCATACAGTGTACAATGTGTGATGGGACTGATATAAACACTTAATATAAGATATTTCTGTATTTTTTGGATCTGCCGGGTGCACTGCAGTTGAACCTCCATCCATCTTGTGTTAACCCAGCACATCCACAGACTGCAGCTTCCTATGTAGCATGCCTCTGGTCTAAAGCACCTTGCAGTGAGCTCTGGCGAACAGACAGTCCAACAGCACCAGGCATATCAGTCATTGTTAAGAGGAAGCTGCTGACTCCATAGCTGTGAGGGGGGATGGTGTGTATGAGTGTGTGTGTGTATGTGTGTGTGTGTGTGTGTGTGTGTGTGTTCTTGTGCTGGGGTAAATGGGTGGGTGGGAGTGTGTGTGCGTGTGTGTGTGTCTGAGTGTGACGGATTGGGGGGAGGGTAGAGGCTTTGACTGGACTATCCCCTCTACTGATGAGCGCAGCACATCCACTACACTACTGCTGCAGCACTGCTCAGGAACATACACACACACACACACACACACACACACCACACACACACACACATACTCACATTTCTATACGTGAATTCATTGAGTATCATGCTCTTTTTCACTGTAAATGATATGATGATCAACTGCAAGTGCCTTTCAGGCTGCTGACTGGTCTTTTATCTTCCAAATCATGTTGCTAGTTTAATGATCTTAATGATAATAATTCAATCGTTTTATTTCTGCATTAAAGGGGTACCCCAAAGATTTACTTTTGCACATCCATAAAACTGGAAGACTTCCGGGACTCATTAGAAAAAGAATGGGCAAAATCTGTGCAGCAGAGACTGTAGCCCTTTTTACACAAAGATTGCGCTACAGAGACACTATGAAGTCCCATCTTCATGCCACCTTTGCCTATTTCTACAGAATCAAACAACAGCACCATTATGTGTATCATTTTAGACAGCATGCTGGCATTGCGAAATCAAAAGAAGCACAATGGGCGTGACATGTAACCCAACAGCGTCAGCCTCTATTGCAACCTATAACATATATGTCAACAGCAATTTATAAACAATAACATGGCAATCACAATTATTTGCCATCTCTATGACATGGCGGCTGATCTCGTTCTTTGCTCAGAGGTTAAGGAGCTCCCAGATGCCATTGTTTTTGTGTTGTTGTTGTTTTTCCAATTTGCAGACATTTTTGTGTGCTGTTCTTCTTCTTTGAGTTAGCTACTAACTGCTATCAGCTACTTTTGAAATCTTCCACTGTGGGTCACATGCATAACACCTCATCAAAACATCACACCCATATCGGCCATGATCCCATCCTGCTGGCTACAGACATTGTTACGGCACTGTTACTACCTCGGATGCCAGCTTCAAGGGGTCCCTTTAAAAGATCCTGAGAGAATATAAAGTGAACAATGCCTTTGCATCCCTGTAACTCTGTAGCTACTGTACTTTACTTTGGGCATTCCTCTTTAAACAGCCTACAAAAGGTGTACTGTAAGCCCACACATGCATATTCACTGTGGTGATGCACATAAAACTGATATACAATTCTTTCATCTTCAGACTTGAAAAATTCTAACTCATCCTGAGGCTTTAATTCATGATGGTATGGAGACAAGGTGAAAAAGGAGAGAGAGATGGGTGCAAAAAGAAATGTAGTCTCCTGGCTGAGTTCTGAGCTGTCTCACACTTACATGCACACACACACACTCAATAAACAGACTGTACAAACAGACCAGCAGTAAGTTTGCGTCAGTAACACAAGGTGAGAATTTGCTTCACAGTCTGTCTGAACACCTTCACAGTGCCACTTTATATAAAATGTACTCTGACTGAGCAATAACATATCAACATGCATCATTTTTTAGCAGCCATAAAAGCAGTTTTTTTAGGTTTCTCTTTATGTTTTTTTAGGTTCAGGCTCCAAGACATTTCAATACATTTCCTACTACATAAGCCTTAATATTATAACTTATAGACACACTAATTCCATTTTTGGGGTGTCACATTATTTTTAGAATATTTATATATATGAAATAAATAAGATTTGTAAAATAATTTGATCTGCTTTCATTTTTTAACTTCCAAACTTGTGCTGTGTCAGAAAACAGCCTTGTCCCAGACAAGAATTAACAACTTCAGACAATTAAAAAATGTGTTAAAAGCCTTCAAAATCTAAATCTAACAGTAGGTACTGATATCATTGGTGTGAACATGTACTGCCATAATCATCTTTGTTTTAAACTGTATTGTTTTTGTGAAAATGTTGGCCCTCTAAAGATGTGTCCCAGATTTTTGTCAACTCTGTCAGATTTCTACAAAAACATCATTTTATCAGGCATCAAGGGGTTAGCTATATCACAAGAACTCCTGTCTCACTTCCTGGTTTTCAAAAAGGCGAGATTGCTCCTCAAGAACTGGCAAGCTTTCTATTTTTTGATTTATTCATTAAATGATATTGCTATCAGACATGTCAACATTAGGAGAACTCAAAGCCACTTTGAAAAATAAAATGGTTACTCAACATGACTGCTATAAAATTAATAAATATCTCACTTTTTGTCAACTCTGCAAGACGTCAGCTCCATCAGATCTTACCTCTGACATCCATTATGTATGTTCTTCGAAAAAAAATTAGATAACTGGGAGATTGGCCCATTACAAGATTTAATAGTCAAGACTCTGGTGTTTTAAAACATGATTTTCCAGCCTAACTGAAGAGTAAAATCAACCCCCCTCCTCCAAAAAGGTTTTGTTGCAATTCTCAAGAAACCCTGACAGCTCCCTTCTTGCCATTAATTGTCTTCTTAGTCAATATGACTTCTGCATTGATATAGATGCAATGCATTTGATTTGTGTGTTGACGTATAATTTAAGATATTTTATTCACATACACAGCACACACAAAAAGAACAAAATACAAACCCTCCAGCAGCCTGAGCAAGTGTGCACTCAAATAACTGCCAGCGGCGTCTCTTCATGCACACACACGCAAATACACACACGGTGTTAGCTGCTGTAGATCGGGCCATGCCGACTGTAATGGTGAGGCAGTGGTAGCTTAAATGAGGCTGGCCGGCTGCATCCAGGGCTGCTGATAAACAGCAAAGCTGCTGGAGGAAAAGTGCTGAGCGTACCAGGGATCTATTTTCAGCTAGTATCAGCAGCTGCTGCCTGCGGGAGCGCATCTTTATGTGTGCCCTGCACCATATGTGATTACTCCACTGTTACAACCAGCACAGCAGCCTAATGAAGGAAAGCGTAACGAGAGCGACACAGGATGGAGGGAGGAAGGGGGGGGGGGGGGGGGGGGGGGGGGGGTAAACACTGAGGGAGGATGGACGGAGCACAGAGGAAAATGAAAGAGGAAGGGAGACAGTCACAGCATAGGGAAACTGTTAAAGCAAGAAGGGGAGGACGGGGAGGATACACAGAGTGTTTCCTGGTCATTAGCTGACTGCCATGACGTCTGAAGCATTTCAGCTGTTAGCAGCACTTAGTGTATGAGTTAAGACAAAGACACAAATTTATCAATGTGACAGACTGGGGCCATTTTAGGCTAACAGAGCTCTGCTCTGCGTCTGGAGTGGACAGGCGATACAATTACAGGGCAGGAAATTATAGGCAGCGGCCAATCACAGACCCGGACAGTTCGCATGACATTTTTAGGAAGCCTGCCAAATCTCCTTTCACAAACAGGCTGAGCAATACTACACCGCCCTCCCCTTTCCTCCCTCAATCACTCTCCCTGTTCCCTCACCCAGCGCTCCTCTCTTACATCGGCCTTTCGCCTCCGTAGAAGAGAGGGCTAATTTATGCAAATGTGCTCCAGTGAATTCCTGCATGTCATGCATGCTAATGAGGACATGGCATGGCATGACAATGGAGTGCAAGGGAAAACACTCCATCTCCATTGGAGGGAGCAGCCGACGCTTCAACATCAGATCTGCTGAGTAACCTGACATTAACCTCCGTGTTCGCAGACAAACAATAAGGAGCCTGAGTCACAGCACTAATGGAAATGGAACAGGCGCAGTACTGTACCCTGTCATGACGCCATTGTGGGTTAAGCTGTTATGCTGGAAGAGATGACAGGAAATGTGCAGGGACAAAGGCTTGGCGCAGAACATAAAAGCTCTCGAGCCAAAGGAAAGTCTTTTATAAAGACAGCTGGAGCAGACGTACAGTAACTATCTGTCCTTAAAAATACATTACACTGAGAAATGGATGACACACTGTATCATTACCGGCTAAAAGTCAAGTAGAACCTGTTATGACAAGCTACGTACAGAACATTAGAAATCTACTCTATGTAGGTAAAGTGCTTTTTTTTTATTAATATCTACTTTTACCTGAGATTTTGTACCTTCACTTAATTTACAAATCAAATCTTTGCAAAGATTTACAAAACACAATTTTATCTAAGATTATTTGATTGGTTTTCCAAGCAGCCATTCTTTCCTCTCATTACTGTATGGTATAAAACTGAACTGTCAAAGACTCAAAACGTCTTTCATGAACAATCACAGTGAACGTATCTGCTTTTGTTGTTGTTCAACAATATTCAACAATATATCTTAGACCAATCAGAGAAGTTCACTGTGATAGATCACCTGTACATATCTGTATTTTAAAAATCTGCAGACCTTGGTATGAAATGAACTGAAATCAGCGGCTACCTGAATGTAAGGACAAACTGTTAAATGTAGGGGTATGGTAGCTTATGCTCTCGATTGACATTTCACCTCGCTAAATTTGCCTTTTTCGCTGTCTCTTGGATACCTGCTGCTTATGGTCTGGCACCAAGTAGTTTTAATAAAGCCCCAACCTCACCTGAGGGCTGTGGGGGTACGCACCTATAAACATCGCGAACACAGGAAACAAAAGGAAAATAAGAAAATCCAGGCAGAGGACAGAGTCTCTGCGGATAAATACACCACCACACAAAGAGATGAGGTCATGGGTGGTGATTCAGAGAGATCATTTCCATATGAGTCTATACATTGTTTCTGAAGAATATGAAATATATAATATATAACTGCTGGTGCCTCATATCCATTACACAAACAGTTTGACCTGCTCCAGTCTGGGTGTGGATTTAGGGGCCCAAGAACCAGTTGGAACATATGCAAAAAGTCTTTTATTCCCTATGCCATACAGGCAACATACTATTTTTATAACTTGTGCTCTCTTTTAATGTTTATATTACTTCATGCTCCTCCCTGCCTATTTACATTATTGTATTATATATTTTGTTAAATTGTACATTTTAATGGTGTATTGTGTTATGTGTCTGTATGTACCATTGATGTTTTGAAAAAAGCCAAACACAAATTTCAATTAAGTTATGTATATCAAAATCTTGCATTTGTGATCTTTCACTAAAAAAATAAACTAAAAATATATATAACTAAAAATCAGATAACAATATAATAGCAAAAAAACATATTTTAACACAAACACTGTGAATAAAAATGTTTGGCCCCTCAGATTTGGTTATTAAGTGCAGATGCAGGATATTTTACAACTCAACTATCTTAATCTAAGATGTCAGTAAATTTAAAAAAAAGTTTTAGTCATTGCACCAAATTTAAGACAAGGTCAAAATACAATGAATGCCGCCTTTAAAGACTCTGTAATATATCTATCAATATGCACACACCAATATACAGAGTATCTTTGGTAAGATAATAATAGCCTGATGTTAAAAGACTGAGGCTCTAGTATTTTAGTCCAGTTCAGTAAAGGTGATGAATGTGTACTGTAAAGCTGCATTTCCACCAAACCTTTATAGTGTAGTACCCTTAGAACCCATATAAAGCCATGGTTGTCACCGCGTAATAGCCCCGTAACACACACATTGAAGGACATTGAATGTTTCATGTTCATGAAGGGGACAAGTTTTGTTTGAGAAAAGGCTGCAGGCAGCAAAGAAAAATAGTGCTGGAAAAAAACCAAGAGAATTTAGAAAATGCTACACTGCTGCTTCATTGTCAGTAAAACAACTGTTATCGGACGGGTACCAAAAATCGGAATGAATGGAGTGGTTTTCTTGGTACCACTTTTGATGCAAAAATAATGGTTCTGATGTGTGACAGTCTGAACTGAACCAGACTGCTTAGTGGAAATGAGGCTTAGGGTTTGGTACACATTTGAATCTGAATTAACAGTTAAAAAATGTCACTGAGCGCAGTGAATACACTTTCACTGTGCTGCTGAGCAAATTGTAAACGTAAGGAAAGTGTCATAGTCAGTGACAGCAGAAGCTCAGACATTCCTGGCGCTGAGCTGTGGGTAAGTAAACCTCCCCCTGACAGTGGATTAAATCAGATAGTGTACGTCCTAATCCTCTCCCAGTGCAGCTTATTGTACAGGCCAGACACTGGGGAGGACATGACCCCACCTCCACACTGTATAAGACACATGAAGATTGTGTTCGGGCTGTTTGTTTCTGACCAAATATCAGCTAGGTGTCTTTAATTTGTTTTGTCCACCATGCTTCCATAGCAGGTTTCCAGCCCAGGCTGATGAAAGTCTGTGTATTCCTTTCATTAAGGGTGATATTTGCTGCTTAACTGTGCCGGGTTTGGAGGTTAAATACGGAGAGCATAAACATGGGGATCACACTGCAGGCTGTCACCCGGCAGGCTGGCTGCTCAAGGTGCTCCTCTGCCCAGCCTCTCACACTCAGACAAAGACCCCGCATCTTCTCTGTCAGTTCACGACATGAGATGTGTCCTTGTGTTGGCAGAGAAAGAGAGCCCCCCTGCTGGACCGAGGGGGTTGGGTGTTAGTGCTGGTATTACCACCGTGGCGTATCACTCCTCTCTCCAACGCTTCCTCTTCATCTTCCACCACCCAACCCCCCCATCTTTAAGGAAAGCATGGCTCTGTCCCTGGCTCCTACCATCTGTCTAATAGGCTGTATTTCTGTAATAGTGTCCTGGCCAGGCACTCAGTGTGGGGCCAGTCTGTGTGAGGCCCCCTCAGATTAGCCGGCATTTTGCAGGTCGAGCACCGATCAACGGCTTCACCTGAGGTGGTGGATGGATGTCACTCATCAACACTCGTAAACCACCACAAGAGCATTACATTTGCCTGTCTCTGGTCTAGCTCAAGCTCGCTCCTTATCTCTGAGCAGCAAGAGTTTTTAGTTACCTGACAAGCAGCATTGCCTGATGTCCAGTACTCTCGCAGCAAAATAGGACTTTTGGTAATGGCTTCCAAAATTACCTTTATGGGTGTTTTTTGACCTTTCACCTTTTTGGGCTAAGATCTGGTTATATTGAGATAGCTAGAACTGCTGGGCTGACGTTAGGGCAAATCATGGTCATTGTTTTAAGAGACCAGTGTTGTCAGCTGCGTCTTAGTCTGGCGCTTAGGCGACTTAACCATTTACCCTGGGGTTTTTGTACTGCTGAACAGCGTCATGCTACTTTGACTTTGCTTCCAAGAGAGTACATTCATTATTCACACCGCAGCAAGAGGTTGCTAGTCAGGTAAATGTAAACATATGTCCTTTGCACTTGCAAGAGCAACCAGTGCTGTCATTTTTTAATGAGGCCCAAACCATTCTATCTTGGTAACTACCGGCTAAGTTGCCGTTTCATTTGTTTATTTAAAATTTATGATCCCTAGAGGATGATTCCTTGGGATTTTGGTGAGCCTTTCCTTTCCAGTAAGCCACTCTTTGCCCTCAATCGGGGCTGTAGCACTTGAGTCCAGTCTCGAGATCACTTCTCTAAAGGCATTTTTCTTGGATTCGTACCTTGTTGGACTTGTAATTGTCTTGGACTTGGGCTACTTCAGTTGGCTTTGTCTACCGTCTCTCATCCACCACTACTGTGTTTTACAAAAGCACAATGCACTAGCTTGGCTAATAGCAAATTGTTACTATCATGTATCGCAGCAACGACCAAAAGCACTCAATGCATCAATGTATATGTTGATGGTATTTCGCTTATTTTGGCACAATTGCAAAATTTGGCAAATACTTGTTAACTTTGCTGCTAGCTGAGACAAAGCAGCCTGTCCTTTAGTTGCTCTGGACTTGATCTTGACTTGGTTGGACTGCCTTTGGATTTGGTCTTGACTTGGACTTGACTGGACCTGGTATTGAACTTTACTTGAACTTGATTAAATTGGTCTTTACAACAACCCTGCCCTTGACTACCACTTTGATCTATAATGAGATATTACCAGATCTATGGGCAGATTACTGTGAATTTTCTGAGCAAATCCACCATCCCCAGTGGATGGTTGTGCTAAGAAAACTAAATATTGGTCACTCTGCTACTTTCTCTTTTGTGACACCATCATTTTAACCTTTGCACATGAGACATGTCGTACTTTTAAATTCAGGTTGCCATGAAATCTGCAGAGTACATTCATGCAGTCCAGGGAATAATTTTATATCCTTCTCTAACTCTAATGCATTTTTGTCTTGGATCTCTGCATTGACCTCCCTTGACCAGTCTGCCCAAACCCCAACAATCTAACCTTGGATGCATAACCCTAGCTGGGTTTGCCTACAACATCCCACTGTCTCTTGGATTCTGCTTCGCTCATCTCTATCCTCCAGTGACACTTTGTGGTTTGATGGCTTTTCCTGGCTGAAACTGGGGTCCACATAACACATCCTGAGTGTCATGCACTGGCCTGTGTATGAAACCTTGCTAATATCACAAAGTCTGACCCAATACAATTTTGATTCAATTCAGGGACTGCGATCAATATGAGACAATACCAATAAAAATCCTGACTGTCTTTTTCTTGGCTACTTGCCATCATCGTCAAAATTGCGTGGTGTAAAGAGCACTTCAAACTCTCAGTCTTGAGAAACTAAATCACAGCAAATCCTTTGCGACACCACAGGTGGATCGCGACACCACAGGTGGATCCACTCTCCTTTTAAAAACTGGGTGCAGATTTGTGTGTGTGTGTGTGTGTGTGTGTGTTATTTCTTTCGAGATGAAAAATGTGCTGTGTTCCCTGGCTCATGACTAAGGAAAGAACTGACAAACAGGAGGTGGTTTGAGGTCTGTAAACCAGCGCTCTGCTGAATCACAGTGCTGCCCTCTCCTTTTTTTTCCAGAATAAAACTCAGGGAGAGCAAAAATGGTAGCACCAATGCTCCGCCACATTCTGGAGTCCTCAACTGTCCCCACACTGGTCTGGAATCAATCATTCGAGCCAGTCAGCGCACTCCCAACCTGGATATCAGATCTGCAGACAAGTGGACAGTGCAGCAGACAGTCACTGGAATGTCTCTCTGACTGTTTATTTGATTGATTCAAGTAAACACAGTTATTCACTGATGTAATTACTACAATAAATGAGGTTTCTACTCCAATTTAGGAATGATGTTCCATGAGGATGACAGAGAACAAAGGACACATGCTGCTCTAATAACTTGCTGACAGCAGTCGGCTGTAATCATGGCAGTGAGGATTGAGTCACAGCACTGTGTACAGTTCCACTATATGGAGGTCATTTCTGTTTGTCACAGTGATGACTGCTCCTCTCCAGTGGAGGGCTCTCTCTAAAATTCTTCTCCCTAGCTTGTATTTGTGGCACGCTGACTCTTATGAATCCCCCTTTGTTCTTACACTCACAAGAAATATGATGTAGAGAAAAACTGTGCGTGTGTGAGTGCGTGTGTGTGTGTCTATGTGTGCGAAGCCTTCTTCGTCCAACATGGACGTCGTGCTCTTCTGTTCCTTCCCCCTGCCGGCTGGCCCGGAGGACAGCATCACTGAGATAAAGCAGGATTGTTTTGTTCCCATGATGTGATGGCCAACAAAGCCCCTTGATGAAACTGGCTGCCCCTCTGCAAGCCTACAATCACATTAGATATAGATGATGTCACTCAGCCGCGCCAGCCCCGGCTATTCCAGGGGCGGCGGGGCCATGAGGGAGGAGTGATGAAGACTGTGGGGGAGGTGGTCTTTGTTTCACATTTCATCCGCACCAACCTCCCCCCCCTTTCCCCTCAGTGGCAGCCGAGGCCTTTTTAATTTGCCCTTTTTTCTTTACACATAGGTGGCAGCCTTCAGTAGCAGCAGAAGGAATACACTCCATGACCTGAACCGCAGCTCAAGGCTGCTTCTCTGAGCTGACACAGACCAGTGGGGGCTGAGCAGACCCAGCCCTCCCCCCAATCATCAGAGAGAAGACAACAGTCAGACATGAGGCAAGGATGCGTCAGCATGCTTTAGTCACTGACCGTAAAGCAAACTGTGACACAGACCTTAAAATCTTGACTGGCCACATCAGTGAAGTGACATTCCTCCATGCTGTGACTGGGAATTGTCTAGACAGTTACACAGAGATGTACAACCTGCTGAACCGGGTGGAATAATGCAATTTAAGGGACAATTTCACCTTGAATAGATTACCATGGTCAAAAGCCAAGGCATTAATAAAGTGACTTGTTTTTCTAAGACAATCTGTTGTTACTCTCACAATATACAGCTGTTGAAATGAGCTCACACCCGCAGCTACAACACTTAAATGTTTCTTACATGACTGCATCAGTAATAATGAACAAATATACTGTATTATACAACACTCTGGAAGAGGACATTCTGCATAATAATTACTTTTACTTTTGGTAAAGCACATTTTTTCTGATAATGCTTATGTACTTACTGATTACTAATTAAGATTTTGAATGCATGACTTTTACTTGTTACTAGGATTGGGCAATATATCGATATTATATTAGTATCACGATAAAAGACTATATTGTATTGATCACCTGCCAGAATAAAATGTTTGCATTGTATGTTCCTGCAAAGTACAAATGTGGTACATTCAAATGTTTCAAATGCATCATATTAATGTTTCTAAAGTGACGTAGTGTATGAGCTGACTTTGTCATCAGACAGTGGAGGAGATGGTGGATGGCGTGCCACGTAGGTGAGATGCCTGCCAAGCTGCAGTTAATAAACAACAAAAGCGGTTGTGTGTTTTCAGCGGCTTCTTAGACTCTAAACATGGGTGTTTTGTAGCAACCTGTCTGGGTTTTTCTAGCAGCTTTTTAGGCTCCAGATGTGGGTGTTCTGTAGCGACCTGTTGGTGTGATTCCATTGGCTTTTTAGGCTCCAAATGTAGCTGTTTTGTAGTAACCTATTGGTGGGGATAGTTTCTTGCCCAGACTTCACAGCTTTTTCAGTTGGGGTTGTGCCCCCAAAACTGTGTATTTTAAGCCAAAACAAAATCATATTTTCTAAACCATAACCATGTGGCTTTTAGGCCTAAATCTAACCACATATTAACCACAGCGTCAAAGTTAAAATGTATCCACTAAATAATTACATGCCAGTGTAACATACCTGTGGCATACAATGCAGGTATTTTTTCTGGGGTTTAGGTTGTTTACGGGCTACATTACAGTAAGGTGATGTAATTTTGTGAACACACCAGATTGCACTGCCTGTTCTATTATTTTACCTTTACCTTCTCTGTTATTACAGCCACATTACTGATGATTCTTCATCAAAAATCTCATTATGTAAATGTTTTTTTGAAAGCACCAATATTGACACAATATCATTACCAAGGTATCTGGTCAACAGTTTTGAAGATTTTCCACATCTCGCTGATCGCCACTTATTACTGAGGAGTTTTGAATTTGTAATATTACCACTTCACTCAACTAACATTTAATTCCTTTTAATTTAAGATGTCACATTGGGTCCTGTGGGATTGCCTTATTTACTATTTTCTGACACTGACATTGATTAGATTAGTGGTAGTAAAAATAACTGTGTTCTGAAATGTAGAATAAAGCCACTATATTCATTCTATGTTGTTTTGCCATTTAAATAGAATGATACCAAAATATGTGAAATGTTGTCAAACTGAACAGGAATGGACAAAGGGAAAAAGGCTTGCTTAAAACCTCAACGGGAGTAACTCTGTCTCTGGCACATTAAAGAAACAGCCATTGAAAGATGTTACTTTCCACACTCCATCTCACACCTGAAACACACAGCAGCTCATGCATTATTCATGCACGCAGTGAGTGAATGAAAGACATGCTGCTTTGAGCATCCAGGAGCCGTTCCCTGCAGTGCTTCTTTGAGTTAAGGAGAGAGGAAAAAAGCCCCTGATGCTCATTTTACATAAGACGACAATCTGACGGTGACTTCTTTTTCAATGAGCGCAGTGACAAAGTCGTTTGACAGGCGCTTCTTTATTAATGCATGCTGGCCCCAGCGAGCAGCCACAACTCCACAGCACATGCGGGATGTGCCCCACTTTTCACAGCAGCACATGTATGTACGTGTATGTGTGAGTGTGGCTGTGTGACATCAATACGTCAGAGGGGTACTTTCATCATGTGTTCAGTGGAAGAGCTCCGAAGGGGATCGGTTGAAAGTGACAGTGTGAGAGCTGAGGTGAGCAAGAGTGAGGAGTGTTGCTAAACCTGATGAGCGCTGAGCCCGAGGTGGCGTTAATCTCGCCACGAAATGCTACCTCTGTGGCGGTGGCAGCTGACAGGTGCTAATTGGCAATCGCAGCCTTATAGGCTCAATAATGCACTTTCTCACACCCTTCACTGAGTCTTTATCCTCGAGCAAACAGCACTGACATAGTATGTAATGACAGAATAGCGCACTGTAGTAGAAAATGAACCAAAAATAACTTAAAACATCAACAGTGAAATTAAAGTTGCAGGGTAATAACATATGAACGAGTATATGCATCTATGCTCCATCCTCAGCTGTCCTTTGGCTCATTACCAATATTTCCACAATATTGTGAGTGAGTCTGTAAATATATTTAAAAGTTACAGATGTAGTCGGTATTTGTGGGAAGGACCACAAAACGTCACATCCTTTTATGCCGAAGGGGAGAACAAAGCATTTGCTACCATGTACACAGTTGCTGTGTGGCTTGTCTGCGATCTCATAATCGACCCTGACATGTTTACTCCTCTTGGTTTGTTTGCAAAAAGTCACTGTGAACAGGAACTGAACCAAAACTAAAATGCAACAGTGTATCATTTTTTCCCCTCTGGTGCGACCAAGTGAACCTTACTCCAGGTGTGAAAGCACCCTCGGTGACTTGGTCCAGTACTGAGCGTGAGCAGCGACCAGGCTTAAGACTCGGGGCATTTTTGCACCGTAAATATCCGTCTACTAAAAGTGATGCTTTTGTCACTGACAGGCTCAGACTATTACTGTAAGTGTCTGACAAGATTATTGTAATGAACCGAACAGAGATAAAACTTTTTGTTATAGACAAAGATCATCCCCACCAGACTGCATCTAAATAAACAGTAATTTTATCATCATAAAACACACTTCATTCAGAGTCAGCAGAAACAAAATAAAACCCACAAAACCATCTTCCTCTTCAACTTTCTACTGTTCCAACAATCACCAACTCTGGTTTGGTTAAAATGAACCCTTACTTTACCCGGTTAGATGTGAAAATATGCTGGCTCTGCACATGCTAAAATTACTGTTTGTTTAACTTGAGTCTGGTTGGTTTGGCGATGGTGATTTCAGGGCTGTTTCCGGGTAAACAAAAAGGATCTGATGCTTCATCCAAACTGTGTTACATTGTTTAGCCACTGGTGAAAAAGTTGCAAGCCTAAAAGGACCTGTAGTTCATGAGGTTTACTCATACTGTCTCGTAAAGTGCATAGATTCACTAACACATGTGAGTCTATTACATCACAGCGTTATTGATTGTAGGGTACAGATATTCAGCTAAGTTAAATTAATTATAATTATAGTAATAGTGTCTCTTATGTGAGTATAACCACTGTGTTTCCTCAGCATTTACCATGTACCTTTGTGCAGTAAACCACTACTGTGCCACCTTTAATGGAGATTATTTTTTATTGGAAACAATTTAGAATTACTTTTACCTAGGGATGTTGTATGCTGTAAAGCCCTGTGAGGCAAATTGTGATTTGTGGCTTTATAAATAAAACTGATTGATTGATTGATTGATTATATATTTTCTCTTTAATTGTATATCTGTATCCTTTATTACGTTTTATTGCTCTGTAAAGCACTTTGAATTGCCCTGGTGTATGAAATGTGTGGAGTGAGCTACAGAGCCACCGGTCAGCTAAAAAGGAGCAGATGGAGTTAAGGTGAGATTTTTGGAAACTGCATGGTGCCAGTGGGAAACCCACACAGATGATATTATCACTTGTACGTTTAGATTTATGTTTCTCAAAATAATTTATTATAAAATCAAAATGTTTCTAAATCAAAAGTAACCTTAACACTATTTGATTTGTATTGGATACATTTACCACAAAATGCCCCTGTCAGAAGCTTACTGGGCAAGTTTTTAGATGACAAAAAGACATTTTAAAAGATGACTTTGCTAATACATCATAACAATACTACATTCTGTGGTGACAATAAAAATTGGCAGTCACATTACCTATTAGCTAATGCGCCAACTGTGCTACTAACGTTAGCCGGAGCTTGCAAGCTCAGTTCGAGTGTTGGGACTTTGGTCAATCAGAGAATGAAAAGGAGTGAAAACAGAGGTGCGTTGTGCTTGTGTCCTGTGTTGTGTTTTTACAATAAGCAGTTTTCTAATAAAAAGTGAGTGAAATAAGCAATGACACACATCACGGTGCAAAATTGTTTTTCTTTGTCCTGTCTGTCTGTTCGTCTCTAATAATGATATACAACAGTCCTTATTTATAATACTCATGATCAGTCATTTCGGAGAGCTCTCACTGACACTAGAGAGGATAAAATATTCTCATAAGGCGCAGCAGAACTTGCTGTCAGTCACCAGAATTTGATTTCCCCTGTGGGTCCACGTAATACTTGATGCAGGATGACAGTCACCAAAATTGTCTTGCAAATGAATTTACAGTCTGTCTGTGTGACTTCATGTTTACTCCTCTTGGAGCTTTTGTAAAAAGTTAGAGTGAATATGAAACCGCACCAGAACACAATGGAAACAATGTAGTTTTTTTCCTCCCATTGTCCGGTCCAGATAAACTGAATTACAGATGTGCAATAGTCTGAAGACATTTAAAATGTTTTTCTATCAAATGAATATGAAAAAATACAGTACAAGATCACAGCAGGAGCAACAAATTAGTGTTGGGTATAACAGTGGGTTGTGGATCTGAGATGACTGCTCTGATCATGGAGTTTGACAAAGTCAATGTAATGACATTAGAACACAGGCGACAACGGATACACTATCTGAGCTGTGGCCAAGTGTGTGTTGATTCATGTGATTCTACTTTTATAAGACAACTGGTAATATGCTTTTTTTCCTTTTTTTTTCTAGAGAAGGTGGAGGATGGATAGACAGGCTACATTCACACTAATACATTTTTATTTTCTAACAGTATTTTGACATGAAAACTATCTCTGTACACACAGGAGTTTTAGCATTGTTTCAGATTTAATCTCAGTCCATACTAACATGCCTGAAAATGCACCATTAATGTACTCTGGGCATGTACATGCTGTTGTAAACAGGAAGCAGATTGTCTACTCTGCATTTATTTGCTTAGTTACTCTGGACTTTTTATACATGGAAGAAGACAAGTAATGGCAAAATGTAAGACCAGAGATTTCTCTGATTGGACTGAAAGTAGTATGCATAATGTGGTCCAGGCAGCAGAAAACATTAGTTGGGAGCAAATATGATGACAAATTAGAGCAGTACCAGGAGAAGCACAATAGGTTTGTAGGCTCTAATGTTTTGATTTGAGGCATTGTGACTAATAAGACCCAATCAGGAAGCGAACGTGCATCTGTGTCACCGTCCAGACCAAAAGACACATTATGTCACATGTGACATTGGTCACACATTACTGTGTGTGGCTATGGATGTTGAGGAAGGTGCAGAGACCCTAGTTAGTTTTGCTTTTGTGCTGGTATCAGTAGGGAGTTTCAGTGTTGCATTGTCTAAAAGTCAATAGCATTTCCAGCCCTGCAAGAGAAATCTGTCAGGGAAACAGCGTGTTTGATGGACATACCTCTTCCGGGAGGCTAACGACCAAGCCATTCTCCGCCTGGCCCACCAGCGCCTGGAGGAAATACTCGCTGCAGGCGGCCAGCACGGACCGGTGCCCTCGGAACTCCTTGCCCTCCACCAGGACAGTCACATCGCACAGGATATCCTGCTTCCGCTGGTCGTTGAGGCAGAGGAGGATATTGGTACAATGAACTGTCGACTCATACACATACATGGGGGCTTCAGGCTTCTCATCCACGGACATTCCGCTCACGCCCTGGAAATAGAAGCAAAACAGAGGGGGGTCAGCTTACAGCCGAGCCCAGCGAGCACATACCGCAGGGCTGACATCAGCCCCGGCGGTCTGCTGCAGCCAGCCTCATGATTCAACACATACAAGCCTGACTGACTGCGGCTCTGTGCTTCACGTGCTTACCCCCCCTTTTAACATTTAAAAGCCAGTAAAATGTTGTTGTGGATGCCCCTGCTCGGTGTGGTTTTACACGAGATATCTGTACATAAATCACAAAAAAGTGTCTTCGAAAGTAGTCCACACATTTCCACTTACACACGTCCCACTTCACATTCAAATCACATGCACAGAAACAGGTAATCACATCAACAACAAAACACAAACAGATCACTGTTTATTTGAACGCCAATTACATTTAAATTAAAGGTAGCTGAGAGAGTCGAGGGTAAACTACTGTTTCTGTTCTTTTTGCTCTAGAGATCCACATGTGTTTGTAATCTAAGGAGGACTCACTGTAAAGGTATGCTGAGCAGCTTGGACACACTCAGCAAGAGAACATCAGCTGAAAAACGATGAGACTATAAGTACAAGAGCAGCTTCGTCACAGGATAAGAACCCAAATGACCGCAGAGAGGTTGTTTTGTAGCCACAAGAGTGGAAAGAACTACTCTGCAGCTTCATACGGCAAACAGCTGTTTTACCAGCAACTTTTAAAAACCTTATCAAGTCTGCCCAACAATAAAGTTGTATCCACACTATGAGCGACAACAGCTACAAGATGGCCAACTCGGGCCAGCCACATTATCACCTGTTAATGGCCGGGAATGTCATGTGATTGTGTGCTGCTTAGAACAAAGCACCTCAAGTGTACATCATCTAAAGTTTATAAAAATATGGTTTTGATCAATGTCTGAGCCCCATTTTAACATCACATTTCCCTGCCCAGTGGCATCCTCTAGCTATACACAGAAAGCTTGCATAACTTAGCTAAATAACACAGTGCTATAGCTATAAACCAAAAACAGACTGGTTGACACTTCACAACCTCATTAGAGCACTGAAAAAAATTGACATCAGCTGTACTTTGATTTATCATGCCCGTGTTGTAGCAATAAGTGTCAGGCTTTAGTCTGTAGCCATGCCACTGGCTTCTATTGAAAATGACGTGAAGTCATTTGTTTCTTTTTTTTTTGGTGTCCTGTAAGCCCAC
The DNA here is from genome assembly GCA_026686955.1 of Epinephelus cyanopodus. NCBI lineage: Eukaryota > Metazoa > Chordata > Actinopteri > Perciformes > Serranidae > Epinephelus > Epinephelus cyanopodus. Next base: position 34,987,047 of record CM048925.1, on the reverse strand, counting down.
TCACACAATAATAAAAATCAAATCATGTAGCCTGAGCATGAATTGATTTAAGATATTCTAACACTCTGTGTACACATATTAACAACTAGAATATTAAAGAAGCTGTGGTTCAGAGTCTGTGGCGAGATTGTCTGCACACGGCTCTCAACATGGCTGAGCCGGCAGCTAACAATTTTTTTGCTAACAATTTAACAATAATTTAGCCTAGTTTTACACATTATCTAATCACATTCTTGGTCTGAAATCAATGTTGAAACAGTTGATTGTTATTTTGATCTTAAAACCATGTGTTTAATGCTGTTTTTTTTAGCCATGTTACAACTGTAGCTCATGCTTTTACAATTTAGACTCACATGTGCTTCAGTGGTGCCCCCATGGTGTCCCCTGTAGGTTTAATTCTTCACAATTCATTTTCCCTATTGAAACCTTTAAGTGATTTATGATAGTAGACACATTTAAGTTGTTTGCCTAGAGTCCACTTGCCATTAGCCCAAGTCAAAAAACAGACATGAGATTGTCCCAGGCCCCCAGGCCCTCAGGGACATCAGGACAATCATCCACTGAGCCCAGCTGGTAATCTGTCCTTGAATTTACAGGAACATTTGTAAGAACAGCTTCAGGAAGCTGAAGGGACACTGTCATCTTTGAGCATTACCCACTGCATTGAAGGAATATTATCAAACTAAAAAAAAGTGTTTTGATCTTCTTTGGCTCCAGCTTTGTTCCCTGGCTGGAGTCACGGTAAGTCAGCGTAACTCCACACTTCCATCAAAACACAAACCCCAAGAAGCTGAGCTCTGGGAACATAACAACACGTGGCCCTGGTTTTGCTGCCAAACGTTCCATCCCGCTCGCCCTGTGATGACAGACGCGCGGAGCTATCTTCCTTCAGAGAACCCACCAGACACTAACACACACACAGACACATAACTTAATCAAAGGGCCTTTATATTAGAGAGTCCTCAGTGCCAAGATGCCCCTCTGCTATATGTGGGCTTGTGGTCGCAAGTTTGAAATGAACTCTACTACTCTCTGTCATCTGCTGACACAACAAGCACGCAGATTGAAGCTGACATTTGTCAGATCTGCTGTTCTGGACCCCTCGTGTCTGGTAGCTTTGTGTGAGGATTCAAACCCAATGACCCTAAGTAAGAGTCGAATTATGAACTTGAGTTAATGAGTGCTATTTCATTAAATAAAACCACATTTTCTGTCAAAATGAATGCCTTGACGTGAGGTGACTTTGTCCTTTTGTCCTAGTTTTGCACGGTGCTCCAAATTAAATTTCCTCAGAAAAGTTCCCATCGGTGTTTCTTTTTTTTTTTTTTTAAGTTGGTTAGCAAGCTATCAGACAAATGTAGACATCTAGAAAATGTGATTACACACAGAAAATGTCCTCATTCACGGAACCTTTCTAATTAAATTTCTCCTTGTTATGAAATGCTTGGTGTTTACATGTTGTATAACTTGCTGCATTTGATTGACAGCTCATGGGTCACTGGGGCTCTTTATTTATGGAAATGTTTATGGAATTATATTTTTGCTAACCTGATGTGTTCTTTTAACTGACAATTTTTTTCTATATGAATAAGAAACTTGGTTATTTTTTCATTGCTAACACTTGAAAGTTAAATGTAATGTTCCCTTAACAAAAGAAGCTCTCTGACTCATACTTTTATGTATGAAAAATGCTTAGCAGGTAGAGAAATGTTACTGCAATGAGGAAGCGCCGCTAACATCTCTTAGGTAAATAAAGACCTCAACACTCACACTACACACACTGACTACATTCACATGCACACTAATATTCCACTTTTAATTTACAATATTTCAAATTTGGTACAAGTCATGTAAACAGCATAGTGCTATTCTTTTTGGATATTCCAAATTAGGCCTTATTCTGAATGTAGCATTTTCTGATTAAAAGCTGTTTTTCACTGGTGCTGTATAAAAATGCGCTATGAGGAAAAAAGACTTGAATATCAGAATGTTTTTTGACAAAATGCTAAGCAAGTATCTCCGAGCCATATTCTTAAAGAAGGTGGTTGAAAGAATGTCAGAAGGAGACTGTGTTTGCAAGGTCAAAGGAAATATTGTAAAATCCTATTTTGATACAAAATAACAAAATGGCACGAGGTGGTCCAGCCGTTCCACTTTTCCATATTTTTACATGCTAAATAACACGTTAGGGCATGTTAATCATAGTATGCTTGGCTGCATGTAAATGGGAATATTAGTGGAACATTGATTTTTATTAGCCATGAAAACAGCTTGGTCAGAATATTTTCTTATTCGCAGAGAGGGCAAAAACTGGAATATTTTGTGCATGTAAACACAGTCAATGATAAGTGCCAAAGCAGAATCCATTCTAAGTCTAACTTTTCCATCATCCAGGAGCCAGAGCTTGTGTATCTGGTAATTCCCCACACACTCAAGGTTCCAAGAAAGGCAGTGTGTGTGTGTGGAATGGTGAGAGTATCGCTACTACTACTGCAAGTGTGAAAAATGGAGTCTGAGAGGCATCTCCACCTTGCAAATAGAACTAGCTCCCATCTTGTGGGAGCGCATCACGCAGTGGAAATGCATTGAGGGAGAGCTCTCAACACTGACGCTGATAAGCTGAGAATCTGATTGCTGGCTGTGGTTACATGAGAAAACGGTTTTCTTTCTGAAGGCAATCAGTCCAGTTGACAATTCCCACACAAACATATCAGAGTGCTGAATGATATCATTGGATAAGGCGTTCTGATGTGCTACAGTTAGCAATCATGCCACTACACACCTGTGTGGCCTCTGAAAAACCTGAATCTTTCACACTGTCATTGCATAACTGCTTCTGCATCCTGATAGAAATGCTGCCTCAGGACACAAGCAGCTGCTGTTGTACATAAGCTTAAGCTGTTGTACATAACAGCTAAATAAATGTAATGTAAATGTAATGTGACGTGGTCGGAGTCTTTATAGAATTTAAAATTACTCAGCATTTCAACCCAATTGCCAGAAAAAAATGGTGGCATTGTATATTCCCGCACACCACTGTCGCAGATATATTGAAACTTAACATTTCAACAATCCTGTGGTTATCGTGAGGTTAGGTTTACCCACAAAAACCAATGAAATAGATCATGTTTTGGCTCAAAATACCTGATTTTGTGGACATAATCCCCTCTGTCTTTGTAAACAACTGCTTTTGGTGCTACTATCCCAGCAGCAAATGCAGTGATGTCTGTCTAAAAACAACCACTTTACATGACACTATCTCTACTGGAAAAACAGCAATGGGTTACTAAAACACACCTACGTTTGGGGGCTAAAAAGCCACAAGACAAAGAGCCACAGGTCCCTTCAAAACACCCACATTCTTGGGCTGTAAAGCCACTGGAGACACTGCAATGACTTGCTAAAAAAAGAACCAGTTTTGTTGTTTGTTGGTCATCCACCATCCTCTCCACCTCCTGACAAAGTCAGCTCATATACTACATCACTTTAGAAATGCTTATGTGACACAGATAAAACATAAAAATGAAACAGATTCATGCTTTGCAGAAAAGTACAGTCACATTTTCTCCTGGTGACTGGGATTATGGCATTTACATGGCAACTTTATAATAAAATGGGGTTTGTAAGATTTAAGTGTGGAATAAAATCCTGCATGTAAATACATAGTTTCTTAATTCTATGACAGAACAGCTTGTTGGACTTAATGCTGAGACAACTTCCCTAAAATACATTCAATTCTCATTTCATTAAACTGTGCAAAAAAGTAGGTTTCATCATTATTCAGCTGGTGATCTATTACAGATTGCACTGATTCATTCCACTTGAGCTGTGTAGGAATTTAAGGCCTTGAATCATCTGAGGCTATCTTAAAACAAAAACAGTTTTTGCAGTTAGAGTCTGGAAAACAGCTGGACAGCATTCACTTCATCAGCTGAGCTGGAAGCTGATTCAAGCCAACTAGTGTTTTAGGTGATGATGTAACCTGTCCCCTTTAAAACCTTCGAAGGTAATGACCATCTATATGAATTAAGGCCATGCACTGCAGACGGAATATGCAAATGACTTGCTGACTGCGTGACATATTTTTGACCGCAGGTTTATGAAGAAACTGATTGTAAGTGACAGTTGAGAGCATTTACAGAACAACAAGCATCTTTGAAAACCAGAAGCAAAGACTAATCACGGCCCAATGAGTGGTGCTTTTGTCCAGTCAGGTACAAGAAAGGATCATGCTGATGTCATCAACATAGGGGAGCACTTGTGAATCATCTACAGCCTACTAGAAATGACGTCTGACACAAGCAAATGCGTACCAAGCCTAGACCACAATGAGGGAAGTGAAAATCGTGGGCTGGCTTTGAGAGGCTACACTGAACCATAAATTGAATTAAAGTCTTTTAACATCAGGCCCATTTGTAGATTGAGTTGTTTACCTGTGACAGAGTTGCAGAGCAGTCTACTGCTTCAACAGACAGTCTGCTGTGGGGGCTGTTGTGGAACATCTATGTCAGTCCAGACTTTCCTGTGGTTCTGGCTGCTCTAACTGTTGTATAGTTTGCTTATTTCCACCAAACATTTCTCAGTTGGCTTCCTATGATAATGACCTGTCTTCCAAGAATAATGTTTCCAGATGCGGTTGCGAGCTTCGGAGCAATCCAAACATGCTATTTCTACCATGGAATGCACATTCGCTTCACTTGGACTTCAGATGGTGTGTTGCAGTGGGAGGAAAATGCAAGGGTGACACAATACACAAATACACACATACAGCGCAAGCATATTCATACACGCACATGCACTCGTACAGACAGACACATAGCCAGACAAACACACCGCAAAATAGCAGGTTGTGGCAGAATTCTGATTAGAAGTGCTGATGGATGCAGAAGACTTCTTTTATTTTTTTCTTGTTTTTGACTTCCAGGGTCAGTTGTTGACGACAGCTCTTTCTGCCACACTAATGCTGATGACGCCAACCTTCTCGGTGAGTTGCTAACATTCCTGTGTAGATCAAAAGCACAGCGTGATGGTGATGAGCGTGCTCCAGCAGCGGTCAGAGCCAGCTTCAGGGTTTACTGCTGGCTGCTCCTGGAGCGAGCCTGCTGTTCTAAGAGGGGGGCTGATGAAGCCTAATGTGGCTGGAGAGCCGTTAACTCTGCATTGCCCATTATAGCAATTATGCTTGTGGAGCTATGGCACACCGCTTACAGCACAAGAACGCACAATGCCACACACTGGCGTACTGTACAGAAGGTGCATAAAAGGGAGCTGAAGGTAACATCCTGTACTGAACAATGCGTTCATTATGTCCACCTGTCACAGCCTTCACATGTGAATAGAGGGTCTGTACTGACTGTACCTTATTGTAACTGTTGTCCTTGCTCAGATGGATAGCTCACATGGTTTTAAAGTGTAAGGTGTTACATTGCAGTCACACAGGTTGATTCTTTGGTTCACAGTATTAAAATTTCTTCTGCTGACTCTTTGTAGTTAGTTCGTTTAGTTCAACAAAAGTCATGTTCTCACTGCAGAAATATTCCCTCTCTGGAGCTTACTCAGACATCAGACATCTAATAGACATCTATTCCAACTGTTTCATCATCTGCTATCCAAATCTTAAATTTTTAATAATCTAAAGTTTACTTTAGAATTATTTTCAGACACAGATCAGACGATCAATATCAGTCCCATATCTTTGTGCTAAAGAGGTTATCTGCATTCAGGTTGTATAAGGTACCTATTTGTAGTATTCCCTAAAGCAGATGGCAGTCAGCACACCCCAAGTTTGGAAAAACCATTGACAAAAAGAGTGTTTTAAGGAGTTGCTGGTCCTACCGCTGCATCTATAAGTTTGTCTGTTTGTGTCATTGTGTGACTTTGGTGAATCCGACTAACCCTTTTAAACACATAAGTCACACAATATCACAAGCCAATTAATGGATCAAGGCTGTGTTAGAACAGGAATGTAAAATTACTGTTCCTGTCAATGGACTCTGGTGGCTTTTAAGAGGGTATAGATAACAGTATCTGTAACCTGACAAAAAGCGCTATCTGACAGCATGGTAAAGCAGTCTATTCCGAATAAAGCAAACTCTTCAACTGATATTGATTTTTTTTGGTGGCTAAAATACGTTTTGCTGCTGCCTCTGCACATGGCTTAGCTTCCATGTTGGTAGTCCTGCCTGAATAGCAAATGAATGGCCTTCCTCACTCTGTCTCTGATTGGTTTACTCTGACATTCTTACCCTGACCCTAACCAATTCCACTCCTCTTGCCTAAACATAACCAATCAAACCAACAAAGACAACAAGGACTAGCCAATCATAGGGAGAGTATGGACCATCCTCTATTGTGGGTAATACATATGGACATGTACCTCACACAACACTATTCCAAGAAAACTCTGTAACACACAAGGTTGATATCAATGAAACATTTCCCACAGCACACGAGAACATTTTTAAACGACTTGTTTTTTTCCATAGTCCAAAACCCAAAAATATATATTTAATTTAGAAATTGAATTGAAACAGCAAATCATCATATCTGAGAAGCTGGATCAAGCCAGTGTTTTGGATTTTTGCTTCATAAATCACATCCATCATCTGAATTATTGTCAGTGAATGTTATTTTGATGACTTGAGTAACTGATTGTTTCAGCGCTAAAAAGCGGGAGTTATTTCCGAATGTGTAACAGTGAATTTAAAATATTTCCACAGGTTTTTTTGTCACATTAATCTATCTGCAACAGCTACACGACTAATTGTGAGCCATGTTTTCACCTTCTTTGTCGGTGATTAGCAGATCACAGGTGTCACTGATTATCACCATGGTAACACAGCTGAGATACCCTAGGGGTTTGGTCAGATAACTTTCCCGACTAGAGTTAGTCAATCTTTAATTTTTATGCACCGTTAAAAGCAGAACAGACTGGACTAAGCAAACACTTGCAGAGGAAAGAGCACATTTACATAGCCAATCAGTGAACTGAATAGCAGGATGTTTGAGTCAGCTTTGGCCTGACTGTATCATATGATGTGGTCTTAGTTTGGGGACTTAAAGTAGGAGGGGTGGGAGGGTGGGGTGGTAAAGTGTGACAATGTGTCATAATGTGCTCTGTGATGTGTGTCCTCTCTCTCTCTCCCTCTGCAGGGTGTGTGGAAGGAAGAGGTGGCACTGGGTCATAACGGAATGAAATATATAAAAGAGTAAGGGAGGGCGGACTGACTCCGGGGGCTGAACTGAGCCCCCGGTGGCAGAGTCATGATTGCTCCTATCATAAAAAAACATCTTTCACGATTCAGGAAGCTAACATATCTGCAGCACATTCCTCTGAGACGCCCCTCTGTACTTTTCTGTTTACATCTAGAGCACAATAATAGGCAAAAAAGCAATGCAAGGTCTTTTTCCTATGGTTTAATTCTCTTATTTCCCCAGTGTGAGGGCTTCCTGCTTTCTCTGTGCTTCAGGCAAACAGGTATTAAGCACCTCTGCAAGTAACAGGCATACATTTTCCTGTGCGTGTCTAATAGTAAATGAGCTCCTCTTAGCAGGGGTTGCCAATTTAGCATGTTGAATAACATGTTGACTGTATTAAAGCCGCAGCAGACAAAACCACTGGACTCTAATAGATCACTTGGTTTGACCGACTCTGTGAAAGCAGTGTCAGGATGCTTTCAAGAACAGCCTTGAATATCAAAAGCATGGAGGAGGTATACTGGAGAGAATGCAGATTTTTCTACGGCTGATATCTCCATCACTCAGCAACTAAAACCAAAACAATCTAGACTGATAAATAGCACTACAGGTGAGAGGGAAAATATTAATTTTTAGGGTGACCTGTCCCTTTAAGTCTATAAAATGCTGTCGTGTTGATAATCACAATGCATCTTCAGAAGCTTTCCAAGCAAGTCGACACAGATATTGTTTTCACTCTTTGAGATATTAACATATTGGTAATGTTTTCCATCATTTCCTGACAGATTAGTGCCTCAAACAGGGGGACAATGAATCAGCATGCAGCAGAATGAGGCCCTGAGGCACATTCATAAACACCGGTTGCAAGTGATGAACGAAATCACAGACAGGAAGTCTAAAGCGCAGCTAACTGTAGGACAATAATTTTAACACCACTTCAGTTATTGGGATAAATTTGTCAAATGCAACATCTATATGGCCTGATTGTGACAAACCACAAAAGCACCCTGTGGATCCTTGTAACAAACAAGGTTAGTCCCTGCTGCTGCTGCTCCAGTCTAATAACATTATCCGCCGAGGCAGTACAGTCAGGGGGAAACTACTGTGAACACTGTGTCACTGTGCACAATTAGGGGGGAGGACTCCTGCCAGGTGACTGTAATTACACTGAGGATGAACATGGTTTTAATTGGTATTATCAAATTAGGCCACAGCAATGAATGCCCTTGGAGCAGTACAAGGCGACAAATGTCAACATGGGTGGTGATAATGATGATGGGTAGGTAAATGGAAGCCCTAATCTGTAGTGTATATTACCACGCAAAGTTCAAATGAAAACCACTTACAGGTCTGCTTTATGACAGTGTTTGCAAAACCAATGCAAGCAGAAGCCTTTTCAACCACAAAATACAAACTATAATGAACTGTCTTTGAATGCAACACGCCAATGATATTTTTGGAGAGGTTTCATTTCCTCAAGTGAAACTATCTGCTTCCCCATACCCTCAGATTAGTTTTTGTGGCAGTGTTAGTCAGTGTGATGACATCCATCCATCATTGTGTCTGAGAGTTTTTATACTTTTGTCAAAGATTTTGCCTCATTGCTACTAAATATGTTGCACAGTAAATTTGTAGGTCACATGCTTGCCCAGGTGTGCTACTGCTAATGGAAAGTGTTTTAAATAGTAAGGCTTTGTGAGTTTTGTGAGAGTTTGTAAACAGATGCTTTGATGTAGTTTTGCTATTGTTTAATACGGACCCCATTTACTTCAATTCATTTATGGATTCTTTGTTTTCCATTGAGGCATGCAAGAAAAACAAAGTTTTCTTTACTAATTCAACTGAACATGTCATGTGTATACGAATGATCATTTTGTGGGTGAAGTGTTACTTTAACCCTGCACCTGTCTTTAAAAATCCTTGCTACCAGTTTGTATTGCAGGCCTTCTCTTATGAATGCATAGTCTGCAATCACTACATGTGAAATTCATGAGATTTGCAAGGTTGAAACAACATTACAGTTCATGCTCAAGATGACTCCCAGGATCTTGAGACATGCGCATATCTAGACATACAGTACATCATACATCTAAAGCCCCGTAGGTGGTCTACTTTAATATTTATCAAACTGTGGCGTTAATCATACCCAGAATGGCGCTTCGCTGCAGGACAAACTGCAGCGATCATCAGAAACATGTTAATGGTTCATTACGAGCATCAATAGGGATATCAGGCACGGGGATTGATTAAACTGGGATTAGTCTATCTGGGCCATAATAGAGAATGTTAATGAGGATGGGGCTCCTAACTTTTATCAAATGTCTCCCTGGCTATTTGGCTATTACACCCCTCTCTGTTTCTCTCATTCTTTTACTTCACACTCTTTAAGGTCTAAATGTAAAATTAAATCATGCAGAATTGGCTGTGTAAAAACTCTAAGTCTGATACAAGGTTTTCGCTTTACAAATGATCTTTTTCACTGTTACGTTGTAACCTCAGAAGATTGTCTATGGGTTGACCTTTGTGGCTTATGACACCGTTGCAAAATCCATTGAATACTAATAAATGTGCACTGTCATCAAGACTGAAACAAGGCTGCTTTGGTTAGTTCCTGAAAAATGACACTTCCGTATTACTCAATGTGTTTTTTATCTGCACCTGTTGACATCGCGGACAAAAAGCATGCTGTTCAGGCTCTATCATAAGCCTAAAGAACAGCATCAATTCAGCAGAAACACTTCCACCTCTCTGCCAGCTTTCAGCCAACACTGTTAAAATCGCACATACATTTTTTCTAAAGAGGTGCCATTCTTAGTAAGAGGAAGGAAGGCTGACGTGTCTCTGAATTGCAACAAGCAAACTGTAACTTAGGAAGTTACTGAGTAATGAGTTGAAAATCTGAAGTGGTTAAAAACATTAAAAAGGAGAACTAATCTGTCGGGTGAGATTTTTCCACGTGCTTTAACACACTACAGCTTTCAACAAGATTCTTCACACGTTGAAAAAAAAAAGATGAATGCAAATGTTCATGTAGATAAGGGACATCCTCGGTGTTTGGTGTTTAAACAACATCCCTTAAGTAAATTCCTCTGCTTAAAGGAATAACGAAACCTCAAAATGGTCATTTGTAAATAAGCACTCACCCCATGTTATGCTGAATTCATGAATAAAACTTTGTTTTTCTAGCATGCTTCCATGGTGAACGGAGAATCCAAAAGGTGAGCATTCTTGATTAATTGAAGTCACAGAGAATGGAAAAGAACGGAACGGAACGGAACGGAGAGCTGGGGCTAGGTGGGAGCAGCTAGTGGAGCATTAGCCGCAGCAAGACAGAGGGACACACAGCCAGTTTGCCTCCGCTAGTCTCTGAGCTAGCCCCGGCTCTCCGTTTGGACCGAGCCCTGGTTAGTTATTCAGGTTAAAGTGGGAAGAAGCAGCGGGTTTATCAGGCAGCTGAGTGAAGTGGAGCCTGCGGAGGAAACACCGGGACCTTCTGAACGTAATAGTCTGTGGAGGTGCTGCAGTGCTCGGCTGCACAGATAGGAAACCCCTCGGCAGACAGGATGAACCACTCTCACTCCACTCTCTCTCACGCAGGCTCAGAACGCACGTGCCACTTGGCCGTCGGTGGTAGTCCGTGTAGTGTGTTCAAATGCAACTGACACAGGGCGACGTGAGGCGACGTGAGGCGACATAGACGACTCAATAGTTGGCTTTCGTTGCCGCTAGTTCTTTGATGTCGTTTTGGTGTGTCCGCACCTTACGTGTTTATGCAAAACTGTGTGTGTTTGAAAAATACTGAGCATATGACTGGATAAAATTGGATTAAACTGAACGAGTTTTGTGAGTGTTTTTAAACAGATGTTTTGATATAGGTTGTTGAAAGTGGACCCAATGACTTCAATTCACGAAGAATGTTTGCTTTTTTGGATTCTCCGTTCACCCTTACGACGTAAGAAAAACAAGTTTTCCCTCACAAACTCAAGGTCACACTGGATGAGTAACTAATATACAAATGATTATTTTGTGGATGAAGTATTCCTCAAAAAAAGATGGTTGCATTGTGGGAAATGTGTTGTTTTTGGATGTTAACCTATAAATCTGTGCTCAATCGACTTCACTAAACAAATTTGGTACTGACAAACTTGAGACCTAAATCTGATTCCACATATTTGTTTTTTTTTCATCCATTACTGAAAGCTAGTTCAAGGCATTTTGCTTTTCTCTTGATATCTTTTCTGCTTCTCACTGGCCATTGCATACATTGTACAAATTTGATGGCAACATCTTCGACCAAAGTTTTAATTTCATGTCATGTCAATTCATTAAGAATGTTTGCTTTTTTGGATTGTTTGTTCACCATGGAGGCATGTAAGAAAAACAAAAGGTAACACAGGATGAGTAATTGGTACAGTATACAAATGGTCATTTTGTGGTTGAAGTGTTCTTTCAAGATTGTAAGGCAAGATAAAGCTGAGCAGTTTTTTGGGGCTTTCCACTCCGACCACAGAAAGTTTGCTAAACAATCATTGGAGACTGGCTCCTCATCCTCCACACTGCTGATAAAGTAAACAACCCTCCAGAAGGTCACTGGGTTGCTGATATTGATCCTGAGATAATAAATGCAAGACAGCCACATCTGAGACACGCTACTGATGCTCACCAGGCTCTGCTGATTACATATGGAGGAATGTGGACGCATAATGACACTGTTTGAATTACTTTACATGCAATTAAGTCCAAAAAATAGGTCTTCTCGTGAACAACACATTTTAAAAAAAATCTATTATAAGCAGACAAGGTCTCTTACACTAAATGTGTGCAAGATGTGACAGGTATAGTTTTTACAATAGACGACGTTAAGAAAAGTTCAAGGTAAAACCTCACAAAGAGGGCACAGTCATCTCAGGCTAAGGCTGGAGTTATTATGCTCAATAGATGGATCAAGTGCTTTTCGCTCCAGATAGAAATCAATACTGTCTCCCTGTGCTTCGATCAGGGGACTGAGCAAACACAACACAGCATCAATTTCTGAGCAAAAAAGCTCACCGAGACAAGGTATTCGCACACAAGATTCCACTGGACTCTAGAAATGTTGGATCTAATTTAAATGTCTGACCTGAGAAGGGACCTTCTGAGTCCCTTCATGTGATGTCCTTAGCAACACCCAGGTCTAGTGTGGTCATGTGACTGGGGTAACCCAGGTTAGGTTGAGTCCCCTGGGTGCTGCCGAGCTGCTGACCATCCTGCGCTGCTCTTGCTGCTGACACTGATGAATGGGACTGGCTGTGAGAGCAAGCGAGCAAGCGTCTGTCTGCACAGAATGCACTTGGACCACTGCACAAACCTGCATCTATCTGCAATCGGGCTAATTAACACCAGAGCTACTTCATCTCCCAGTGATAGAAAGGTCCAGGCAGTGACCTCAACTGCGTGAATCAATACTCAAACCACCGCCAAGATTTACCCTTTAAAAGAAACAATTAGTGAGGAGCACAAGCTGCATGGAAACCATCTAAGACAGCTGGATTACAGACTAAGAAAGACATTATCAGGGCAGCTAACATCTGCATCAAAAATGCATTAAGGCGTGTGTCTTTGACATGAAAAAAAGCAAGACTATAGGGTGAAAGCTTCAGTTTTCAGTTCAGTTTTTTTAAGCAACGCTATGTATGCAATCAAGGAATTATTTGCATCACTCAAATGCAATGAAAGCAGTTCCCCTGAAGCTACCTGTTGCATAGAACCATACTTGACTCTCAGATCACAAGAATCTTTCCCATCTATTCAAAGTCGCAGAAATAGAAGAAGAATTAAGCCTTGAAAGTGTCAGCTGCTAGCTGACGTTGGCATTACCTCAAAAAGGCATCAGCACAGATCCAGTCATCTTGTTATTCCAGTCTTTGCTCTGACAACTTTCTAATGTCTCTCACTATATGTTACCGACAGTATCTGAGCCTGTTGGTGTCTGTGGGTGGTGAGTATGACTGAGCAAGTGAGGTATGTGTGAGTGTGAGTGTGATAGTTGTGTATGTGTTTGTGCGATGGCATGCCAGAGTATTTTTGGGCCCTGCCTGCTTAAATGCAGCTTGCATGAATCATGACTTCCCACATAGTAGGTCAGTGAGCGGGGTGAGTCATATTGCTGTCTTATATGGTAACACGCTGCACATGTGATAGAAACACTGGGGTTATCTATAGACTGGGCTTGCTGTTTCAAATGTCTGTGGCAGAGTTGCTGTGTCTAAGCTCTGTCTTGGTCTTCAGATGATATTAGAACACATTTGTCTTTGTTTAATCTTCTAATTGCTATGTCTGGCAACAAATATCTTTGTTATTTTGTGAATTTGATTTCCAGATTTGAACAGTTTGCCAAACATTGTGGTGTGACTCAACATGACTCAGACCTGTTTTGGTTTTCATTTCACTCAGCTTCAGCCTTAAAGGGAACCTTTTATAATTTCCCTTATTGTCTAGCATATCTAGAATGTTACAATGGTTGGATGGTTGTATTAAAAGTGGCCAGTTTTCAATAATAAGGTAAACATATTTGAAAGTAATCCCGGTGGGCACAAATCATTCAGACTGTTCTGAATACTCTGTTTTCAATGTTTTTTCGTCTTTCTTTCAAGCTGATGTCAGCTTGTGACGGATTTATTTATATGGTCATCTGCGCTAGAAACACTACTGCAAGTGTTTACATTATGTAGCCAGCACTGCTATGTGTAGCCACATGCTAACGTCAGGAAAACATATAATCTTGACTGCTGACGTTAATTTCTTCTAAGTTGTGGATCACATTTTTATCAGAACATGTCGGTTGTAAAGACTTTAGTTTAGAAACTTTTATTGGTGATTTTTCAAGGTAGAAATAGCCACTATACTCCATGAACCTGAAAATGAGGTTCCCTTTAAATGCAAATACCACAGCAGCCATACATTACTGTAAGACATGCACAAGAGTCATAACATATAACAAATATAAGCTTTAACAGAATCAAGAAAGAATAGCGGATGCTTGTTGCATTTCCTACCTCATGCTTGATATTTGCACCAACAATGACAAGGTATACCTGCACACACAGTAATCTGTGTAAACCTCTTCCTGTGCGATTGGCTGAATCAACAAGGAAACAAGTGTGGTGCTTGCAGACAGTCTGCAAGTACAGAAAACCACCTCATGATGGAAGCGAAACACCCCAAAACCATCACTGCCAAGAGGGAAAGCAGGCTTTGAGGGACTGGATTAGGATATGTGGTGCTTTTTTTTTCCAGCAGCAGCCAGAGAAGGAGCAGATCTTGTGCTAATTAGGCCAGTGATTGGCAGGCCAAGGGGCTGCTAGCATGAGTGTGCCCAAGACTGGATTATGTTCTGCATTATTAATGGGGAAAGGGATGGAGTGAAGAGTGGGGGGCAGGGTTGAGGTAGAAGCCTTTATTCGAAACAATAAATTCAGCGCGTGCATGAAGTTGAAATTTAACTGTCAATTTTGACAAAAAGCTCATGCTCACAGCGCTCATGGAAAAAAAGGCAAGTGGAAAGTCTCCCCACAGGAAAGAGTTGACACAGAGGCATCGCCCACGTCAAAACCTTCAAAAGCCACGTCTGTACGCATGTATGTGAGTGTGGGTGTGTGTGTGTGTGTGTGTGTGTGTGTGTGTGTGTGTGTGTGTGTGTGTGTGCAAAAAGCCAAGAGTGTGTGTGTGATCATGTGTGTATGTGTGAGTGGGCTGGAGGGTACAACTCTGTTGATATGGCAAAGAAAAGCACTTATTCACACATTGCTCTTGCATGTGCGACATCTCAAGTTTTAAGAATACATGCAAGAGCTGTTGTTGTTGTAGCAACATGCATAACCGGAGCAATGGTAGAAATATCCAGCTGAGATCAAAGGATCTACTGATGTGACTGATTGCAATACACCGTTGAAAAGCACAAAAGAGATATCCAACATATCTAAAAAATTCAGGGCTTGAGCTGGACGCCATGCGGGCGCCTTTTTCTGAAATTCTTTCTTGTTTATTTGTTTGCGTGCTGTTGTCACATCTTTTTCTGCAGTTCTAGCTGCCGTGAAAGACCACACACAAGACTAGAGGGCCATGTGAGTGGCCACTGCCTTCCAGCCATTCACCAACAAGCCTGTTTAACAATGCACTTTGCAATTTGTTTTCTTCCGTCAGAAAGTCAGAAATGGTGACTGAATGTTTGACAATGACACTTGCAGTCCTTCTAACCTTGATCATTTGGAAATCTAAATGAACGAGGTATAGGGGACCTGGGCTTTCCAAAATGGCCCTGTGGAAAACCAATCCGAGACCCAGTCTGGAAGACCCAATTTGACTTGAACACCAACACTGGCTGCAGCATGATGTCCCACCAAATACAACCTCCAAGGCTGAAAAAGGAGGGCAATGCGATGTACCAAAAACTGCAGTTCCTCTTATGGCCACTTGAGGCTGGCTACAAAACAGAGTCAATTCCCATAGACCCCCATGTTAAAACTACCAGCTTTACAGCAGAAATACACATGTTTACAGCCTGGTACAAAAAACAATGTTGGTCTCTATAGCTAGTTTCCACATTCATAACAACTATATGGCAGCAAATTTTTTTATAACTCACCCATTTACATTTCATAAGCCCTTAAGTTATGCATGATTAAGGGTGGGGTCACTCAAGTTACAGGCTGTCTGTGACACGTAACTACAGTCTGATTTAATGAGCCATTCGCAGTTTCACTGTACCGGCCGTGTGTACTTAGACTTGCATGGCTTAATCTTTGAGACAAGCATATGCTACTGGCAGGATCAACCAGGTAGCCCCCTCTCTCGGCGGGGGGAGTCAGCAAACCAGTGGGTTGCATCATGAAAGCAGCGTCCATTATTTATATAAACAATAAAAAATTAAAACAATATTAGTAAACAGTAGAAAGTATCACGGTGGTCAGTGTTACTTCTTTTATATACCTATTACTTATTCAGTCTCACTTTCAAACTTGGTGCTGACTAATTTCAAAGGATGTTAGAGCGCTGCTTGGGCAAAGACAGACGGAATTTGTGGCTAATGCCCTCTATACACTGTGCGATTTTAGCCGGTGTCGCGGTCATTTCGTCTTGCATTTCTATTGGTTGATTAGTAAATGTAGGTCATAGCAGCTGTCACACTGTGAGATAGTCATCCTAAATTTCTGACACCGTCAGAATTTTAACTCAGGTTATCTTTGGTCGCAAGACATTGTCAACGGCCATCCTTGAACCTGTCTCACAGTGCGACGTAAAACCACCGTTTTAGAGCCACGACCAAAGATATCGCCATGTTTCTCCCACGATGGGCATCTTTTGTCTGGGACAGCCCAAAATCGCACGGTGTATACATAAGATCAAGTCAAGAAGGCGTGGCCTTACCGACTGTTACACCTGAAAAGGGGGAAAAATTAGTGTGTCCACACGGATTTTATGTTTCCATCACTGCTGATCGGAGCTGGAGTCACTAAATACCCGTGAGTACTGCAGAATCATTTGTTCCATAAATGAATGCCGATTGTAACCTTTCCCACTGAAGACAAAAGCCAGATGTTAGTGGGTGTTAGTGGGTTTTTTTGTCCAATGGGAAACGGGCTTTAGAGAGCAGCTGTGGTGAAAAACACTAAAAGAGACTAAAAGAGATTACACAGTTTTTCCACACCACATTATGACAATTTGGATCTATTCAGGTATTATACACATTTACACACTGACTGGAGACCTCAGATAGTTACATTAGGACCCAACTGGGCTGACCCTGCCTGATTTCTGTTTCCGGTCACGTCAGATCGCTTCAGAACCTGAACCTGACAGTGTGTTTTCTGTTTAATTTAGTAACAGTGTAGTATTGTATTGTATTTGCTGAGAAAAACTGACCCATTGTTACACAAGAATACCTAAAGATAATATTCTACAATTTATTTTCAGAGGACTGCCATGCATGAAAACTCCAAATAAATTTGTGCTTATATTTTTATCCTATGACTAACTGTGACTGTGATCCTGAGTGTTAACAGAGTGACAGTCTGAGGAGTGCAACTGTGTTTGCAGACTTTCACCTCACTGGTTTGCCTACTCAGAGGTAATCAGTCAGGTCACATTAAAACCTATATGTCATTCAGGCAGAGCATGTCTAGGGATCTGCGGAACAGCCGTTGCTGTCAGTGTGAGAGCCATGAGGGAGAAAGAGAGGCTGCAACACATTCACATGTTCCAACCCTTGAAGCTAAGCTGCAGGCTCACTCACATTACCCAGCCGGAGAATGGCCATACCGGGTTAGATGACCCACTGGCAGCAGCAGTCACACAGTATGAGGGAGTTAATTTAGGAAATGATGTGAGGGTGAAAATATACGCACACACGAGGAAGGGGACTGGACTATGTGACCAACTGGTGTACTACAGAGAAGTGTGCATACACATACATTTTGCAACATCATGTCATTAAATAACAAGCACTCTGACATCCAGCTTCACTGCTGTATGAATAATATGTTTCAAAGAATAAATGACTCAAAAAGAATCATGTGAATCAGGTTAAAGGAGACCCACTATGCTTTTCCTTATTTTCTGTCATAGATCATTTTAAGATGTCGCATGTTCATATTAAATGTTGCCAAAGTTTCAAATGATGAGGTTTGCTACAAGCTGACATCAGCTTGTGACATATTTCTATATATATTCTTCTGTCCAGGTGCCTTGCTACTGTTGTTTACATTACATAGCCTAAACTGCTACATATTTCTACATGCTAATTTCAAGGAATGTAATTTTTCTTGCCAAAGTTGCTCATTTACCTCTGATTCCAGATTATATTTCTGTTGAAAATGTCCGGTTGTAAAGATTCTGGAAAAGAATTTTTCATTGGAGATTTTTACCGGTAGAAAGTACATGTAACTACATGCTAACATCTGGGAAATATGTAGATAATCTTGGTTGCAGAAACATGTCAGCCTTCATTGGTGATTTTCCAAAGCTAAGTTTGCTGCTATGCTCCATTACAGTTATTCACCAACTGCAGGTACACTGCTACATGTAGCTACATGCTAACATCAGGGAAACATGTAATCTTGGTTGCTGATGTTGTTCATTTCTCCCTGATTTCAGATCATATTACTGCTGGAACATGTGATTTTGGTTTAGAAGTTTTTATTGGTGATTTTTCACAGTAGAAAGTGGCACTATGCTACATTAAAGGTGCTAAAATAAAGCGTTTCAGGCAGAGGATTGACTACAGGTGTTGCAGCATAGACAGTAAAATGCTTTTTGAATACTGAACCATGTAAATGTGTAACAGTAGAAGCCCAAAACACAGATATGAGCTTGAAAATGAGCATAATAGGTCCTCTTCAAAAAAAATGAAAAAAGTCAAATATGAACTCACAGTCTAACTCAAACAAATGACAAAAGGTGAAATTTTCAATAGCAAAAAAAGTGTATGAGAAGAACACAAGTGTTGCAGGACAGGAAGCTTGGTCTCTGCTGTCAAAGTTTTGTGCCTTTTGCACCACCCACTCCCAGCTCTACCTTGAGAATTCTCTGCTGCATAGTGTCACACATTTTAGATTGAAAGTAATTCAAAGTTTCCTCCCAAAAGAAATTGCCATAGATAAATAAATAAAAATAGTACAAGAACATATTTACTGGGAGATACTGTTAAGCCACCAGGTATCAAAAGTTGGCACAGAATGCTTTAGCAGACTACTAGTCTTGCTTCCTTAGTCTTTGATCAAATATTTCCGCGTGTTTAGATGAAGTCTGAACACGTGCTGACAAGTTTTCTTGTTAAATGAAATAGGAAGTTGCAAAAGACGTGTTTACATTCTTCAGAAGAGTATCATTTTGGTTTTATCATAGCAAAACTCAAGTATGAAATTGGCACCTGTATCAGAAAATCATGGTGTAGGAAAAGGCAGTACTTTGCAGGTTGAGCATGAAAGGTCATTCTCGAACTGTAGTAGTTTGACAACAGTAACAGTAATTTGACAAAAAAAACTCTACTTACTAGCTTTATTTTCAGTTTGCTTTATTTTTCATCATATAACTGATAGGAGTGTGAGAAAATATAGATATGTTTGAGCATTGAGGTATTATATTTTGTGATACCCTACCCTATTGATACAACGTTAAAAAACATGGTATTGATTTCAATTAATGGTTTACATGCAAAGATTCACGGTAGTGGTTCATTTTGTGGTGTTTTTAAACCCCAGACCACCACGAGTTCCTTCAATGCTGTAATCCGTCTTCAGCTATTGGACTCTTTTACACAAAGAATTCAGGCCTATGAAACAGTTAGAGTCATAAAGGGCATGCCACTAGCATTGAGTTTGCCAACAATCACCTTGCTTACAGCATTGTAGGTGTTGAAATGTAACCCCCGTATTGTGATATGTATTGTATTACCAGATTCTTGCCAATACACAGCCCTAATAACTCAACTAATCTTCATCTCCATGACAACAAAGGAAACTCCATCTGCTGAAGCAAAATGAAGAAGCTCCGCAAAAAGGTAGTGAATGAACCTTGAGATATTTTTTGTCAAAATATTGCACTCTGAGATTCCTCATAGCATTTGCGCGGCATACTGAAAAACATAACACAAACATTGCAAAATTGCTTTTGAAAAAGCAAGAATTATTACAAGAGTTGTTTCAATACCAGTATCGGAATTGCCTCTGATACTGCCTGTAGAAAAACTCACACACACTGTCTAACTTGCAAAAATTATGATTTTAATGTGATGTTTTGGTAACTAGACCTCTGTGTGTGGGACTTCTTCTACAACTTGTGCTCTGATCATCCCTCCTCCACACATCTGTTTGGAAATGGATGTACAAAGTATTCTTTTGCTCCAATACTGCCTAAAATGTCGGATAGGGTATTGGAGAATATGTGTCTGTGCACTAATCTGATACCAGGATTTCTAAATAAACTTTAATGTAGTTTTATACCTGAATAAAACAGCAGTTTTTTTGAAAATCAATTCTTTTTCACTGCTCTAACAGTAGCCTACATAGCAAGTTTTGCTGTGCAGCCACGGGCAACTACTGCTTTAGAGTGATGAAGAAGAATTTATTTCTGGTAAGTAGTGTAAGTTCAGCTGAAGTTCAGCTGATACAAGCTCCGGTGTTGGAATTGGTATATGGAAGGATAAACTGGTATTATAACATCTCTAGTTGTCTCACAAGATGAATTAATGTGTAGTGTACCTACTTTTAACACCAGGTTTATCTGCCAGAGACCAGGTGAGTTTGAGAGTTGAACGTCTGCAGCGTTACAAGAGAATACAGTTTGATAATGGTGTCAGTGTAATGACAGTATCAATGACCCCAGTGCACACTACCTCTGTAGCTACTTCTGCTTGTCTTTCTCTCCATTGTCAGTGATTTCTGTAACCACTGTCCTCATTTCACAGCGTTTGGTGAAGCACTGCTGTCTGAACCACGTGCAAGAGTTTGCAGATTTTATATGAAGCAATCATGAGTCAGCTGATTTCAATGATTTAAATGCAGGTACTGTACAAAAATACTGTTGGCCTTACAAGACTGAGAACCACAAAATAATATCACAAAGGTTGTCACAAATCCAGCACTGTGTCATTTAAACATGCAGACTGTAAGCTCTCCTGACTGACGTAATTAATTATGACACTATCTACTGTGAAGTGTCAGTGCAGAGCATGTATGATAGGTCAGTCAGAGCTGTCAAAGCACGCCAACATAAGCCCTGACTGCCTCAAATCGAGTGCGAGGGCACAGACTGAAAGGTTACGGTTTCAAGTGTGCGCAGAAGTGACACACAGTGCGGTTTAGTGGCTTTTGGGCAGAAGTATTGATGACTCAACTTGAGAAGAGAAAGCAGTGCTTATTTATTGGACCCAATCGCACGCCCAGGCATCACAAGTCACAGTGGAAATATTCACAGGGAGGAGGAACTGCATCACCAGTGAACAGTGTGTCAAATGCTTTTTGCCGTTGTTTGGTTTTGATCACTTGTTTCCAAGTGTAAAAACATAGACTGGGTCATAAATACAGTCCTAAATTGAAGATACAAATTCTTTTAAAACGCTGAGCCAGTCCGTCTGGTAGCGTTTAAGTAGTGTTAATTCCACAACCTGCAACATCAACATATTTTCTGTCATACTCTGGCAGAAAAAAAAAAGCAGAAGGCTCCTGAGTGATGTTTGGATCCAACCTATGATTTATTTACACATGGGTGGGCCAGCTGTGTCATGCAGCCATTAGAGCAATCTGTTAAACACAGCGTTGCAATCTGACTATTAATGTGTGCTGTGTACTTTCACATTATGACAGTAGAGTGAAGACACCCTGACTGCTACACAGTGCTGGAACTAGCAGATTCAGCGCTAATGAGTGCATGACTTCTTAATTTATGGCCAAAATCATATTTTGTGAGGTCACCGTGACCTTGACCTTTGACCTTTAACTACCAAATTCTTATCATTACATTCTTGAGTCAAGGTGGACATTTGTGCCAATCTAAGGAAATTCCTTCAAGGTGTTCACTAGAATGATTTGGACACAAGACCTTTGACCACCACAATCTAATCAGTTGATTGTTGAGATTTGTGCCAAATTTAAAGACATTTCCTTGAGGTCTCCTTGAAATATGGGACAGATGAGGTCACAGTAACATTGACCTTTGACCTCTGGGGGCTTGGCACCTTCCCTCTGGTTGGTGCCCTGGGTAGCTGCCTATGTTGCCATGGGAAGATCACTCTTGCTGCTGCACCATTACACACAAACATATACCAGTGAAAGGCCACTGCTCAAATAACTCAGTCACAGTCTTGTCACAGTCGCTCAATACTGAGTGATCGATATTTATCTCTGGGATTACTATGGATTTCTTCTTGATTAAAACACTGAAATTCAACAAGTCCAAGGAAAACAAGCCCTGAGTGTAAAAGCAGGCGGGTGTTTTTTGAGTCCAGAACCTGACCTCACACCAACACTGTGCACCCCTAACCACAGCTTGGCACAGTGCAGACACTGATGGTATACGTATACGGCGGACGATTGATTTTTCCATCACGGCTGGAAATGACTAATCCAATAATCGGTTGAAAGCACCATATCTATAGGCAGCACACAGCCAGCTGGAGCTGGGCTATTTGTTTTCACGTATTGATCCTCTGCTGATGTGATTTATTTTTTTCTCACACTTAAAAAAGGAGCAATGACTTAAACAGAAACGCTCAACATACTCTTTGTCAAATATCTGATTCATCATCCATGCAGTCAAGCCTTCTAAGTGACTGCAGGAAAGCCTGTGTTTGCCATTTGTTAGTGTCATTACAGCTGTGAGCAGAATAACTGATGAATATGATGCCAAATTGAATGTTCATATCTCCGTCTATCCACTTCCTTATAAAGATAAATATGCAAACTGATATTAAAAGCAAAGATATGACAGGAGCCATTTAGTATTCGCCCGCTGGAAGTCCTTTCCTGCGTGTAAATTTCCCTTTCAGAGCAAACATGAAAAGTGTGACTGAGGGAAATTTTTCTGCTCTGTTTTATTCACCAGTCAATCAAAGGGGAATTAATGTTACTCATATGCAAATGTTTTGTTTTTTTAGTGTGAGTGGTTCAGGTTGGGAACCAATTTTCCCTCACTGTCAGAGAAGTGTTTTGTTTTCCCGTTAAGGCTGCATTAAACTAAATATTTTACATATTGACTTTGGATCAAATGACTGTGTAATGTAAAACAGTTGCTCTGAGTGACAAACCTACAAACCTACTTTCATATCGTGAAATTATGAGCAGTCAAGTGGGAAATGCTGAGTCAGAGATTTCAAGAATTTTCCAAGTTACAACTTCTCCAAACTGGCACAAGAACCAAAGAGGTTTGGAACCCCAGATGAGTAAGGTTGATTAAATTCTGCACAAAAAGAAATTATTAATTTCACATCTTTACTAGCCAGATGTCGCCTACTCCTACAGTGGAAAAAAATACTAACCCTCCAACTTGAAAAAATTAAGGATACGTCTCAGGGTTGGTTTGTTAAATTCTTATGTGTATGTACAGGGCACTTTTCATTCTGAAGGAGCCAGTGTGGATGCTGGTGTGTCTGGCTTTATTTTAAAAAAATAAAAATAAAAAAATAAAAAAAAATCATTTATTTTATGTGTACAGTTTGAATGTTTATCATTTTTTTCTGTGTAAAAAACATAAATTCATACACTATTTTTTATGATAATCTTTGCACCTTTCATAAAAAAAATAAATTTCTTTGTTGTTAATCTTTTTCTTTTGTATGGTCATGTGACTCAGTCACCAATTGACTCCCACTGCTGTGATTTACAAGCTGTGTCAGTCAGGTTGATTCATAATTAAACACACCTGTGTGTGCTGTTGTATTGTTTGCCAGAGCACACTGAAGAAGGGCCAGACCCAAAACATCTGTGTGGCAAAATTAAATTTGTTAAACTTGGAGTGCTGTTCCTCTCATCTTTTTGAACTTCACCTGATATCCCGCAAATTGGTGCCCCACCAGTGACGTTATGTACTTAACGTAAAGCTTAGGTTTAGGCAAGTAAACTTCCTATGGTTAGGTTTTGGAAAAGAAACATTGTGATGACGTATCTTAAAATGACTCAAAGTTCTCTCAAAGGTTCTGCACCTCATTCTCCTGGGGGAAGTCCCGGGGGAAAGTCCTGTGTTTTGTGATCCATCCACCACCCCAGCCTTCCCTCTTATGAGATGCTTCCCACTTTATTTTAACTGCCATCAGCATATCGGTCATGTGGTCATAACCTTCCAAAATGCGTGGGTTATTTACTGACTCATGATTATGTAGGATATATACACATTTTGGAGGATTAGTTTTCATAGGCAAACGTACAAACAGCGCATGAGAACACCCTGTTGCTTTTACAGACCAGTGAAATGAAAGATACATTTTCCAAGTTTTACTCCTGTGTCCCTGTGGCTTAAGTCTTATTGTTTTATCTCTCCCTTATCCTCCTTTTAATCTAAAGGTGGCCAAAGGTGTGTGTGGGGCTGACAGTCCACTGTAGCTCCACATCATGCTAAACTCGGAGCCCACCCCTTTTTATCAGTCCAATCAAATGCAATGGATTTGATGTAAATCCCTATTGTGACTGTATGCCGCTCAAATATACCATTTCACTGTGAAATATGTCACAGTGCAGAAGCTAAAAAGACACCCTAATGATCCATTACTCTCAGACAAAGGCCAGTGCATGACCTTGTGGCGTAACCCATACATTGCCATGGCTGTAAAAACAAATGGTACATTATAAATCAGATAAGAACTGCATTAAACATTCATATTCTTAAAGCTCCATTCAGTCATTAATGAACATAGTGTCAGATTAATTGATAATGAAAATAATCATTAGTTAAAGACCTAATTTAATGCAACAGCTGTTTCTGCCAGAGACACATTGCTCTCTGTGTGTTGCAGAATTGCTGCAGGAAAAACCTACATGACTACTTTCATTGCACTTTACACTGTTCAATTGAACAGGTAGAAATTCTCTGTGCCCCAAAGGTCACCCTCCTGTGCTGTTCTCCCTCAGCCTGAAGCCAAGTGCAGAGCAAATATTACAGTGACTGATGGAGGAGGCCAGCCTTCCTCTCAGATCAGCCCTGTGGAAACCTCTGGGGAAAAAAACGCAGACGCAAGCTGCTGCTATTTGCGGATGAGAGACGGCGTTGGCTGAAATGACACGTTGGTCGATGGTCTGCGGGAGGACATTGGCTTTTCTAGTGGCACACAGTTCTTGGAAGGCATGATAGATGCACATCTCCGCTCAGCGTCCTAAGCGTTTTTGCTCGTCTGTGGCTGCGCAGCTGCCACACAGTGGACGCGGCCTGCTAGAATGCCACTCTTAAGCTCAAAACAGAGCTAAAGGCCCTTCTTTATCCTGCCGCTGTTTCCTGACCGAGGTCAGCCTCTCTGCACACCGCAAATTACTCCCTGAAACGCTGGCAGACAGGGCTGCGGAGAAATAGCCATTTGTTTGTTTATGGTTCAGACTGTGCACTAAGTCCCCTATCGTAAGAGGCTATTTTTAGTTGCCTAATCCTTCAATGGATTCATAATGGCCAAAACTGGCCAGATGACAAAAATAAAAAAGCTTCATGTTAAAGAGTACACTAGGTTTATGTCTCATCTGTCATTATTTTGCCCTTTAAATTTCCATTATGAAAAAACAAATCTCTGCATCATGCAGTCTGGGTTATGAAACTGATACATATACACATCAGCCTTATTATAGAACATGAGGGCATTTATGGGACAGCGAGCATGTTGATTATGTATGATGAATCAGAGCTAATAGGAGTGGCATTTGAGCCATGAGTGTTAAAAACAACAGGTTCTTCACAGAGAGTGTCTGATTAATCTCCTTCAGAAGTGCTGGACGTCTCTCGCACAGACCCTGGACATTCTGCTCAGCTAAGCATTAACTGCAGCTAATCTGTTGAGGTGGGTGGGGACAAACATGACCACACACAGACTGCATGAACTCCCCCCTCAGGCTTTTATCAGGAGCAAACTCTTCTAACTGTCTAGAATCCTGCAGACATTAACATGAAGAGGCTGGGTATGGCCTCGACCTCTTGCCCTTTAATAGCTGTAAAGCGTCACCCTGGGACGTGGGACCTGTTTTCCCGTCATTATCTATCACTCCTGGGATGCACTGCCGTCGGCCAATGGGCACTCCAAAAATCCAAAACAACAAACCGTGGTGATGTTGTTTTTAACATATTCATACATGGTGAACAGTAAAATTTTTCAGTTGAATTGTTTTTGTTCTTTAAAGTATTTTTTCCTGCATAAATTCACAAATGCTCTCCAGGTATTGGTATGAAGTTAATCACAATATTAAGTATCAGTGGGGTCAAATTTTGATTACCCTTAAAGGATAAGTCTGGCTTATTACAACTTGTAGTTTTTGTTATGATTTCTATTGAAGGCAGTTGCTCAAACAACGGCAGCACAACAAAGTCAAGAAACAGGAAGTTGCAAACAAGCCAGCAGTTTATTCAGACAATCAAAGTGGTCAAACTAAAAGGGAGTGCACCTGAAATGTCAGCAATGTGCACTAAACTATTGCAAGTTTAGTCCCAGGTAGCCAAAATAATCTGCCCCAGTGCTGGCCAAAACTCGGCCTGCCAGAAGATAAGTTTGGCCGCTTTC
Source organism: Epinephelus cyanopodus (assembly GCA_026686955.1). Lineage (NCBI taxonomy): Eukaryota > Metazoa > Chordata > Actinopteri > Perciformes > Serranidae > Epinephelus > Epinephelus cyanopodus. The sequence continues at coordinate 34,960,631 of CM048925.1, read as the reverse complement.
AGCTGCTGTACTCAGCTGAAACTCTGGATGAATGATCCACCAGAATCAGGTCAAATAAACTGCCCAGATTCCAGCTAATGACACTGCCATCGCTGGGCCATTATCAAAAATGACTTGGCCCAGCATCGGCACAAACTTAGCACGTTGGGAGAACTAAGACAGGCTGTGTCCAGATGCCTGACTCAGCTGAGACTCGGGATGAATGACAGGCCAATTAGAATGGCCCGATACTGGCTGCCATCACTGGGCCGTTATCGGAACAGTCCTGACCCAGCATCAGCCTGAACTCAGGACGCTAGAAGAAATAAGTTGGGCTGCAGCTATTAGGAAGACCTAGCTGAGACTTGGGATGAAATGGCGCCCCAGAATCGCTGCCGACATTACCTGGCCCAAACCCTAAATCCCAGAAGTCGAGCTGTGTCCAGTTGCCTGCCTTGGCTGAAACTTGGGATAAATGATGCCCCAATATTGAGCTTATTAAACTGGTCCAATTCTGCCTGCTAACATTGCCATGCAGGCAAGCAAGGTCTAAATAACTTCATCCTGAAGTAATAGTGAAGATGTGTTCGTGCAAAATTGACCAGTACAGTCAGAAAGTACACCAGCTCTGACAATAAGTGCTAAGTCTTAGCAGATGAATGAACAGACTTGTGAACACGTACAGCAGGAGAAGTGATGTGGAGCCTTTCTGAACTCTCCACACTACAGTAAGACAAGAGCACACACTTAGGGATGATCTGATAGCAGGTGATTTATTTTCCTGGAGTTGATGAATGGGTGCTGTTCCACTTGTCAGAAATACAGTCATGGAAAAAATTATTAGACCACCCTTGTTGTCTTCAATTTCTTGTTCATTCTAATATCTGGTACCACTAAACGTATAATACAATGAACACAACAAAAAATGCAGCTGGTCACATAATACTTTATGTCCTATTTGACATTCTTAAGCTTAATTGATTCCCAGGGTATATAAGAGGCCATTTCATGTCACAAGCAGCACTGCACATGCAAAGGCCTAGAGTGGTTTCCTGCTTACATTCAAGCCGTAGCACAACTCAGAAGTTGTCAGCTCTCACAATAATGCCTAAAACAAAAGAATTATGTGAAGCCACAAAGGCAGCCATCTTGGCACTGCTGGAAATTGGCATGAGTGAGAGACAGGTAGCGAAAAAACTGAAGATCTCCAAGACAGCCGTTCATTACAACAAAAAAAAACAAGCTGAACATGGCACTACCAAATTGCTACCTGGCCGTGGCAGGAAACGTCTTTCTACCCCACGAGATGACCGTGCACTCATCCATTCCTGTGTCAGGAATCGTCGTCAGACCTCCAGGGACCTTAAAAATGAGTGGGCACTGTCGAGAAATGTGACTTGTTCGGCAAGGACAGTTCGAAACCGACTTGTTGAAGCTGGTTTGAAGTCACACAGAGCACGCAAGAAGCCCATCAATGAAAGGCAGAGGAAGGCCCGGTTACTCTTTGCTCGAGACCACAAGGATTGGACTGTTGATGATTGGGCTAAGGTTCTCTTCAGTGATGAATCCAATTTTGAATTGATGCCCACTCCAGCCAACTTACTGGTTAGGAGGAAGCCTGGAGAAGCTTACAACCCAGACTGTCTTGCCCTACAGTAAAACATGGGGGTGGATCAGTCATGATCTGGGGTTGTTTCAGTCTGAGTGGAACAGGGCAAATGCAATTGTGTGAAGGCCGAATGAACCAGGTCATGTACAGGACTACCCTTGAAAACAGTCTTCTTTCATCAGCTGGAAAACTCTTTCCTGCCTCGAATGACTGGATTTTCCAACAAGACAATGCCCCTTGCCACACGGCAAGGTCAGTTAAAGCCTGGATGGAGAACCACAACATTCGCACCATGCCTTGGCCTGCTCAATCACCAGATCTTAATCCAATGAAAACCTGTGGAAAATCATCAAACTCAAAATGGAGAACCACAAGCCCAAAAACAAAGAAAATTTGTTTGAATTTGTCCAACAGGAATGGGCTGCTGTGACAGAACAATGTCAGAAGCTGGTGGAGAGCATGCCAAGACGCATGGCTGCAGTCATCAAAAACAATGGTTATGCAATCAAGTATTAACTCTTGTGTGTATCATGTGTTTAAAGCAAACAGAAAAGAAAACATGGAATGCTTAAAAGTAGTGTTTTTGGCGGTACAATGCCATAGCTATTGATGTAAGAATTTAAGTAATTTTGGTTATTATCAAGAAAACCATGGAAAATGAATAGTTCTTAGTTCTTAAATTAAACTCTCATGAGCTATTTTTGTTGTTATCATTATAATTGTCCAAACAAATGTACCTTTAGTTGAGCCAGGCATTAAAATTAACAAGAAATTGAAGAAAACAAGGGTGGTCTAATAATTTTTTCCATGACTGTAGGTATTCAACCCTAACCAGCTGCTCTCTCTGCCCTCTGTCCATGGTGGAAGTCCTACACACGTCCCACTTCCCTGTGTGGCCCAGTTTGCTGCTCAATATGTTCTAATGTAAAGCCAGTCATCGACTCACAGCCAACAGGAGCTCAATAACACTGTGGACACACATGCCTGCCTCAGCCTCTGTAGAGGATGTGAATGTTATCTGCTATAACCCCTGAGTAGACTTCTCATTATGGCAGAGGCATTGTTCAGGATCCATCAGGAACCAGCCTCAAAGTATACGCAAGTGTTGAATTCACCAGAATTCTGACTTTTAAACATCTTCTAAATCTGAGTAGTGCTGCTTACTAAAGCCAACAGAAAAATTCATCAAGACATGTATGACCACAGCTTACTTGGACTGTCTTTTATTTGTTTGGGGGTTTGGTTTGTCTGTTGTGACTCCGTTTTTCTCAGCGTAGCAAGCAAAGCATTTCCACATTTGGCTTTTGGCAGCTAGTTGGCAAACTGGTTTGGGTGGAACTGAAGTCACTTCAGGGCAAGGTGGACTGTTGTACACTGGATGTGACCATATTCTCTGCTTTTTGTTGAATATTGCATCAAGTCGAGTGTCTTGGTCAAACTGAACACAGTTGACTGAATGAAAGCGTCACATTTGGACGGATCACATACGGCAATCACACCCCTCTGAGGGATGGATGATGATGTGAATATGTTATTCAGTCTCAAAACGTTGCCTGAATCTGGTTACGACACAGGCTTTGTAATAAAACATAACATTATTACAGAGGCGACGTGAGACTTGCACTTGAGGTGCGAAATTGAAGACTTGCAACTTACTTCAGACTCATCTGCTGTGAGACAATTGTGACTCAAGGCTGACTGCAAATACTTTTTTTTAAACTTGTAAGTAAAAAACAAAACTAGAGACTTGACTTGTACTTGCCTCTGAAGCCTAGACACTTGTCTTATACTTGTGCTCAGAGACTTGAGACTTGACTAGAGACTTGACTGACAGAGACTTGAGACTTGACTTGGACTTGCCCCATGAGATTAGAGACTTGACTTGGGCTTGTCCTCAGAGACTCCAGACTTGACTTGGACTCACTCTGAGACAGTAGACAGCTCTGTATTAGTGTAAATCTCTTGTCTGTCCTCCACACTATGAATGTCAAAGTGCTCTGTAGTAATAAAGTTTTTGCCCACATTACTTTCCAGAAATCGCGAGCTCATTATTATCATAAACAAAAAACATTTTGCAATATAACCAGATAACATACATCAAAAACACATGTGGAGTTTGCAGTACAATCACAACAAGTTCCAGATTTGTCCTGTTGAACATCATACAAATGTCTAAAAGACTGAGCTTTAGTAGTTCATGTCCTGATTTATTATGCACTGATTATGAAATACTGCAGCTGTGACAGCTCCACATTCCTGAGAGCATTTTGGGGCAGTGTCTCAGGTATTTCAGTCCCTGCTCACAAGCTTCAGCATGAGCATAGTTTACTAGCGTGGCTTAGCAGTGCCGCTGGTCCTCCCTCGCCTCATTTGGTGAACTCCTCTCACCTCTGCAGCTCGCAAAACTCATAAAAGCCCCAGCCCAGACTTCACCTGTCAGGGCAGCAGCTCCCAGTGAGTCATTGTCCATTCATCAGCCCTCCACTGACTGAAGGTTATTTGAGGGAAGAGCTGACGTCTTTGTATTTTCCCAAAGACACATTGTGAGCGTTTCACTCCTTTGTTTGTGATCTAGGAATCCACGCTCACACTGGGTAACATGAACACTGCCGACACGATGTCATTTGGTGGCATATGCAACAAGCTGACTTATTCTGAACTCTTTCACATCCTGTGTGACTGTCGTAATCTTGTTTCTAACAGTTGCTCGGGCTCGTCACAACAAACTCTCATCGGCGAGGTGACGGGAGTGACAGGGGTGGGAGTGGTGGGAGGGGTGGGGGCTGGGGGTGGAAAGGGCGACAGAGGAGACTCGTAAACAGCTCACAAAGCACCGGGGTTGCCGCAGGACATGCATCCCCTCCCATTCTTCCACAGACACTCACACACAGACGCACAAAGTGGAGGTGGAGGCGGTGGGGGCGGTTTGGACTCTATTTCACTTCCCCATTCCCACAGATAGAGAGGGCCACACACATTATTGCACCCCATGTGAAATGTCTATACTGTGCAGGAGGATTACTCAGTATGAGTAAACAGGTCGGTTCTGCATTACAGAGACCTGTCAGACCTGTTTGCATTGTTATTTTTTACATGTCAAAATAACTCAAAAAGATCTCATCAAGTTATTGTTGTCTTACTAAGCCCAAACATTTGCATCATACTGTACTACAGATGGTGTTTACGGAAATGTTTGAGTTGTAGAGATATGGCGCTTTATCCCATGGGTGCAATATTTCCTCCCCTTTTTATTACTTCTGCGATGTGTTTCCAATATTTGGACTTCCTGATTCATTCTCAGTTTTTTTATATGTTCTATCATAGGAAGTACAACACTAAACTGTATGTCCTGTGCAGTATCGTAGTTATGTCCATACTGGAGGGGCAGACAGTAAGGGTATGGAGGTCAGGGTGGTGTGACACATCTAAATTTCATGCAGGAGAATGCAGTTCTTTTCCTGTCACACACCTACAAATAACGTCTGCCTTTATATGAAAAGGAAGCACAATCTTTCTCTAACTTTAAACAAGTGTTTTAGTTGCTTAACCTTGACCATAAACCAGGGTTTGTGTGTCATAACCACAGTGGCCGCCAGTGCACATTTGGTTCCTTCATTACACTACGCTTGAATGAGCACAAAGTCAGCAAGGCACATTTATGAAACATCAGAATTCTTCTTTTATATTTATTTTATGGTGCTGTTAAAGTATCAATCTGGATTTATATTTCTCACCAAAAGCTACATTTTACAAGATAACACTGAACACATCATGAGAATGTTATAATTTATCTTTGCCCAGTACTCAATACAACCTCTGTGAGCTGTTGGTTGCGACAACATCTCCTTAGAGGCAACGATAAGCAGCTCTCCTCCTGCTGATTTCATTTTCACTTTCAGTACTTGTGGTACATTAATTATCAGTATTTCCTCATTACATAAGTAATCCACACAGCATTATATGTCCCCCAAATGATAACTTGCTGTTTCACATAAATCGTATATAAATGTCATTCTACAGGACACATGAGGGCTATATGATGTCATTATAAGCTCTGAGATTCATTTTGGCCAATCATAGCAGCAAAAGCACAGGTGTCATTAGAAACATTAACAATGGCTGCATTCCATCATGCAGGTTTCCTTAATGGCTTGGCTTACTGGAATGGATCTATCATTAATGTTAGTAGCTATGAAAAAAAAATGCTTTTGTGAGTAAGTGACTAATGGAGACAACAATTTCTGAAATTGGCCCAGTATTGAGTGAGATCGCTGTGTCCAGCAACCTCGCTACAGGCTGCAATGAAACATTTATGGGCAATTGTACACTGCTGATTTACATCCACTTAACACTAAAAGTGCTTGTTTTTGCCACCAACTGACTCAGATTGTTATTCTAAGTGTCTGACAATATTCTGGAAAGGATCCTTACAGAGAAAGACCTTTTTGTGAAGAGTAAGATTGTAAGATTGTTTTTTGTTTAACCAGAAGCAGCTGTGAAATCACTATCGCCAAACCCACCAAACTTCATTTAAATAAACAATAATTTTGTCATCATATAACACATTATATTGAAAGTCAACAGAAACAAAATAAAAGTCACAAAAACTGTCTTAGTTCCTTTTTCCACTGTTTCAAACATTCATCAGCTCTGGTTTGGTCAGAATAAACCTTAATTCACCCGGTTAGATGTGAAAATATGCTGGCTCTATACACACTAAAATTACTGTTTATTTAAGTGGAGTCTGGTGGGTTTGATGATAGCGAGTTTTGGGCTGTTTCTGGTTGAAAAAATTTCTATATCTGCAGAGATCCTTTCCATAATCGTATCAGACACTAAATATAAACAAAAACAAACACTACATTAACGTACATTAACGGAGCAAACATGCCCTGAGTGGTTACATTGCAGCCTGTTTCACAGATGCTGGCTGCTGCTCTCTCGCTCAGTGCTGAACCAATTTAGAAAATTGTTGTCCCCATAAGTCACTTAGACACAGATACATGGGAAAATAGGGTCCAGAATGAAAAATATTGAAGTTACCCTTTAAAGAACAGCAGAGCCTTTCATTATTTGTATTGGAAACAAGTTAAATGCGTTCACCCTTCCTCGTTCATCTTTTTAGCGAAAACAGGAGCCCCAGGACTCATTAAATACCAATAAATAAATAAAAAATGATTGGTTTAAATGTTGTGTTTTTTTAAATGCAGGTAGCAGTAAAAAAAAAGGTTGCAACAAGATCAGTGAGGCTGAAAGATGTAAAGTACAACCAATGAGTATTTCTATACACTGGTATGAATTTAAATCAGTTTCCTTTAAAGGCTTCTAGTAAAATCCTTAAAAGACTTCTTTGCCTTCTATGAGTGCTGACTGGTGACAGGATTAACACTTTCATAAATGCATGACTTGTCATGAATCAATAAACAAATCTATATTTCATGAATTTAACTTCCAAATGTTCAAATGAATAATTCACAAAGTAAACCAGATGTACAGCCATTTCTTGGAACAGCCACGGTAATGGGATCACCTACTTTCAGAGACGTATCTCTGGGGCGACTCCAGCTCTTTTCACATTTGTAATCTGATTACATAATTTTATGAATACAGTACAAGACGCTTGCAGTGGCGCTGTCTTTCACTCCTGCGCGCACACACTCACATAAACACACACACAGAAGAATGCTCTGAAGTCTGAAACTTTTTTTCACCCTGTGCCTCTGAGTCATAATATGAAGGAGGAAGCCAGGAATGAGTCAGAGAATGTTCCACAAGCCTAATAGTACATCTCAGTGCTGCATGAATGACTCTCAGGCACTGTTTGTCTCTTGACACAATAAATAAGTCTGTAGTGATGAGACTGAGCTTGCTGTCTGGTGTCTGGTGACATGTTTTTCCTCAATAAAAACTACTAGGGATAAACACTGATCTTTTGTTTATAAGAAAAAAGAGGTTTCCTGAGGTGAACCGGTTTTCCAGTCTGTGTGACAACATCATACATTGAGTGCAAAAACTTGAAATCCGAAGCACATGCATTGTGTGTGGTAACGCAACACCGTTCTGCACTAAAAAATCTGCAAAATACATATACGGCCCTCTCCGCAGCCGCTCTTTGAAATTCCACTCCACGCCACAAATTAATTGGCTTTGCAGATGAAAGAGACGTGCATTGTTAAGTGTTAAGTGCTGAATTGAGAGGCTTAGCGGAGCAGCGTCACATCAAAGCTAGGCCAATTACATCGGGTATCCCTGCACCACTGAGAGGAGCGAGGCTCGCCTTGAGGGGGGGGCGGGGGATCCTGGGTAGTTATCAATTCAAGCTTTGACTCAAGTCTGTCAGAAGACCGTGTGTCTGTCCCGCTCACACTCCACCTTACACATGAGGAAGCCTATTGTTCAGCACCAACTGGATTTATGAGTCATTTACACCCTCGCTAATAATTTCAACTGAGCTGTAATATTCAGACTACACAGGCTACTCTTTGACTTCACATATCGAGGTTTATTTCTGCCTCCGGATCAGCTATCAGACCAGTCTTCAAAACTCCACATTACATACATGGACAACGGCTCAAAAATACACTATGAGTGCATTGACAGACACTACGGCTAGGCATGTAGAACACTTGTTCAGAGTTAGAGAAAGATTGTGGTCACAGTTTCCAAAACGGAAACATTAACTGCTGGATTGTACCAGAACACTATACTTTCCCCTACACTTCATATACAGCACGCGACTTCCTGCACAGGCACCCATCAGAGCTGGATGTAAATTGGCTCTGTAGCCAATGGTGCCTTAATACAAGGGCTTACTGGGGCTTAAGTCCCAGGGCCCGGGCCTCTAGGGGCCTCACGAGACATGAGCTTATTAAAAAAATGTTTAAATATGTATGTTATAAATAATAATATTGTATATTTGCACACGGCCATGTACAGTATTAGGTGAGGGAAGTCACCAAGGTTTCCCATGCATAGCTTCAATGTGTGAATCTGTGTTTTAACTGCTCAAATCACAAATCAGGTAGCCATAGCATTGTGAGCAGGCTGTGTGCTGAGGACAACTGCAGGGGAAGCACCCATAGTGGATGGGATTTTTTCAGGTTTTTTATTGAATAGACTGATCTTCCCATGTTGCTGCTGTGCACACAGCTCTTTTTGGCTGATAACCTAGCCATGTCTTTGCTTATTGTTGACATACTGTCTTCTATTGATGATGTCCATATTCTGCTTACTGATAGATAGGCACTCCATTTACTCTTTGTTGGTGTCGGTTGATGAGGGTCTGAATTCATGTTGCCATGGCCAAGGGCCCAAAGTAATGCCAAGACCCCCATGACTGTACCTGTTCTGGAGCACCAAATCAAACACTCTCTACACACATTTAAACTCAGTAACCAATCAAAGGTGTTTGTTTGGAGCACGCTTTGACGTCCTCACTGTTGCCTTATAATCATAAGAGTGGCTGCAGGTGAGAGCAGTTTTATTACAGAGGTGATTAATATAATAGCAACACATTATTACTTTTCTTATTATCATTAATACTACTGTATTATTAAGTATGATTCTGATTTTAATGTTAATTATTCTGATGAAAGATTTGTGCATTCGCAGATAGTTTTATCTAAATTCATATATTTCTGGGTTCATCTTGACCTTGGAAACAGTAAAGCTGTTGATTAGTTGTTGATTGCATTTTCCAGAAAAGTGCCCTCCATTCCACATTGTCCTTTATGAAATTATATTAATGAATGTATACAAAATAGTGTTAATCTGCGGTCCATTTACTTTCTTTTTCCACAGCTTTTAATGCACAGCTCTTAAGGCTAATGCCTTAAGTCCTCACATGTAAAAGCTGCAATCAGAGGATGTTTGAGATTTTGTCTCATAAATGATTCAAATGCTCAGCTGATTATCAATCAAATGAAATCACTGTTTGATCGAGGGATCAATTCAGTGTTTCTGAACAAAATAAACCTGTTTTGTTCCCAAAGACAGAATCATTTTGATGCAAATCATGATGCCAAAAATGAACAAAATTACCATGCTTATGATTTTACTCATAATCCTGAATCCCTAATTCAGTGTGACAGGTATTCTGTTTCCCGTCAAAACACTGGCCCACCAGCAGGTGACACATAATGAATCACCACATCACAGCTATCCAAACAAACAAAGAGAGTGTGTGATGACAGCACTCAGGAGAACGTCCCTCTAACTCAATATACTGCAGAAAATGTGCACATCAGTGCAAAACTGAAGTTCTTACAGAGACACAAGAGGCTTCATCAGCAGATCAGCAAATTAAGTGCTTTAATTGCAGTGGGGATACTTAAACTGCTGCTTCTCTTTCTCCTGAGTTTAAGCTGTTTGAAGCAGCATCAAGACGGCACCAGCTCAAGCATTCAGCTAAAGAGATGACCAGCAGTAGACTGGCAGCGGCTTCGCTCACTCGTGCCTACTGTCTCTTTTCTTGCAGAGAGATGAATGAGGACTCCTATCATTTCTACCTATTCTGCTGCTGAATGAACCACAGGGGAACTGCAGCCATTCATCAAGCTGCTGGGCAGCTCCTGGAAGAGCCCCACTGTTTGAAGCAGTGCCAACTTGGTTGGGCTATTTAGTGCGCAGTGGGTGCAGGGAAAAATAGTAACATGGAATTGCACAGAATCAGGAATTCTATTGCAGCTATTTGAAAAGACAGATCTCTGTACTGCATATAATGTTTAAGGAATCCAAACTAAACACCAAATGCATGGCTTGAATTTTGCTTTTGAGGTCTGCTGCACAAATGTTTCCATACAGATCACTGAAACATAAAAAAAATATTGCCATTTAAGAGCATTTGCTTCTCTGAATTTTTACTCTGACATGCTAATTTTCAAAAAATAGTGAAAACCAGTATTTTTAACAAGACTAAACAGTCATGCTAGCTGCTCATATTAACATGCTAGTAATGTTCACCATCTTAGTTTAGCATATTAGTATGCTAATATTTGCTAATCAGCACCAAACATGGCATTAGTTTTGCAGGTATTAAGTAATGAACCAAACTGAAATGTTGACCTCATGGTGGTAGGAAAGGTTAGATGATCACCTAAGTCATGACAATTTGTCTTGAAGGGTACATGCATGTCTGTACAAGAGTTCATGTTCATAATAAGAGTTTATATTTCACTCAAAACAAAATATGTCAACCTCATGGTGGCACTAGACACATTGGAATACAAATTCTGTGCCAATCCATTATGTAGGAGTTGACATATCTCACTAAATAACAGAGAAAACCTTGACCTTCAGGTGATCACTCATGTTATTAAGAGTTGCTGTGGGGATTCCAAATATGTAAACCAAATTTCATGGCAGTCCATTGTAGCAGAAAGGGGAACTTAAACTTTGTTCAACTGGGATAAACCTACGCTACACCGTCATGCATTTGACAAGACCCATCACTTAAAATAAAAAGTGGTAACCTAATGGTGGTGCTATGGAAAAGTCTTTAACCCAGGAGACCTAAACCTAACCTCCGAAACTTTATGTTAATTATGTAACTTAACGTTAAGGATGTGACATCATGTGTGGGGTGCTATTCGTTAGATATCATACAAACTGTTGTATGTGAATACGTTGAGGTATTTGCCATATGTAGTGTATTATAGGCACATATTTCATGTAACATACGTAACATGACATATGTCATGTTAAATGTGTCATACTGACCTAGTAACAAACATACTACTTTAACCCACACCACAATATTTTTTTCTGAACCTAACCAAGTGCTTATGTTGGATAAACCTAAAAAACCCTGAAAACTAAGTATACTTACGTCAAAAGTTTCATTTAAAAAGAGACTGTATGCATGTTATGAGTGGAAATGCCATCAAGCATCTAAAAAAGACACTGTAGGGGTACCTAGAGCATCATAGTTTGACGCGTAGAGCCACTGAACAAATATTGATATTTCATCAGTTAGGAGTAAGAATGTGTTGCCAAAGTTGGTACGATTCTTCCTCTGGGAACCATGCATGTCTCCAAAAGATCGCCTCCGAATCCATCCAATATTTGTAAAGATCAAAGTGGTAGAGCGAGCACTAAACAGAGCACTACACTGACTGGCCCTTCAACTGACTGGTCTTTCAATTCATAGAGCCCAGCTGCAAGCATGGCTGAAAAGTATAAATTCATTTAAGAGCAAAATCTATTTTTGAAGATGATCACACAATTTATGGTATCCCTCATGAATTGTGGAAATAGAACAGAATATCTCCATCCCTCTGTTAATGAGTTGATTTGGTTTATAAGTACAGGTGTAATTTTTTTCTTTCATCAAGTTGTGCATGTTTCATTTTGTAACCTAACACTTGCACACTTCCCCAGTGGGAAAATGAAAGCCGTTGTAAAATCATCAGGCATCAGTGAAACCCTAACCTTCCATGAGGAAGACCACTCAATCACCCACATGAATCGTCTCAGCGGAACCTCAGTGATTTATTTCACAATCCAATAAAAACGCTGGGTGCGAGAGTGGTGGAATGGAGGGTGGAGGTGGGGGATGTCTGTCAATGTCGCAAACCACCAAGACGTCGGCCATTTAACCGCCGATCGACCAGGTCTCCTCATACTCTGTTGGCCAGCAGGTAGAGTCCCCGCTGTTGATAAGGTGGCTGTGTATGGGAGGCCCAACAATGCACAGAGGCGGTAGGCTGAAGGAACCCATCAATGAGTTCCTTTCTCCCTGGGGAGCCACTGTTTACTCAGCACAGTGCGAGCTGGAGAGCAGCACAATGGTGTTGCTGGGCCTCTGCGCCTAATATTGATGTCATACTACTCATCTCCACATTATCCCTGCTATTGATTAGTCTGATCTCAGCCCGGAGTGCTGGGGAACAACAACAAACAGAGCTCTTTTTTCTCTCTTCTCTTTTCCCGTCTCATCCCACTGACTCCCACACACTCCGAGAGAAACCGATTCTTTTTCCCAGCCTTCTCCCTGAATCCCCTACACCCTCCGTTCATGGTTTATCGATCAGAGCCGCATCAATACAGCTAGGATTGTAAGGTCCTGAAGTGCACAATCACACAGAATGAGTAGCAGCTTTTCATCCCTTGTGGCTAAATTGGTTTTGCAGCAAAACGATCATTAAGAAGACACGGCTTGGTGTTCACAATGCAACTGCTTTCACTCAGCATCGCCATTCGTTTACTGAAAACAGAGTAGACCGCTCAACATTGTAAATGTTAACTGCATCTGCATTGACTCAACTTGTGTCAGATCTGATGATTTGTTACAGACATGTAACTTTGTACAGAGAAACTTTGCTGTCTCATCGTGCTAGCAGCTTACAATTACTCACAGAGAACCCTCGGCTGCCAGGAGCTTTACAGTAAGTGGAAAATGTGAATCACCCACTGTAACGCTTCAACCCAGAAAAAAAATAAGTGGAAATGTAGGCTGGGCCCGCTACCCCTCATTGTTTCCACACAGGGAAATGTACAGGGGTTTAACATTCATAAAATCAGACTGTATCACATCCCTGACTGCAGAATATCTGCCTCCGCTGAGCAGGGAAGTGGGCAGAACACTATTTTGATCTAATGCATGATGAGTAAGTGTATGGCATTTAGTCAAAGCATACCAAACAACACACATTAACGTTAATGCTCCACACTGCAGAACACTGAAATCACCGAAGTAGTTGCTAAGATCTACTGCCAAGTCTGACGGGGTTAAGAATCAAAAGGGGTTTTAATGATCTGAGCCGTGTATCCAAATTATTTAAACTACGTCGTCAAGGCTCTGTATGCTGCCTCTGAGGGCATTTTAATATGCAGGACTGCTTTATGGCTGAATAAGATTTACAGAAGTGTAGCACCAATGTGATAAAGTATCCTAATTTGTCAGGCAATTAGTGTATTGGATTAGACAGTCCAATCTAAATACATCTATAATTGCTTCTCAGTTGAGTGTCCAAAAATATACTGTATCATGATATGTAAATGGATATTGCAATATAAAATTACATATACTGTAAAAGAGGCCTGTGTCATACCACCCATTAGCACACTGTGAAAATAAAACACAATTCTAAGCATGAACTAGAATGTGGAATTGCTACAAAATAACAACAACAGACTTTTACACAACACCAGCATGGCGAGTGCAACTGGTAATTCAGATAACCCAACTACCAGCCAGTTCATATGAACATTTGAAGGAGTTTCATGAACAAATCAGTTCAGGTTCCAACAGAAAAATCTTGGGAAATAGGGAACTATGAACATGAGGTAGTTTATTTTAATCAGTGTGAACTGAACTTTGAGCTCGCTCTTGTCAAGTGTGACTGTGCAAAACAAATGACATCACTGAGCTGTACCTCTACATGACCGTGGACTCCAGGTGGGAGCAGCAGTGGCACCTTTCACTGTGTGACACAGGAACACAGCCCTGGCTCTTCCTGTGCTCTACTGGCCCTCTGCCTGGACTCTGCCACTCATTCGTGTTTCCTTTCATCCTCGCCTCTGACATCAGCGCTGCCCGCGGGGCCTCGGCCCGCTGTCTCACTCCAGCTCAGCCTATCTAAGGTTTCACGTGAAGCAAGGTGTAGTAGGAGGATAATTTGTCCTCTGATGTCTGGCGGGTCACAGTATCTCCCGGAGCTAAAAATACACCCCTCGTGTGTCCGCCTTCATACGTGTGCAGAGGGAAGCCCGTGGAGGGCCGACGGAAGTTTACAACCAGATTATTGATGACGGAAAAACAAATTAGAGACATCTCTGAGCAGCCTGGGGAAACAACATACCCCACAGTGTGCCAGAGTAACTGTCATGTTGATGGCTCACTTGGAGAGTTCCTTAAGCGGTTTTCTCTTTCAGATCACGCCTTCATCTGGGCTGATATTTGAGGATTTTTAAGTGTAAAATGGCAGGATGTGATCACTCATATCAAGCAGATGTATTCCACGCACACACAGTGTTGCCTTGTCGCCTTAAATATACACCTGGTTAATTATTCACAGCCCTGAGGGGCTGCAGTCTAGCAGGGTAGCTGCCTGCGTAAGGACCTGTCTTTCCTGATTGCATCTCTCAAGATTTCGTTATTCTGGGCACAGAGTCAACGATAGGCGCGTCATCAGAATTTTTTTGGTTTCTAGGAAAGGGAGGGGAGGAAGGGGTCACACAGCAGTTAAACTGACAAACCTGGCTGAGAGAGCAGCTAGGTGAACGAAGCCTCTGAGTGTGAGCGGCAGGGTAAAGGCCGGCCTGTGAGGCTTGCTGGAAACAGATGTCAAACAGGAACTTGTGTGTTTAACGTCTCCTCTGCAACAAGCTTCCTGGAGACACAATCTGCCTCGGCTGGGGCCGGTAAACTGCTGCCTCATACTTTACCTCGGTCAGCCTGTGACCTACTTTTTGCTGGGATGTGGAGAGTCAAAACAAAACGTACAAAAAACAAAAGGCGCACCCGCTCGCTGGTTGATTTGGAAAGAGGTCTTTGTGGAGTGTCTTGAGGGAGTGTTGGGACAGCGTCTGTCTTCTCTAGCTGCTTCCTACATATGGGCAAAAACACAGGCCTAGCTCAAATGTCATTCAAGGAAAATGTGTGGAAAGATCTTGAGCAGCCACAAAAATAAGCATTTTTAACATGACCACAGGCAACAGTAGTAACTTTTCATTATAGAAAAAGAACAGGCCAAGCCACCATGAATGAGCCAAGAGGAAAAGGGTGCACCTGCACAAACAGAAACTGTGTGACAATATAGATCACACTGTTTGACTGACAGCTGATCTCTGAGGTGCGAAAACACCACAGCAACAAACCAAAACCATACTCATATATTAGGTTAAACAGAGAAGTAGTGCTGCAGGGTTGATTAAAAATCTGTTCAATTGTTTCAGTATTGGTTTCACTGGAAATGCAGAAAAATCTGCTGCATATTCAAGACCAAAGCACAGTCATGTGAGAGATGTTCATTTCCTTGTCAACACTAAAGGCTCAGACTCAATCTCCCAAACAATAAGCAGAGAGTAGTTAGGGCTGAAATGATAAGTGAATTTCTTGTTTACAGGCTTCAATGGAAAAAAAACCCCAACAACCTTATTTTCCTCATTCTTTCTGTGCTGATACACCTGTATTCACCCCTCTACCTGAGATGTTCTGAGAGTGGTCAGTGTTTCCAGGTAGTCCGTATCTCTGCATCTCTGCACTGTCACTGCACCTGGGGAATAACTGTAACAGAGTGTAGCTGCACTCTCTACCGTTAAAAACCACAAATAAAACCATTTAAACCAAAACATGAGACATTGCCGGCAGAAACATGATCCAAAATGGAGGACAAATTATCAACATCAAACTGAGACTACAGGCTTCTCTGGTGTTAGCATGTCGCTACATGTAGCAGTTTACTTGCAGTGGTGGTTGACTGTAATAGAGAATAGCAGCACCTTCTACTGTGAAAAATCACCTATAAAAGCTTCTCAACCAAAATCTTCACAGCCAGACATGTTCCAGCAGGAATATGATATGAAACTGGGGAGAAATTAACAACATTAGCAACCAAGATTACAGGATCCCTGATGTTAGTATGTAGCTACATGTAGGAGTGTACTTATGGCCAGGAATTTTATTTTTACAAATTTCCTGCTTTTCTCTGTCTCATGGAAATCCCCTAAACATGACAGCTGATAAGTGAAGAACAACAAAAAACCTGCTGTTTTTGAGTTATCCCTTGTACCATCTAGAAAAATATGAAAAGATAAACCTCACCAAAGTGCGTCAAACCAACTACATCATATTTAACTCTATCTCAACAGGGTAAAAATGTGCATTACACAAGCTGGAAAGAGCTCGGAGTTTGCACCTCTACCAAGGTTGTACGATAATCTTAAAGTGCTCCTTAATAAATGAAAATGTTCCTGGATTAGAAACAAAAACACATAGTGAAAGGCAATTATGGAATACATAAAATGGATTTGTCTGAGTAAGTACTTAATAAGTAATTTGCAAAAATGCATTTGAATCCACTTATTTCTTGCTCTTTGTTTTTAACTAAATTTCACTTAAATCTGTTAACTTTTCTCTTCTTTTAGATATCCTGCTGACTGCCCAGCTAAGGGGCAAAGATTAAGATCATTTCCTGGTAGTAGGGAAACACGGACGGTGCACATGTTAGGGTACAGAGGCTGCTGCTCTAATGTGTCAGCAGGGGACATGGATCAGTCCAGCAGCCGGATAAAGGTGATAAAGTGAGCAGGAACGGCACCCTGCTGAACACATCCACGCTGGCTACTGCTGACGTGAGAACAGCATGTTCTTTGCTGTCTTCTGACTGTTCATTCAATAGCCACAGTCAAGTGATCCTCCCGTAGACCACACACACACACACACACACACACACACACACACACACACACACACACACAACATCAGACAACCAAAACACCCATCTAAAAAAAAACTATGCTATTAACTTTTCTGTCTTCATGAAATATTGTCTGTTTGCACTTTGGTTCAAAAATCCATTCTATCTTCCAGTACTAGAATAAATGACGTGTCTAGCTGTCATTTTTGTGCAAAGCTCCAGCGTCTGCCATGCTGAAATCAGAATAAGTGCACTGACATTTCCCAGCGATGGTAATTGACATGCGGAGAATATCACTGACAGGACAGCGGCGGATTCCCACAGAGTCATGGATTATTGTTCTCTCATCAGATCAGTGGTCAGAGAGGAAGACTCAGACGGCTATTAATCATTACACCTCCTCTCATGATGCGTCTCTCAGGTTGAGGACTGACTTTCACCAGATCCTGCCTCCGTCAGCAGACATGAGTTTGTACGTTGCTATAAATTAGAGATACTCAACTTGCTTTGCCCAGAGGCCATTTTTGCAAAATGACAGGAGGCCATTGGCCACTTAATAAACACACAGTAATGATATTAAAGAGAAAGATTTTCAACCTTTAAACATTCGCAGTCCTCACTCATCTTTGTCAACAGGGAAATACAGTCGCAACAGCCTCGCACAGGTCAAGTGTACACTGGGGCGTATGTAGAATTTGAGCACTTCTGGGACTTAGCCTTGGCATCTGATAGTTTAGAGGCAGTGGTGGAAGTGCTTGGAGAACAGTGGTGAGAGGATGGACTATCAGTGTGAAGAAATGAAGGAGAGACACAACAGGTGAATAAGGTAAAACTTATTGCCTATAGATATCACCATGAAACTTCTCTCGTTGATTACTTACATTAAAACAATCATTTTTTGTATTACAAGTTTTCTGTTCAAATATGCAGATGATGCATTATCTAATTAAATATGCACTGATTTGCATAAATTTCCAGAACAGAAACCTGGGCAGTGAATAAAGCCAGGTTCAACATTTTTGTTTCATGCTGCTGACTCAATAAAGTCAAATGTTTTACTGGGGAACTTTTGGAGATTTCTTTTTATCACTCCATAAATCAAAAAATACTGTCAACAGCCAATGAAAAAAATCAATTTCCACCATGTTTTTAGGAATAAGATGTAACATAATCAGGCTATGAAATATAGCCCTCTGTGAAAACCTCCAAATTATAGACAGGAATAAAACAGGAAAGTTTGGTGCTGTAAGTGCTCTGAGGTGGAAATTTTTGACTCAGAGTCTGAGAAAAAAATACATTTTGAGAAAAAGATATGTAGTGTGAAATGCCATATATTTATATTAAAAAAAAAGACACACAGATGAATAGGGTAAAATGTTTAACTGAAACTTCCCCCTTTAATAATAGTTTTCTGAACTTGTATGTTGAAATATGCAAATGAGACATTATCCAAATAAAAATGCACTTTTTGGATACATTTCCAGAATGGAAATCAAAACTATAATAAACACTTAATGTGCATTTTGGATATTTGCCTTCACACAAGCAAAAAAGGCCAAAATTTAGTAGTGTCTCCAATTTTACTAGTCAAATCCAAAGGAGTAGATTACAGGGAGGATGCAGGGGTCATGCCCCTCTCAATATTTTGAACATGTGCATTTGTCCCCCCCAAATAAAAACATAAAAGTACAAAGGACTTTTATTTTGATCAAATTAATTGATGCAGATAAGAAACAATTTGGTGCAGTAACCAAAATTGCAGGAAGTGTTCAAAATGTTCTTACAGAGGAATCCTGTATGTAGAAACAAAATCTATGCCCTAGTTCAAGTCTGTCCCCTGCTTATGACTAGTGGAGTTCCAAAGACTTCTTTTTTCATATTTCATGAAATCCGATGCATAGTTTAAAAATAACAAGGCATTAGGTTCCATTTCATTTCTGAATTTCTGAGAATGCAGGGAATGATACTGCTGGCCCTCTGTACTCCACACACTGCCCAGCTTGACTCACATTCCCACTGACATTTGTTTTATTACTCATCATGAGCTTATGACCTCAACGTTTGCGGCCGGAGGGTGAGCAACAGGGTGGCGGGGGTCAGGTGGGGGTTGGATTAGGTCGCTCGGTGCATGGTCGAAGACGGTGGCCTATGAGAAGCTGAGACGAGGACTGCCTGTCAATAAGGGGATGGAAGGGGAGGGGCGAGCAAACGAGGAGCATTAGGGTAGGTTAAAGAACAAAACAGAGAGGAAAGTGGGAGGGAGAGGTGGGACAGACGGGCCATGGTGGAAGTGGCTGACTAAGGCAGGGTTCACCGAGTTCAGCTAGTAAATAAGTGACTGACTTCTCCGAGCACATTCCAAGGCTCCACCTCACCCTCCCGCCCAGCGTCTTCTCGGGGGGATTCCTGGGGTTTCTGGGGCTGCTCTCCGCTCCGTGTGTCAACATTTCCAGACTGCGCTGCCAGCAGTGAGGGGGGGGCTGCTGCGTGGCTCATTCACTTTTAGCGGGTTTGCTGCACATGAAGAGGGGAAGGTCCACATACCGCCTGCCCTCCGCCCCCCCCTCTTCATCCCCTAACAAAAACATCCTGAGGGTCCCAGTCAATCGGCTTGCTGCGGTAAATGATCCAGTTCCACCAGAAACCTCACACACGGCTGGAAAAAACACTGACTTTCTCACTCCCATTCATGCAACACACAAAAATATTTCTCCCAGCCAAACATGGCTGTCAGTCGTATATGCAGATTAATACACCCCTGAAGCAATGCAGAATCTGGCCGCGGCACCATCTGCCTCGGCTTTTGCTAATCACCTCAGCCAGATGGGTTAGCAGATCTTTAGGAAGCTTGTTTTCCTGCTCAATAAAAAATGTGCCATATCAGGCCATAGTACAGAAATCAGCGCTGCTTTTTCTTTCAAATCTAAAAAGGAATATTACACTCAATGCCTTTGAGCGATCCCAGGTGACAGGCTACAAGATTGCTGAGCGTTTCAGGTTTGAGAGCCGACAAAATACCAGAGGGAAATGTCTGTGAAGGGCAAAAAGGTAATATGACGGTTAACGAGGAAAAAAAAAATCATATTCAGAGCGGCCTGTTCAGAAGGTAGGGCTGAGCTAATGACATACACATATACACAGCTTGACAATTCAATGAGCGTTCTGAATCAGCAGCACTTTCTCACTGAAATTTGAGTCTCAGCACATCTGCTCTTTATGAAGTCTTCATCTTATTTGGATTTTTTGCCACATCAGGAAAAAAACAACGTGTGGTTCTTTAGCTCTGTAGTGCAAATCATTTCATTTTTCCAATCAAATTGACGCTCTGCGTTGGCGCACTCCGCCTGAGTCAATGAAATGAAGCTTTTTAATTTGATTTCTCCTGTATAATAATAGACAAGGTGAGAATTTGGAGGCCCGGAGCTTTGCTGGTGGTAGGTTTGCAGGTTTCAGCCTGTTTATTGATGATTTCAAACCTCAGCCGACAGCAGCTGGGTTGTTTTTACATCCCTGCGTGGAAGACAGGCTATAGGTCGGACATTCCTGAGCCGAGGCCTGAAATCCTGAGAACAGCGCCTGAAGTAAACTAGCTCCGAGACAATGGAGAGAGGTTGAAGGTGAGGAGAGTGGGGCCTTTGCAGCTACTAATATATTCCAAGGAGATTTCTAAAGTGCTCTGCCGCCAATTGCCCCACATAATGGTTTCCATGGAGATGGGTCCTCGGATCCAGGGCTGCCGCACAGAAATGAACCAGCGGAACAATGACCCCAACTTCCACCACGTTACAGAACATTTTTCAGCCGCCTCCTTTTTTCCGTTCTGTGTCAGAAGGTAAGTAAACTCTGATTTACAGAAAAGAGAATCCGCTTTTGTCTGTTGTTCCGTTTCCATCTCTGCTGTTCCCATGGTCCATGGATACAGCCTCAAACTTCCTAAAGCTTTTTTTTTTTTTTTTTTTTTTTTTTCGCTAGAGGCATCCTTTCAGCCTTCGGTCTTGAGAACACAGTAGGAATTTGCATGCATCAATAGTTTGGAAGAAAACAACATCCTTAACAGAATCCACAAGTCTGGGGACCCACATCCCTTTGGAGGGGTCATTTCAACTTTGGCCACAGTAAAATAATTGGAAAATTTGCATTATTGATTTGAAGCAGCACTCTAGTACCTACTCTAGTCTCTTATGAGCTACTTATGAAGCCTTTTTTCATCTTTTTGCAATTTTTCATTTTTCACAGTTAATTAACATTAAACCAGACAATCCACAATGTAGTTCAACAGAAAGAGAACAAAGGGATGGAAAGAATCGCACTCTTTAGAGAAAATAGCTTAGTGAGCAGAGCGAGTATGTAATGTCAAGCTGAAAGAAAGAACCGGGGGTAAGCTCTGAGTGCCATACTGACCACAGGCATAGCTTTGGCCCCCATGCCACCCGTTATGACTTCCTTGGTTGAAGGCTCTTTGAGCAGTGCTGACAGCTGGGGGTGACATCCCACTTAAAGAGTGCTGGTCACAGGCAACAAAGGCTAGATGCAACACGTCAAACACCAGGACTACAATAAATCTAGTCAAGGCTCAAGAGTTGCTCTAAAATGAGACATCAATCATTAGGAAAAGGTTCCCCCTATCCATCCACGCCAAGAACGATAACTTTAATGATGTGTGTACATACTGGGTTGTTTTCACGCACTGCTACCAATAAAAATAATACACCACAATTTGCATCTATACCACCTAAACATGAGCCAGTCATCTCTTAGACATGTTGGGGTGGTGAATGGGCCACAAAACACAGAACTTTCCAATACAGGACTTTGCCCCAGTATTCAGAACTGTGTGAAACCAACTGAACCTAGAGTTATTTTAAGGTTTGTCACCACTATGTTTCTTTTCCTAAACCTGTAATGAGAGTTTTAGTCTATGAAGACAAATTTTAGTCATACCTTTTGAGTCAGTATCAATTTGGTGGCATCCTGGTCCTCAAAGAGGACATGACAGGGACAAAATGAACTTCAAATATTGCATAAGCGCCAAAGACCATTTGTCAATATGTCTCAGGTAAAATTAAGTTTTTTTTATGTGTAATTAACAGCTTAATATTATGTTACATACGCGTTTACAAGACATCACCCATATATTCAAATGGATTTTGACTGGCTGTCAGTGTTTCTATCGTTCATTAAATCATGATCTGATTTTAGACATCAGGTTTACTCATCATGGTTGGTACAACTAAGCTTGCGAAAACAGTTGTGTAATGACTTCCTTGGCTCTGGAGGAGCTTTGTCAAGTCTGACCCCTGATGATGTAATAGCAATGTCATCAGGGTTATCTGAGCTTGGCTCAAGACTTCAGATTTATAGCAGAATGTCTGCGTTACAAACTGCGGTCAGAGTTCAAATGAGGTGGACCTTTACCAGGCGGGTGGGGGGGTGACGGGGGTTCTAAGGACTGCACCAATAAGTAACAAGGTTGTATGGGTGAGGTGCGGTATTGACTACTACAACTGTAGCTGGAGAGCTAACCACACATACAGACACAATTAGTGGTAGTAGCAGCCTATTCAGTCCAATGAGAATCGCTCGCCTGGACATACGCTTAAAAAGTTCTAGGTTCTGGGTTTATGTTCTTTGGGTATGTGGCCCACTGAATATGTGAAGTAGTTATTTCTCCCCCTGGCCCTGCCCAGGAGTCCCCGCCCACAACATAGACTTTACACTATGATAATGTCATGGATTTTTAAATCACTTTTCTTGGTTTAAAAAAAGGTTTTACAAATATAAAACCTCCATCGATAAAAACTTCATAACAGATAGGTCTACAATTGACCATGTTTGCAGATGTATTCAACCAACAGTTTTACAGAAGGCTCTTTTATAATGGAAAAAAAATGCTTTATGGGTCAGAGAATATAAAAATGGGAAAAAATTGGAAGCACAGCTGAGCTGCATATCCAGTTCTCTAGTGCGCCCATGCTCTTGCCTCTCACGAAGCTGTAACGATGTGTTGCTAACTGCCAGTTGGTAAGCTAGATAGTTTGACTCCTGTTCCCTGGCTGTCTGCAAACATGTCTCCTTTATAGAGTAGTTTATACTCCAGCCAAGCAGGGTTAAATAATGGTGGCTGGTGCAACACAGCTAATAGGCTGTGATAGCTTTGGACTCTCAGTACACCGGGTAACTCAGCTGACACAATGGGCAGTTTTACAGTTCACACTAGAGCTCTATTGTAATGTAATGAGATATTAAACATCAGAATTGTGGTCTAGATATTTTTTTCTTTGTGTAAATTGTCACATGGAGCATCTCCTCCCCTCCCCCATGAACAAACATAGCAGTATGGAAGCGTATACATCCCAGAGACAAAAGTCACACATGCACAGACGGAGAATATACAGCCTCTTGACAGCTCTAACGGGAGTGGGAAGACAGGCTATAATGGAATCTAAATAACACTTGTGCAGGGCTCATTAAAGTTGCCCCTTGTGTTGGTCATTAACTCTCCTCTTCTGTGACCTTCATCGCTCAAGGTGGGGTAAAAGGGGCTGCCACTGCAGTGTACAGCCTTGTTTCCAACATGCTTAGAAACACCCCGCATAGACAGACTCTACTGATTTATGCCCTGCGAGAGTGTTGCTGCTTTTTATAGGCTATAAAACTTATTAACCCGCTCAGTGTCCTCTAAACAGTTTAAATCCACAGTGGAAAATATCTGCCATGTAAAAAAAACACTGGGGTTTGTTCTTACAAAGCTAATACTGCCGTCAAGGAAGAAAGTTAATGCAAAGTTGAAATCAATTTTCTCTTCTTAGAGTGGATTTTACACCCAGGCAGCACTCACTGGGTATCACTGCCACTGGCTACCAGCCATCGAGTTAACGCTGAACCTGATAGTAGCATTCTGTGCCGGTCCAGCTCCAAAATTAGCTCAGATTCAATTATTGATGCGAGATAGGCATGCTTTCTCTCTCTGTCTTTAGTTGCACAACAACACTAAGAGTCTACAGCCACACTAGCACCTCAGTAATTAGACACATTTGTGCTTTGAGCTACTTTGAATACTAATGCTAACATGCAATGCTAACACACTGATGTTAAATGTGTAACGTTTATCATTTTCACCATCTTAGTTTTGAATGTTAGCATGCTAACATTTACTTATTAGCAGTAAATACAAAGAGCAGCTGAGGCTAATAGGAAAGCTAACACTATGCCTTCATCAATCAGCTAAGTTGCAGTTTGTATCAATGTCTGTTCAGACTCATCAGCCATGACAGTTGACAGTGCTTCAATGTTGCTGAAAAGAGGCTACAAATTCTAAAACGAGGATGCTTCACACACATCTTCAACATGGCAGCTCAGAAGATCTATACAATCAGCACAGTTTCAAGGTGGACACTCATGGTTAGTGTCACCAGTTCAGTATCTGACCAAATGTCTCCCCTTCTGTTCCTGAGATAGGATGTTGAGTAACATCGAGTTAAGTGTTTTCCCAGAATATTATGATGTTAAAGTGAAGTTGCCTTTAGACCTTTGGGATATAAATTGTCATCACCTCATCATTTTATCTTATGAGTCATTTGTATAAAATTTTGTCATAATTAGTGCATGAATTCTTGGGTTATGGCCCAAACCATGTTTTGTGAGGTCACAGTGACAATGAACTTTGACATTTGTGCCAAATTTGAGGAAA
Organism: Epinephelus cyanopodus; assembly: GCA_026686955.1. Taxonomy (NCBI): domain Eukaryota; kingdom Metazoa; phylum Chordata; class Actinopteri; order Perciformes; family Serranidae; genus Epinephelus; species Epinephelus cyanopodus. The sequence goes on along the minus strand of CM048925.1, from coordinate 34,935,994 downwards.
TTCCATCAAGGTGTATTTAAGATATTCAGTTCACAAGAATAATACAGACAACCCAAAAACACAATGCCTCAGGCCATGGCTTTTGCCAGCATGGGAGCATAAAAGAAAATATGACCTGATGACGGTGCTCAATCAGAAGTCAAGGCTTCCCCAAAATTATAACAAACCATTCTGTGGAGGACATGAATGCCTGAACCACATTATGTCAATTCATCCAATGATTGCTGAAACACTTTATTTATAGCAAACGTCAGAATCACGGATATCTAAAATTTCCTAATCCAAAAATTCTTTGGATATTTCAAGACCAAAGTGGTGGACAGATTGACCAATGTTGCCATGCCTTGAGTCACTGCCAGTGTGGCTAAAACCAAAAGAAAATAAAAGGAAAAAGAAAATTGACAGTCACAAAACCATAATCATACTTTTTTTTTTATCCTGATACTGAAATATATGTGAAGGCTGCGCCAATCAACACACAGCCTCAATCTATGTAAGAACTGCAGGGTAGCTGTTAGGGACTGGATGAGTTGATTAATCGATTAGCAATTCAATGACAAATAAAACAACTATTTGACAAAAAAATCCTTACCACTTACTGTGTGTAGCTTTTTCCTGAGCTTTCAACTGTAAGAATAAGCCTTCACTATTTTGATAATCCACTAATTATCATATTATTATCATATATTATATTATATTCATAGATTAAATGATAAACGACAAGATTCACCAATTAATAAATGATGAGTCAACAGTATCTACTGGGTCAGGTAAGAAATCTTTCATTTTGTAAAGCTGATACGGAACATGTGATGCATAGACGGATTCTTTCAGGTGTGAAGCTCCAGCAGTCTATCACCTCTGAGCACCTTAAGGCAACTACTCATACTGTATCACTGTGATGCTAAATACAAGACTGGCATGCTAAATCCAGATCTCCCTGCAGGGCAATTCACTCAAAACATGCATCTGTGAGAGGAGCTAGTCCAGCCGTATGAAGACAGCACGAGGAAAACGAGTTCAAACAGCATTCAGGGGATGGAAAAACAATCCAGTGTGATCATGCAGATTAGAAGGTCAAACTTAGACTTAAACTTGCCTCCTTTCAGTGTTTTTTATTCGCCTGTGGTGGGTTTGTCTACTAAAAAGTTCCTGCTTGTCCGTAGTGTGACAGTGGTCCTGGGACGAGCTGGCAAGCTCGACATCCCTCCCCCCACTGGCAACACCGCCAGTGTATTAAAATAAATCTGTGCACACGTCCCACCCCAACATGCTCGCTAGACATTACCTTATACAAGGCCAGCACCAGCGTGTTCTGCTGTCTGCTGGCCTGTGAGCAGATTTTAGCTCCCCTGCCGCCCCCAGCCTTAACCCCACCCGACTCGTTTACCCCGCAGCCCCCCTCTTCACCTTCAGCCCCCACCTCTCCTGTGTTTCTGTGTACATGATCTCACATGACTCAACAAAACCCCGGGCCTGGAGCAGGGCTGTCCGGAGCGTTTTTTTTTCCCAAGAGGGGAGGAGAAGATTGACTTTGTAGAAGGGACCTGGAGCGCTGCCCTCGACTTGGCTCAAATTGCCCCACTTGTCAGGCCTGATGGATTTTGGCTAAAAATAAAAGCAAAAAAAGGGGCCCTTGACAGGCGGATTAATGAACTCAGCGGTGCTCCTCCTGCTAACCGAGCTGCCACATTGTGCAGCGTCTCTGATGAAAAACAAGGATGGCGTGCACGGCCCGGAGAACAAACAAAACATCCCCTTTTCCATGTGCAGCGGGGGAGATTCAGTGAAGGAGTAGAGCAAATGCAAGATGAGCCAAGTGAGTGGGAATTCCTGCGCTCCCCCCCTCCTCCCTGTTACCCCACCCTACGCACATTCCCCCGCCACATTCATAGCAGCAAAAAATCTGAGCAAAACAGAGCAGCAGCAGGAGCAGACTGGATAGGATGATCATAACCCAACCCAAACAAATACAGCAGCAGACGAGCCTGTGAGCTTTTACCTCAAGGAGATTAAGTCTCGTCCTGATCACTGACGACTAGACCTCAAAACTCAACAAATGGCACGTTTCAAATGTCTGAATGATTTTATTCATTTGGTAAATTTTTATCTGCCCTTCACTCTCTAGCAGAGATGGGACCAAGTCATTGTTTTGTCTTGGTATTCAAGTTGCGAGTCAAATCCCAAGTCAAGACAGGCACTTTTTTTTCTATTAATTTGTCTGCTCATTTAGTCTGCTTTTTTAGTCTAGTTCACCCCTTTGTCTTGTACTGTGTTGTATGTGTCCTTCTGTTGAACACTTGTATTGCACTATGAACAATTTAAAAAAAAGACAATCCAAAGTAAAGTCTCAAGTCAACACAAGCAAGTGCCAAGTTAAGTCACAAGTCAAGACAGGCAAGTCCCCAGTTAAGTCGTATGTTAAGACAGAGAGGTCGTCAGTCAAGTCTGTAATTTTCTACCCACATGTTATTTGTCTTTTGTTGACCACTGCAGAGCTTAGTTTTTGCAGTTATCTTTGATATAAATTTCAGTCTCTCAATTTCTTAACGGTTCTCTCCGGCTGCTCGTCTGGATGCTGTTTGTTTTGTTCAAACAAAGTGGTTCATCTGGGAAATGAGGTGTAGACTTGCTGGCAGTAAACAGCATTAATGTTAGCTGATTCAGGAAATAAAGGGAAATGAATTGATTTGTGGCGTGGTTTAAAAATAACATACTTTTTAATCTTTTGACTTGTGGGAAGGCATCAAGTATTTTCAAGTCACAAGTTATTGATGATAAAGTCCAAGTCGAGATGCAATTTTTTTTTTTTTCCAAGTCAAGTCTGAAGTCATCAAATATGTGATTTGAGTCTGACTCGAGTCCAAGTCATGTGACTTGAGTTTACACCTCTGCTTTTTAGCTTTTTCAACCTTGGGCTGCTTTTGCTTGGTTTTCATTCCCTTCATTTACAGGCTTACATTAGGCTACAGTTACGTTTTAGCTAGGCATGTCATACACTGTTATTTACAGAATAAATTAAGACACCCACAAACAACATCAGTGTGTGGGTGGTACTACACATGTTCTAAAACACTAATTATGAAAGAAACTGTTGGGATATTCAGCATGTAGAAGGTGAAGGCGTTCTTTAGGGTTAGGGGGCTGCTCACTGCAGAATATAAATGAAATACTAAAACTACAAATGAACAGACCATCACTCGTTCACAGACTGACCCGGGTGCAAGGCTCCTTTAAATATCCCTTTACTGTTCACCATATGTGAAGCTCATACGAGATCTGCACGGGTGTTCCAGACTACCATCTGGATCCTATCAGAGACCGCAAATACAGATGTAGTGAAAGCGCTTGGTAGCAGTGTGGACCGCCCAGCCTAATGAATGGGAAGAGCACATTTTCAACCTCTGCAACAGGTCAGTGGCAGGCGTGGGCTTCACCTCCCCTCACACACACACACACGAAGCAAGGGGGAAGATCAATTGTCGGGGAGAGGATCCGCCTCACCTCGCCTCCCACGCTACCCGAGAGTGTCCTGAAATATCCCTCCTCACCGAACAAAGGAACAAAATGGCAAGAGGTGATACGTGATACAGCAGAGTTAAAAATAGACTCACCACTGACGTATAGGGCAGCATTTCGTGACCTCTGCGTAGCGCTCTTGGTTTACACCCTGAGTAGTTGTGGCTCCTACGACCCAGCTCAAGTTTGAATTAAATTTATAAAAACAAAACAAGGATAGGCTTTCTTGCACCATTTATAGATTCAAAAATAGGACCAGGAACCCTCATTTCTATTACTATTTTATATGGAACATGAGAACAGCGAGAATCAAACATTCTCACGCATGTCAAAGCAAAGAACGTCCTGTTTAAGGGATTCAAAGGGTCTCATGGTATGTGAAGCATAAATGATCTGCCTGAGAAGAAGGAGAAGTCCACCTTTTCAGAGACGGATATTTCTTTTGTTTTGATGTCACAGCACATGGCATACTATCACCAAAACATTACATCATGCAGGAAAAATCCACGAGAAGAGCTGCAAGCTTTTCCAACCGTGGTTTTCGTTGAACATCAATCAAAGCTCAGTGAGAAAAGAAAGGAATTAAAGGGAGAGAAGTCCTGAAAGCCACTTGTTTTCTTGCAAAGTGTGAACAGGGTGCTCGATTGAGGGGATCAGACATCTGAATCGGGCTCTGGAGGTGGTCTTTGCTCAAGGTCAGGCAAAAAAATGAAAAATGCCTCAATAAGGAAGGAAATTAGCATAAAACAAGGTGTTGCTTTTGATTTGAAAACTTGTAAACCTGTCTTTTTTTCTCCGCCACATTCCTTTTCACACTGTACAATACTTTCAGACACAAGCACATTAGTGACTAAAGGACTTTGTAAATCAAAGTCTGCTGAAAAGCAGCATTTATTCATACAGACTTGATTGATTCAAAGACATTCCTGGGGTATAAAGGGAATAATTTCTCCCACTCTGTGTCAGAAGTGCATGCAACATGCCTCAGAGTGACAGGAACAATGGCTTCTTTCACTGCCTTCGCTAGGCTAGAGATGGGGAGGTGCATCATGGGAAGCAGACAGGCAGACAGGCTCGTACAGTTGAGCACAGATACTTCAGAGAGGCCTCACACAAACCCCGGCAACAAGCAATGGCACTTAAACTTCCAGATATGGGCCATGTGTGAATGGTGTGCTTGGATTACTCCTTCACTGCTCAAACACTCAGGCTGGATCAGAGGGCAGCCAGTTCACAGACCCCTTACAACTGCTGGCTTTATGTAAGAAGAAATGAAGTATGACAAGTGTGATGGGATGTTTTTGCTCGTTTCTGATGTGCAAGCACTTCTCTGAAAGATGGACTGCTTTTGTATTTCATATTTTTACAGTTCTGTCTTATTTCAAGATGTTGAACTAACAATACTACGGTAGATTGTTTCCACACATTTCATAGAAGAAAAAAAATGCTCAGGGGCATAGAGCTTTGAAAAGAATATTTTACAAGATCTTTAGAAGGGAGGACCTGTAGAAAATTAACTTAAGTCAGTGCCTTAGGATATATCCTTAAACAAATAGGGACTTACTCTTAAGTACATTTTAAGAATATGGAATCCAAGGAGTATGGGAAAATAATGAGTACGGAATCCTAAACTAGACTTTAAGGGGTTAGTTCAGAATCACAAAGTTCACACAAAATCACACAAAAACTAACTAATTGAGGCAGCTGTAGACCAAAAACTCCTGTGTTCTATGAGGTAAAATTACTGCTATATGTCTAGTGGCCGTAAATACAGCATAGATAACAGCTTCCGTTCCCCTTGAAAAGGGCTTTCGACAGCAAGGTAAAATGTCATAAATAAAAAAAGCCACCAGACTACATTGACAAAAACAGTCATTTTAGCTTGCTGAAGACGGGAGCTGCTGGTCTACCGCTGCTTTGATCAGTTAGTTTCTTTGTGTTATTGTGTGACTGGCATTTAAAAGGGTTTGTCTGGATTCACTAAAGTCACACAATAACACAAAGCAACTAACTGATCAAGGCAGCGGTAGACCAATAGCTTCTGGGTTCTTCAAAATTAAATCATGACATACACTTAAACTGATATTGATGTTTTAGGTGGCTAAAACACATTTTGGCCCCGTCCACCTCAGTGCATTGCTTAGCGTCTGTGGCGGTACTCCTGCCTGCTTCTCCAAACTGAGTGCGTGCTGACCAGCATCCACTGTATGTAATACAGTAACTGTGGATAAGTACCTCATACTATCCCTATCCCTTTAAAGTCTGCATTCTGTTGCACAACATCCTCAACACAAACGTCTTGTGAATGCTATTTGGAGAGAGGAAAAAATACTTTTTTTGATTTTTTTTTTCATATTTGCCTTAGACGGGAAAATAACTTTGGATTTACAATTTCGCTTGGCTTATTCGTCTCCCCCTCCAGGTTTACTCCTTTTTCTCCTGGGTTTTGCGTGACATTGTTTTAACAGCCACACAAGATTCAGTTGGCCTGAGCAAGAACAGGAAACAGGAAGTCATTCAGGATTTAAGCTTCCTGTTTGAGACATTTCTTACACCCCTAGGTAGAATAGTTAAGAAATATTAAACAACCTAAAGAGACTGCATTAAAATGTCTGTGCCACCTTGTTAAGATGTTCCAGTGGGTCTTACTGGTAAACTAAAATACTTATTTAAAGGAATACTTTACCTCCCAAATGACCATTTCAATATAAATCACTCAACCCAAGTTACTTGAAATTTGTGCAAAAATTTGTGCAGTTTTTCTTGCATGCCTCCACAAAGACTCCAAAAACAGGGAAAATTATTGATGAATTGAAGTAATAAGGGGCCGAGTGTAACGACAGCAAAACTATATCAAAACATCTGTTGACAAACTCTCACACATCTTATGCAGTATAATCCAAGTCTCATTTATCCAGTTGTATGCTCAGTACTTCCCAAACAGACAGCCATTTCTGACGAGTAACTGAATTGAAAGTAAAATGTATCTATGCTCTCTTCAAAGCCAGACTTCACTGGAAAAAAAGAAAAAAACACAGTAATTTTACATTGCTTAACATGGGAGCTGCTGGTCTACTGATGCCTCCGTCAGTTTGTCTGTTTGTCTAACTTTCTGGGCTATCTGTTTGGGAAGTACTGAGTATACGATGGGATAAATGAGACTTGGATTATACTGAACGAGTTGTGTGAAAGTTTATAAACAGGTGTTTGGATATGTTTAATATTATTAAATGTGGACCCCTATGGCTTCAATTCATCTGAACTTTTCTCTGATATTGGATTCATTCATAGTGGAGACATGGGAGAATGCTAGATTTTCTTCACAAATTCAACGTAGCATGGGGTGAGTACTTGATATACAAAAAACAATCTGGGGAATGAAGTATAGCTTTAATTAACTGAATTCTCCTGTGACCTCAGCAACCTGTGTGTTATGGACAAAGACAAACTGTCTTTAGTGCTCACAAAAACAAATACTGCACCATTTAAATTACAGTACCGATGTCATCAGTCAGCATCACACCAGTGGGGCAGCTGTGGCTGCATGTCGAAGCAAGAACCCCGAATTGCTCCCGATGGCTGTTCCATCAGTGTGTGCGTGTACTAAAACTCAGTAGCGGGTGGCACCCTGTATGGTAGCCTCAGCCACCAGTGTATGAATGTGTGTGTGAATGGGTGAACGTGAGTCGTAGTGTAACAAGCGCTTTGAGTGGTCACTAGATGACTAGAAAGGCGCTATACAAATGCAGGTCCATTTACCTTTAGACCAACTTAAGATCACCATAGTTAATCCTTCTTTTAGGTAATTACAATGTTAGCCAATTGAGAACATTAGAGAAATATACACTGACCTCTTAGCAAAAGTGCATTATGATTTCAGTTGGGTCAGATGTATGTTTTATACTATGGGAGGTCCAGGAGTCATAGGCCAGAGCAGCATGCCACAGCCACCAACAGTCTCCACGTTGAGCTGGTCTGAGGGCGCGAGACACAGATGCCAGCCCTCCACGTGGTCTGGGCTTAGTCCGCTGACAACTTGAACTCTTACTACAGCAGCTTTAACCCCACTATATACGATAAGCCACAAACTCTGGCTATGAGACTAACAGCTCCAGCACAAAGAACACTTTTGTGTTTGCTGCTAGACTCTTCAGAAAATCAGGGATAAGCGTTCTGACTTTATATACACGTGAGAGCTGCCATAAAGAGATCTGTGAGCAGCATGTCACTTCAGAGTTATAGTTTCCCTTTTAACAAGCGTACATTCAATGGGATATTTGACCAGGATTTAATACTAGGAGGAAAGGGCTGAACATATGGGTTTTCTTAATTTCTTTTGCGAGTTTTAATGGCCAAAAGACTTGTTAAAAGATTTACATTAGCACAGGAGAGAACAGTTGGATCAATTATCATTGAATATTAAGTCTACTACAGCTGCTATTCTAGCACCTGCAAAGGAAGTCAGAGAGGGAAGCTTTATTTCCTTTGCAACAGTTAGTTATAAATGGAAATGTGCAAAATTTATTAGTTTCAAACTGTGTGGTTTTCTCATGTTGTTTGAGAGTGCACGGTAATATTATCAGTCTTTATGAGCATTCAAATTATCAGTTTTAATGGAGAATTTATGATTCTTAGACTGCGAATTTTTGTTTCTTCAAAACAGAAATGAATCCATGAATTATTCAAAGCCAAATAAATATATACGTCTTGTTGCTGCTGGGATTATAAATTATATATTGAAAAAATAAGGGTAGAAAAATTAAAGCAATCAGACTACAGCAGCGTCTGAATTTCTGTTTGTGTTTGTAACTGTGACAAATGTTTGCCTCGGCTTCACACACTCTAACCACAACAGGAAAAAATAAAAAAACAGTCTTCCTGCCAACAGAAAATAATGTTTTGACATTTAAAAACAAAAAGTGAAATGTAAAGAGTGCTCATGCTACTTACAGACTCGTCCTTCATCTTGTGATGGTGATTAGTGATCATTTATCCACGAGTAGCGTCTATGGTCACACTGACACATCACTATCAGACAGAAAGATGCAACGTCAGGTGCATGATTGGCAGGTTGGTGCTAGGGGAGGACGTCTCTGCAGCGCAAAGACAGACCCTCCTATCATCCACAATTACTCATGCAATCTGCAACCGCAGTCGTAAAGATTCCAAATTCATTTCTCTCAGCACCTATTCGAAAACTTGTAATTCTTCAGAATTCTTAGTAATTTTATGCCAAGACAGGGAGGAACTGCATATGTATGATAGTGTTTAGTTTTCTAACTTAAATTGAATACCTTGAAAAATATCCACATTTGATACAATGTTCAATATCGCAGGGAGAAATTAACATTGACAGAAGAATATTAAAATTTTTCATTAAAAAAATTAATATAACACAGCTAAAACATGACAATGCTGACTTTTCTTTTTCGGTTAGTAGCAGAGAGCAGCAGTTTCAAATGTTCACAGTATGTATTAATAAACTAATATATGTACGAGGGCATTATGTGAAGCAGTGGAGAGCAAACTAAAACAGTACTTTACTCTCTTTGAATTAAGATTTAAAGAAAATGTGAAAAAAACCCAAAATAACTGTACATTGATGTGAATGCTTCTGCCTTAAAGTTTCAAGTTTACTTGTTTCAGAAATTTTCTAGAATCCAGAATCAGGAATAAAGGAAAGAGGAAAAATAATAGACAGAAGAGAACGTATTCGATTTCACAACATTGCTGTTCCTCGACATTCAAGTTAATTTGCCTTCCAAGACAAGAGACCAGAGGCTTTTCTTAGACTGATTTACTTTAAGGTAGAGTTGCTATGATTAATTGATTAATTGATTAATTGACTAGTTGTCCATTGTAAACTAACAACAGCTAATTTGACAATCAGTTAATCTGTTTGGGTAATCTTTTTAGAAGTAAACTTAAAATTTGTTGGTTGTGATAAACCACAACATTTGAGGACGTTATCTTGGCCTTTGGGAAACACTGATGGACATTTTCTAACATTTGAGAGACCAAACAAGTAATCGATTAACTGAATAAAAAAAACCGACAGAAGTGAAAATAATTGTTAGTTGCAGCCCTACTTTTAGGCCATAACCATTCAAGTTCATTTTTCATGTTGCTTTCATGTTGCTAGACAAAACATTTTGGCAAATTCTATTTTGAGTTTAATTTTTGTGTATTTAATTAAATCCAATATTTTATAATGCAATAATCTTAACCGGGGCTACAATATGTATGACTCATTACTGACTTTTTATATGACGTATTAACTTTTGAAGTCCAAGAACATTTATTTCCCCATCTCCATGGTAACAAAGTCTACCCACTTAATTTCCAGCCACGTGCTTTACCTAAATGCTTCACATCACTGTATCTGAAAGTTATGTTTGCTTCATAATATCCCCCTCTTAGTAGTGCTCAGAAAAGTAACTGAATTCACAGAAAAGGCCCAAAATGAATAAAAATATCAACTTTATTAAAAGAGGCTTTGCTGTTTTTCTCAGGTTCAGTTTTCTTTATCCCCCGTTAAAGGTTTTTTTGGGAAGTTTTTCCCTATCTGCTGCGAGGGTCCTAAGGACAGAGAGATGTCGTATGCTGTAAAGCCCTGTGAGGCAAATTGTGATTTGTGATATTGGGCTTTATAAATAAAAAAAAGAGAAAAAAGAAAAAAAAATGAAATTATACCAATAGCCTGCCTCTAAGGGTTTGTGCAGTTGGCTGGAAAATAAGCAGTTAAAAGAGTATTTTACATTGATGGAAATTACAATGGCAATTTCTCTTTTTTTTAAAAAAAAAAAAAAGACTCTGCTGTTAGCTACTAGGTGGAGTGGAGTATTTCTAAGATCAAGAATGAACACTCAATTAATGTGCTTGTTTAAAAAAAGATAGATTAATAAGTAATTTTATACATTAATTTCTGCAGCCACAGATCAGATTTAGTTTTGAATTCTAAAATGTGGCTGGAAAGAGGAGCCAGAGTCACATCACACTTATCAGAGCAGTTTAAACCACAGACAGTTTAGGGGGATTTAGTCGTGACTGTACTGAAGTGAGAGCTAACGGCGCTGCGTCTCTGTGTGTGCTGGTGGTTAAAATAATCCTTCACTTTCACATCTGAAATCAGCTGTGAAATCTGCTTTTTCTCCTTCTCTTCTTATTCTGCCACCAGTGTCGACTGATAGCAATCACACAGCTCGACCTGAGTGTGTTCGCAGCTGCACGTTTGTGACACAGATATCACAATGGTTACAGCGGCCTGCTGATGAATCACATTTTGGAAAAGCTGCAGAGCAGAGTGTGATGGATTAGCCTGTTTGTGGTCTGTCATTGCGCTCTTGGAGGAGCAGATGACTGTGATAGTCGCCTTAAAACGCAGCATAAATGTTCCTCTTGTACATCATCCTGGAGGAATATACATCACAGTGTTCAAACAGACTCAGCTATCAGAATCAGACTGAGCAGCACTTGCTAAGCATGATGAGAACCAATTTGCTTCCTCCCCTCCAGACACAATCCCTGAGTGAGATGAAAGGGAAGCTGTGCTACTGTAATCCATCTAAATGGCCGGCTCCTACATCCTCTCATGCAGCCATGACTATTGATCTCCACTCTCACTAACTCTCCCTGTGTCCGCCTTTGTTTCCCAGTCTTTCTTCTTCTCCACCATTTAAAGAAAAGCCTATAGAACTGGACTTTAAACATGTGCAACATTTTTATCCCAGAGAAATAAAATCATGCTCTTGTTAATTTTTCTGTTTTGTCTTAAAACCTAAGGTACGGACCAAAATGTGTCTGTGGTACAGTATCAAAAACTGTCCGGTATTGAAAGCTAGCATTGAATGTGTGATCAGATCGACTCGTGTTTAGGCAACATTTAATATTCTTTAGTTGAAGAATATTTTGGTATTTTTCAACCTGATTTCCCACGTTTTTCTGTCTAAGTGACGAATAGAGACAACAGGTTTTTTTAACTGCTCCAGTATCAAGCGAAAGGGCTGCAGCTGGCAACGGTGAAACAGAATGCAATGTCATATTCAAGGCAAATAACGTACCATCATTGTTTGTCCACTGAAAGTTTTTGCCACTGACAGGCTCCAATTATTTTGAAGGATCCCTACAGAGAAATAAAATGTTTTCCTTTACCTTTCTTTTGATCTGGTCTGTTTGTTATTGTCTTCCTGCAACAACTTAACTCAATTAGACTTAATTAGACACAATAACAACCAGACTGGATCAAGCAAAAGGTAAAGAAAAATGTTTTATGTCATTTTCAGACACTTATAATACCAAGGGGAGTCTGTCAGTGGCAAAAAGAAGCATTTTTAGTGGGCGTACATTGATGGTGTGAACATTCCTTCAACAACAAATGCACGTGGTTAGGTTTTGCTGACATGCATGTGGTTGTGTTTCGGAAAAAACAACAGGGTTTGGCTTCACAATCCTACAGGAAGCAAACACAGGCATCCCGGGTGAAAGTCAGTGGTTGTTGGACTTCCACTGCCTTAATGTTCATTGTTATCCCACTGCCTTTTCCCTTGATGCTGCCAGGTGCCGTTAAACAGTAACGGTGACCAGCCACGCATCATGCCAACGTGAAAGAATGGCTTTCATCGGTGTATGGCGCCAGACATCACTGACCTGTCTCCATTCACTCACTTAGACATAAAAACATGGGAAAACAGGGTGCAGGTTGAAAAATACAGGAGTAACCCTTTAAATGATAAAAATGATTTGTAGATGGTCAGGACTCTACACTGGAATACAAAATCATATAATAGGCTATTTTTATGACTGTGAAGTTCATTCTTAACCTTGGAATAATAGTCTGACCAAATAACCTTAACTCAAGCTCCACTTGCTAGCTTTTTCTATCCCATCTCATGGTCTTCATCATCAGTAGGAGATATAAGGAAGTGGTTGAAAAGCACTGAAAAAAAGTTTGTATGTGCACCTTGAGAAAATCTTTTGTCAGAAGATATATCTCTGTTTATCTCTTAAGTTGCACATAACAGCAATGCCTCAGCTCATTGTTCAATACTACAGTATCAATCTCAGAACCCATCCGCTTTCGATCTGACTATGATAAAGCCTCTTGGGGTGAGGGTCATTTTTCCGGGCTTATCCGTTGTAGCCAGCAAACATCCGAGCCAAGACTTCCTCTGCTGTGCACCAGTCATTTCTGCTTATCTCTGTAAAACAGAATATCTGCACATGAATGCAAAAAAGCTAATATAAAGCTAACTCCTCAGACGATAGCCAGTGGGTTTCAAGATTGCATTTCAGCCAGCGGGTTCTGTCTCTCCATAAAGAGGGTTTACTTGCCATTCAAATATGATTGATCAATACTAGTTGTACTACAAACGGACTACAAACAGAATCTAGACCACTTCCGATACCAAAATTTTGTTCCTTCCCCTACAGATTCTACATATATATGCAGATATCCATTTATAAAGATTACTGTACTATAAACACACTTAAAATGAACAAATAACTAATTCTGACATTCCTCACCATCTAAATGAATTCTATTTAATTGCACAACCACTGTCTAAAAAATTCTGAGACCCCATCTCGTCAAAATCTGTTGAGACATGCTTCCTCTTTAAACAGCAGCACAGGATGGACTCACAAACAACACAAATGCTTATCTTTGTATCTTTGTTAAGCCTGTCTAAGAAGTAAACTTTATTTACAAATGTAATTCTCTTTTCTCTTCAACTATTTAAAAGCTACATTTAGATGGAGAAATAATGTCCACTTTTAAACTGTTAGTTTCTTTCTCATCACAAACGCTTAGCATGTAGACATAGAGAATGAAACTAAAATATATTAAGTAACTAATAGTTAGGGAGTTCTGTCTAACAGTAGGAAAAAAACCTTATTTCCTTCAAAATAAGGAAACAAAAATATATGGTATTGGTAGAAAGATAAAATAGTGAGTGAATAAAAGGTTTAAAAGTCAGAGGCAGGTTTGTTCTGACACACTTGGCTGACAGATCTTGTGACTCAGTAACAACAGTGAACTGTCCACAACTCTGCCTTGTTGACCTTTCACCATCTGTCCTGAATGACACGGCCCAGCCAATAGACTGCATAGGGCAGCATGTGATCGCTGCAGGTACACAACAAGAGTCTGCTTACTCACCGCAGGCCAGAGGGAGACACAAATGGACACCCATAGAACTGACCATGAACTTAGATCACACCCACTGTTGGTTTCCTGTGCTGCCTGGGGGTTCATTAGGGTCATTTGGGTTCATACTTCTTGAATTCACTTAAAAGGGCTCCAACTGATTGTGACCTTTTTTGCTGCCATTTACCTCTTCAGGATGTCACACCATCAAAAACACCTTTTATTATTTGAGGTCTTGCATGATAAGCAACTGCTGGCTGTCAGATGTCAGCATCTGTCTTCTGACGCCTGTAAAACCTTTTGCTCTGGGGTCATTTCCTGTCCTTCTAAATCCTAAGTATAATCATCAGATTTGTAACTTTGCTGCTGATTATTCATCATTAATAATTTGTAATTTTCTGATATGAATCATGTTCATTAAAGTGTTCATAATGAAAAAGCAAAAATAACACAAGGTAAAGAATTGAAAATTTTATCTTAAAAAAAAAAGTAGCTCCCGTGTGGTGTTTTTCTTACATAATTATTCACTTCAATGTAATATGCTACTTCATCTCAGAGATAACATTCTCAGGTATTTCTGTAGCACATGATTTACATCTTGTGCAAACTTCCAAAACTTACTTTTACTAAAATGTGATCTCCACGGTGCTGTTAGCATCTTTTTAATCTCAATGCTTGGGCTAACAGCCTCTTACCTTTACGGTATTAATACTTATAAAGCCTGTTCAATCTGCATTCATAATATGAATAGTCAGAGTATAGTATGCCAAAAAAACCCATATAAAAAGTCATAGTAAATTGTATCATAATAAACACACATGAAAAGTTTGAGTATAGTATATCAAAATAAAATAACAAAAAAATAACAAAATAAATCATGTAAAAAGTCATATTACTGCATGCTGTAAAAAAGCAGATAAAAAGTCATCGTATAGTATGCCAAAATAGGATATAAATTAATGTAGTGTGAAATGAGTTTCACACTGAAGGCTGGAGCATGCTTCTACAGACTTCATGTAGGAAAACATGCACAGAAATGGCAGCATTTGGGTGTTGGTTTTTTTTTCCTGTTCAGACCACAACTCCCAAAGGAGTTGGATTAACCAGCCGACTTGTGTATTTGTATGTGTAGGCTATCTCTGGATATCCATAATTCCAGCATAAAATCCTAATTATACTTTCTGAATGCACATATCTGCAGGGGTCCGCATGACATGAATTTTCACGTGGGCGAAAGCATGTATGATATATACTTGACAAATGTGTGAAAACGTCATGCAGACACACACTATAGTAAAAACACAACTGTGTGCCAGTCTGTTTTGAACTGTATCCAGCCCATTAGTCATTCCATGCTACTTCAGAGTACAATTTCAACTAAATGCTCACATTATTAAAGATATCAAAGATTTCAACTTTAAAGGGATAGTTCAGAAATTTTGCGGTGATGTTGTGTGAGGTTCTTGAGAATTGGTCTCCACCTGACTTTAAAGCTCTCATAAGTACAAGGATGAATGAATCGGTTGGTTTTTGTCATTGTGCGTAGTTGTTCTAATATCTCTACATGTTACTGTATCTGTTGTGCTTTTTATTGTGTGGTTGTCTGGCTGTAACTTTTTTTGCATGCTGCTGTCTTGGCCAGGTCTCCCTTGTAAAATCTCAATGGTACTTACCTGGTTAAATATGGGTTAACTAAAAAATGACTAAATAACTCATCCATAGCCAGTGTACATATATTATACAGAGGACGTTGGTCAGCACGGTCCCAGTTCAGAGAAGCAGGCAGGACCAACACGGAAGTGTACGCTATGTCTAGAATATTTTCACCACTTTACCATGCCATTAGACAGCAATTTCAAAGGAAAAACGAAGCTCTTGTCAAAGCCAGATTCCACTGAGAAAAACAGTAATTTAACATTACTGAATATAGAAGCTGCTGGTCTTGATCAGTTAGTTAGTTTGTGTTATTGTGTGACTTTGGCATTTAAAAGGAGTTAGTTTGGATTCACCAAAGCCACACAATAACACAAACAAAGTAACTGATCTAGGCGGTCGTTGACCCATAGCTCCTGTATTCAGTAAACTAAAATTACTGTTTTTCTAAATGGAATCTGGTGACTTTGATGAGAGCATAGATAGGGAATCAGATCAGGCTGTCTGCTTCAAGGTAAAACAGTGAATTTAGCATGTAAATGTTTTTCATTTTTTAAGGTGGGACTTTTTGTACGTCGCTAAAATACTTAATTCTTAAACCCACAACAGTACATTGCTTACCTTCCTAAGCAGTACTCCTGCCTGCTTCTCTGAACTGGAGAAACCCCGTACTGTATGCAATACATTAACTGAGGACAGCCCCACTACAAAAGATCCAAACTATCCCTCGAACTATTGTGATGTTTTTATACAGGAAAATAAGGATGTATTGTTCTGGCTGATGGGTGGCCATGTAATCTGTTTACCACTGATACTGAATGTCTGGATCCACATCGGACCCCCAGCAATCATCACCGACTGCTTGAACCATTGGTGGTGAATATTCCAAAACATCATCGCTGAACAGAACCTGAGAATCATTCAATGTTACCAGGCTTTTTGGCAACAACTGAAATATCCACAAACCAATAATCAGTCTGTGGATGCACCTAACAAACCAAAATGAGGTGACATGGAAGGATTTAATTGGTGTGCCACCCAAGTTTGAATGGCATCGTTCACACTGACAACCATCAGCAGTGTATGACTGCACTGCTGCAAACATGCCCCGAGAAGACCCATGATCGTTATGTTTTTATAGGCTCATTCACTTGAAATTACAGGATGAAATCAGCATAAACCTGGCTGACAAGTATCCACGCACACATTACTCCCCCACAGGAAGGGCTGTATACATGGATTTAACCCAGCACATCAACTTTCATGTTTTCCATTCCACATCTGTGAGCAACAAATGGAAAACCCATTGAAGTAAACGTCACGCTCTCTGTTTTAATGCTCTCATTTCACAGTTTTTCACTGTAGAATTAATATTCTTTTTATTGCTCTTTTTCCTGCACCACAATTAGAAAAATAAAAGCATCATAAGGAAAAGTACGAGGTGCAGTGGGACACTTGAGTACACAGACAGGATCTCCACCTATGGATGCCTGCTGTGAAATGGCAGGAAGCCACCGCCGGCAAATCCTGCTGATCTCGTTGTAAGCTTACTGTTTTACAGTATAGCACGGGGGCTCGGTGCAGGAAGTGGGCACATTACTGCTCTTCCACGCCCACAACCCTTCCTCCACCCCTCCCACCCACTACACCAACCCCCCTCCCAACCACCTGTGCTGGTCTCACAGGATGTCCCCCCTCGTCTCCTCCCTCACACACAACTCCTTTACAGCTGCACTTCTTTACCAAACCGCACACTGAGCATGCTTTGTTGTTTTACACTCCACTGCGTCAACAACGTCACTGAAGATATGATTGGGTTTACTGTAAACTGCCTCAAAAGTCATGAAGTCGTTAAGAGGGAGGGTCCCCCCCCCAAAAAAAAGCAAGACGAAAAATTCTCATGGTATCAAGCCATGCAGATAGTGTTGGCTGGAATGAATTTCTACAGAAAAGTTTACGAGTACTATTATAATCGTAATAATGAAAAAAATTTTGCTGATGGTTGTTAAAATCTTGAAGGTCTTAATTCAAAGCTATTATGACGATAAGCTGAAATTTCAACGACTACAGTATTTGCAAGCTGCTGATGGTACCTGTCAGACGTGATGTGATGTGAAGCAATGTGAGAGATAGTTAAGAGTCATGTGTAAATTATATCGGATGAATTAGCACCCAACGAGTGACGTTACGTAATTGAGGTGAAGTTACTTTGGTTAAATTTAGGCAAAGAAACATGGTAGTGGGTCTTCGGGTATATTCACGTAAAGTTACATATGTTAGATTTAGAAAAAATAAACATAGTGATGACATACCTTAAAATAACTGCTGTTTGACCCATCCACCGTGCTAACCTGCCTCCTTAACAGACTTGAGCATCAATCACATGATCACAAATGGATTATACACAAATTACAGGCTCACTATTGCATGGGTTACATACCAATTGTGGTGCATTGTTGTTTTTTTTAAAGAATACTACGAACAGCACATTAGAACAGCCTGTGTACATTTAGCTGAACTTTCAGCAGTGCAGTCTCCTTGTATATAGGAGGGAAAACAATGCATGCTGCAACAGATGCAATTATACATTACATAACATAACACTTTGACTTAGAAACATATCTAAATATACTATTCATTAGTTTAATTCTATTCTACATATCTAGGAGGAGGGTGGAAATTTGTGAATTCCGAGTTGTCTGGATCACAGCAAAAGTCCTGTGTTTGTTTGACCTTCTATACTCCATCGCCCATCCATAGCTTCATCCTTTGTATGTGTCATATGACGGACGACAGCCTGTAGCACATAGGTCATGTGATCACAGCCTCTCTCACAATTATGCGGGTGATATGCAACAGTGCATTACTTTTTGCATGTGTAAATACGAGCAGAGAATGACAAAAGCCTGCAACACTTAATTGGTCTTTTTGAAGAGCAAATCCATAGACTCCATTCTGTCATTTCTAACATCAAAATGATACAGAGTGCTGTTTTTTTTTTTTCTCTTGAAGAAACAGAGGCACTTTGGGCCAAGTGTGTGATATTGATAAGCGGAAAGAATTGTATTCTGTAGTTTGTCCAACTTACAGAATTCACACTAATTAGTGACAGCTGAGAAAGTTTGCTGGCAACAGTTGACAGTTCATTAAAACTATGTCTCTTGTGATTTGACAACTGCTCACTCAAATCACTCAGCTGTACCTGCATTGCATTGGGGTTTAGGCAGAAATCAGAGACAGGTATAGATAAAATCAAAAGTATCTGCATGCAGAGATTCCATGAGGGTTAAGTGAAGAAATGTGTTTTGTTGTACTTTGAGTGAACTGTCACTTCACAGATGGATGTTGCGCAGTCAGGTTCATGATCTTATGTTATCGTCAAGTTCGCCATTGTGCAGCAACAATGATGAACGTGAAGGAGCATTTCTCATCTCTTGCGTAAGCTCACAAAACAAACAATAGATGGTATTGTTGTGAGTATTGAGTGATCAATAGTTATTCCCTGACATTTGTTTACTCTGACCTCAGAGAAGCATGCCTATTATTTTCTATTTATACAGCGTTCATCAGCCACAGATGTCAGAGCTCCATGTTAACATGCCTCACAGACACAATGGGAGTGTTTTGTTTTTGCAGGGTGTCTCTGATGTGCAAAGCAGTACAAATAAATCCATCTAGGGAGGAATTCTGACCTCTGCCACAGCCTGTGTCACCTCCAAGTTCACAGCGATCGCTGAGCGGCTCTGGTGCTGGACAGACAGCAACGTCCTGCCACGAGGGTCATCCGAGCTCCCTCCCCTCCTTCACTAAAAACAATGATCTCACTCCCCAGACCAGGAATCCGCTGATTGTTTGAAATACCTTCCACTATGCTTGACTGAGCGCCACTTCTTTTTCCCATCGACCCGGAGGACGGCGAGAGAGGTGGGGGAAAACAAAACGACCTTGGCAGGAAACGTCCAGCCCTCTAGTGAGATGGGAACTAGCTGCATTTGTAACTCAGTAAGGCTCATCGGAAAACACAGAGAATGACTTTTGGCAGGGAAGTGAGGAATTTGAGAATGACGCTGAAGGTAAGATGTGCAAAAAATATGTGCCCAGCCGGTACAGGTCATTTAGGCCAATATACCTTGATAGTAATAAAGATTCATAAACAATGTTGTCTGATATTCTTCTTTTTTATGTAATACTACATAATGTAAACAATTTGTGATAAAAAATATAATTCACAGTTGAACAATAACTTTATTATTGGAGATGACATGATGATGGTAAAAACCATTCAAATTAAAACTGATTTTAACTCATAATTATATTTAAAAAGCAACACTTTTTTGGGAAGGACTGAAATTAAAGGAACTGATTATCGAAAACAGTCAAGTATTAGAGGCTGGCATTAATTAATTTGTAATCTTGCAACATACCCTCATACAACCATGTGATATCCTATAACGTCATGTACTCAACATAGAGTTACAAATTTAGTATAAAGTTATGGAAGTTTAGGAAAACAAAGATGGTGAGGACATATCTTAAAATGATTTAAAGTCCACTCAGAGTTGACATGGTTACGTCAGTCTCTTTGGGGAAATCCTGGGGTAGAACTCCATGTTTTGTGACCCAGCGTTGACGCCAGCATCTTTTTCCGATTGTTCCCAATGAGGAGCGAGTGCCGAGCCCAGTGTCTTTCTTTTTTTTTAATAATCCGGCATTTTGCTTTTCAGAGAGACACTGGGGTTATAACTGCAACTCCTTTAGCTACTGACTACCCTGAAACTCTCATGACAAAGACAGAGAAGTCCGTATGTGGGAGCAGATCGTCCAGACCCTGAATGTTGCAGTCTTGTGCTTTTATCACCATACACGTTTGCAAGCTTGTTGTTAGCTGTATAGTCAACCCGCTGTTAACGTAGCATTACGTTAGCTACATAGCTAACATAATTTAAGAGTTTACAGATTTCAAAGTGGAAACAAACACAGCAGAATCATTTTCCATTTTCCTCAGAGCGTGGCAACATCCACAGTTTCCAGTTACTTTAGTTGTTCCATTGTCCACCACTTCCCCTACTGAGGATTTACATTAATACTCTTTGGTAACTGGTGCTATCATCTTCCTATTTTAGTTGTGCACTGGTTGATGCACTTCCTCTTCGCGCCAACCGTTGCCTTCGTTTTCCCGGGAGATTGTAGCCATAGTGAAAGTGAGGCTTATAGGGAACCAATCTAAATGCTGATTGTGTCATTATTCTATGGCCATTACAATGTGCAATCAACATTTACTTCATAATGATAAGTTAAAGCAAAAAAAAAAAACAAAAATCCAGCATGTACACCATTACCAATATATTTTTTTTATATTTAAATGTTGGCAGGAAGTGTTGACTCATACTGGTCGGGCTCTAGAAAACAATACCTGGACTCTGAGTTTGTTCTTAGAGGAAAAGACTGATTGGACAGAGTATTACTCCAGTGTGTATTCAGATGACAGAATTCCATTGAGCTGAGCTCACAAGTGGCCTTAAATGAACTTTGGTGCAGGTATTTATCACAGTAGCTGCGACACCCAGTCCTTCCTGCTGCTGTAAACACAAACCATAAACACTGACCCAAAACACCCAGTGGTGACTTTCATACACTTTCTGATGTAGAAAACAGTGAGGATTACAGCAACTGGCAGGCTTTTCGTTGTTGCAGTGTGCACTTCAACGTCAGTAAACAGAACAAAAGGGTGTCACAGAAGGCTATGACCTCAAACTTCAGAGGAGGAAGCACACAGCAGCATTCTTCTGCCTGTGCAGGACGGAGGAGAACCGTGCCACGAACACACTTTTCATTCTAACATCATTTATATATTTAGAAACACAAATGTTGGTGACAACAACTATTGCCTGCATTCCATCAGATACTGATGTGTTTACAGACGTGTTACGCATGGCGTTATCTGGCTAAAAACAGAAGAAGCACAAATTAGTATGTGTTGTAACAGTTTGAAAAAAAAACTTTTAGTAAAAGTAACTCTGAGATACTGTAAAAAATGTAATCTCTAACTTTACCACAGAGTGGTAAGCAGCAGCTGCCTTGCAACAATTTTACTTTACACTCGCGTGTGTGAACTTCAAACTCTTTGTGCAAGTCTGTTCACACTACTGCAGCTTCTTAGTTCTGGTGAAACTTGTATCATTTCTATATTTATTTCTTTTTAATTTGTTATTTCATAGACTTTTAATTACTTATGTTTTCTTTTCCTCTATTTATCTGCACTTATTCCTGTTCTTGTGCTGCTACAACATCAGAATTTCCCCTCTGGGATTAAAAAAAAAGGCTTGTCTTTGTATATTTATTTTTACTTTACTTCACTCTTGGTATATGTGGAGATTAATTATTTTTGAAGTCAGTTATTTTACTAGGTTGGAAAATTGATTTAATTCTTATATTTCTCCTAATTAAGCTTTTGACTTTGTCTTTATTAATACTTTTCTTATTCTCTATGAATAACATAAGTGACAAGTAATGTGACAGTTATACACTCTCTTATATTTATTTAAGTAATTCATATGAAGACCATATTGGGATTTATCTTATTATATCTCTGATAAAAAAGTTACTGAAACAAATTCGTATTACCATAAAGGAAATCCTATTTTTGAATACATCTATAGGTAATAGAAAGGTGAAATCCTTCACCTTCTAATGTGCCACCATGGGACCTTATTTCGGAGAAAAATACGTATCGTAGTGAGACAAATAATTTTTGTTCCCATTAAAATTTTGCCATGAATTTCACATATCATGATCATCAATTTAGAAGATAATTTTGCACGTCAAGAAAGTCACCGTTTGTTGTAAAACCACTTAAGTATAAGACTGTGTAAATACATAATTGAAACATCTAAGTGATATCATAGCTTTCTTCTTTGCTGAAACTACAATGCCTACATGTTTTTTATAGTGGGATGTACTCTTGAGCAATGGCTCTTCCTCGTTCTTTTGCTTCTCAGGTGATAAAAAGACCAGAAGTCGACATCAAGTACGATTACATTATATTTGTGAATGGAACATATTTAAGTTACCTAGCTAGCTAGCTGGTGCTGGTGAAGTATATCATGCGAGACAAGAGATGTACTTCACAGAGCAATTTTGCACATAACTTAATAGCACTACGACAAGCCTACTACAAACTGCGACTCTCTTGACTTTCAAAATTATCTTGTAAAATGAGGAACACCATATGTGTAATTCATGGCACACTTCAAACAACATTGAAAAACTATTTGTCCTGATCCACTGGCAAATAACTAGCCAATGAGGTCCAGTGGGGAACACCAAAAGGGGGGAATTTTCTCTATAGTCATGTAATGTTACATTTCTTTCTTGACCTTGGAAACCATTTTTGATAAAACAATCCCAACGTCATCTGGATTTAATGTTCTGGAGCTTTCAATCATATCAAATGATCTCCATCTGCAAATAAAGATTGTGTGATCTGATCAAAAGCTCCAGAACAGCTACTAAATGGACCTTCAACTAGAAATATACTCTGCACAACAACAATTCTGATTTTTCTGTTATTTACACAACAATGATGCATTACAAAGAGCACTGTAACAAATGAAAAGACTCAGACTGACATTATATGTGTGAGGTATAAGGTGGACAGAGTGAAGCGGTGGTGTAGCGGTGGCTGTTCTCTGGTCAGTGAGGGCTTCCACTTTATGTGTGAGTCAGCAGCTGCACAGAGAAAACTGCTGACAGACAAGAGAAGGACTTTAAATTGGAACTACTACTGTGCGCTTCGCAGGGGGACACTGAGGAGAGCTGCAAGCACCAGAGGAGGCCGGACCCTAGAGACACACACTGTTTACACCGCATCATTTTCACAGCAAACTGCTCTAATTTGATATGGTATGCATATCATTTCTATGGAGGCAGTGGGGGGTGGGCACTGGGGACCACACAGACAACAGTGTTTACTATGAATAACCTCAGCAACCCTAAGAAAATCCAACATGAATATATGGAGGAGCTGGCCCAGCTCCATGCCGTGGTAATGGCTCTGTTACTGTTACCAAGGTGAATATCTAGACACAACCAAAGCACTTGATGTGACTCTCTGGCCGCCATTTTCCCAGTGGGCTCAGGGGGGAGAACTGTAGCACACATGTCAGTCATTGTGTGACACTTGGAATATAAAAGAAAGACCACACACAAGTCAGTAGAATTTAAAGCAACATGCAAAAGCTTCATCATCAAAGCACTCGTTTGAATATGGAGGCGTGTGTTTCATACAAGGCTGTGTGCGTCTGTGTGTGTGTGTGTGTGTGTGTGCGTGTGTGTGTGTGTGTGTGTGTGTGTGTGTGTGTGTGTGTTCAGGAGCGAAACAACTGTAACACATGCTCAAGTTTCATAGCTATTTTTATCAAGGTAGGTGTCCCAGTGGCAATTTCACAACCAAACTGTCCAACTAACAACAGAAAAAGTGACAGGTAATTGGGGCAACATGAATAACAAGTATTTCAGCTCTTAAATTAATTATGAAAACAAAACTATAAAAGTTCACTGAGTACAAAATGAGAAATATGAGAATTGAGACTGACATCCTGTGTCAGGGGCTCACAAAACTACAACAACATCACAATGCAATGTCCTGCATTTTACAGACATAAAAAGTAATGTTGAGTGTCTCTGCTGCTTTCAGTGATTGTGTAAAATGATGATAAGTGTCCAGAACTAAACTACTGAGTGTCTGTTATATAAGGAGGAGTGAGTGACTGGACAAGGGCATGATGTAAGACTTGGAGTGTGCCGATATAATGGTATTGATGATAGCCGTGCTATTTAAAAATGAAATATTAATATCATGTTAATAATACACATATGATAATATCGTGTAAATAATGCAGCACCTTTGAATAATTTCCATCTCTTTCCGTTATTGCTTTGTCTCCTGCCCTCAACGCCATCTGGTTGCCTTTTTGCTATTCATAAAGTGTGATTGCTCTTTATGTACTCTTTTGAACAGTTACGGTTATGGACACTTTCTTAACCTCCCTGCACCCTTAATATGAGTGTAATTCACTGGCTAAAGAAAGAGACAAAACACACAGGAAACAGAGATAAACATGAATTTGCCTGATAGCATTATTGTTATTAATTTTTTCCAATTTTCTATAGATATCGTGATAACATCGGGACCACGCTAGCCATATTTCAGACAGCAAAAAAAACTAACATTTTCTTTTTCGCAGGATTTTTAAAAATTTCTGATTTAATTCTGAAATTCAATAATTATGAGAAGAGAGAGAGAAATATCAATTTAATTTGAGAATTTTACAACCATAGCTAGAATTCTAGGAATTGAGATTCATCAGAATCTCATGTCTTCTGATGAATATATGTCATATATATATAATATATATATAATAATATACATATATATATATGTCTTAAAAGTTTTGCCAATGAATCAAAATATTGATCTTTTTCTTGGAATTCATTTTCTGAATTTGGGAGAAAATCTGGGCCATGTGAACAAAACTGAGTTTCTTTGAATAAATACATGACCAAATAACAAGACTTCTCAGTTTGTTTTTTTATCATTAGAAGATTTAAGTGAAAAAATATGGTAAAATGAAAACAAAAATGAATGAATGAATGAATTGAATTTACATTTATTGAATTACGCATTTAAGGTTAACTAAGAGCTCTGAGGTCAGAATTTTGACACTTAACAAATTCTAAACAGTGTTTTATTTTTCTGATGAAACTGGGGGAGTATTGAGGCTATGTGAGTTAAACTTCAGTTACAATTTTATAAATAAATAAATCATGAGAAGAAAATGAGAGGTCTTAATTTGATTTTTGAATTGTGAAAAGATACATTTGAGAATTCCAAGCCTTTTTTTAAATTTCAGAATTCCCGGAATCATGTCCGAAACCCAAAATTCAGAGTTCAGGTGTGAATTTAACTCAATGCAGAGAATTAAACTGGCATTCTGAAAAAAGTTAACCTTGGATTTAAGTCAATTCTGAGATTAAATCTGACATTAAAATTCAGAAACTGAAATCATGTTTTTTTTCTTCCAAGTGCTATTTTTTTTTTTTTTTTTTTTTTTACATGATTCGGTGAAAGATAGAGGCCACGTGAAGAACATTGCACTGAAATATGAAATTAATTAATGTTTTTTTTTAAAGAGAATTCTGAGATTTAAGTAAAATTGTTAGAATTTTCAAAATCCTGTCAGAAATCTCAGAAAGATGTGTAGATTTAAACAACGCCCAGTAGGGCTGGGCAATATATAGAAATTATATCAATATTATGATATGAGATTAGATATTGTCTGAAATTTTGTATAAATTAATATCGTAAGTGTTGTCTTTTCCTGGTTTTACAGGCTGAATTACAGTTAAGTGCTGTAATTTCCTGAACTGGCCAGACTGTTCTAGCTGTTCTATTATTTGCTTTTACCCGCTTAGTCATTATATCCACATTACTGATCATTATTTATCAAAAAATCTCATTGTGTAAATGTTTTGTGAAAGCACCAGTAGTCAGCCCTACAATATAGTTACATTATCGATATCAAGGTATTTGATCAAGAATACCATGATATTTTGTTTTATTGTTAGAATGAAGTCAGTGTCATCAGAGGCAAAAAAGAATTCCTATACTTAAACCTCAGGACTTTAATTTCTGATATTACACTCAGAATTGACTTTACTACCAGACGTTAAGTGGCTGCGAGTTTAAACAGACTTCAGCAATGCTCTCCACTGCCTTGCCAGTAGTAGTAGTAGTGCTGCGTTAATCCAATACAAACAGGTCATTACACTGCACTAAATGTTTTCTCTCCATTCACTGAACGCCACTTTACACACAGCTCATTCTTCTAAACTGCCTCAATAACTACTAAACCTCCTGCCCTCCCTCTTCCAGTCTTCCACTGTTTTATTTTCCAAAGCTATTAGGACCAGATGTGCATCATTTCATTAGCTCAATATGTTTTGCACAGTTGTAAACTTATGGATGACCACAGGATGGGTTACTAAAGAGGATTAACTCAAGAGTTTATAAGGCGAAGCTTTCAGCTCGAGGCAGCGGGAGAAGTCTGTGAGATCATCAAATAGCTTTGACGCAACCATCAGGATGATTTACGTGTCTTGATAATTTCTAACAGGCAACACAAGGAGAAAAAAACACTCAAACCAAAACAGAACAATCAGGAATCTGCCTGTGGTGTTTTAGATTCTGATAGCTTCTTGGCAAGTGCCTCAGCAAACACACAGACAGGCACTGACTCTGCAACCGCAGACTGATGGCAGCTGGGTCTGCCGGGATAATACAAGCTGATTTCACATGGTGAGCAATAGTGCCAGTGCATGTCGCTGCCGTGAACGGTGGGAGAGGAGGAATGAGCAGCCATGATATGACGGAGAGAAGAAGGGATCACAAAAGAGAGAGAGGGGAAACAATAGCCCTTGGTGTAAAGTGCAGGATCTTAGATTTCTCCCAGCAGTGCTGTTCCATCGACGCCTCACACTGGCAGCAGCCCAGTCAAACATGCCTTTGTGCTGACGTGGGAGAGCTATGGGAACATGTTTTTTTTTTCTTTCTTTTTTTTCTGGCCAAGGCACTGACTTGGGATGTTGAGCTGAGCTGGTGGGGGTTACTCAAATATCCTCAGTGATGCAAACGATCCTTTAATGATGCGGAGAGAAATAAAATCTATGTGAGAGACGGGGATTTGCAGCTTTTTGTTCCTTTCTTTAAGAGGGAGCTGCTTTTCTTTAAAACCGCACTCTGTATACGATTCATAGGAAGCAAAAAGGATGCTGCTTTAGCACCTTAGGGGGTTGCAGGGATCTGGAGAAATCCATCTGCGATCTCATAAAGAGATCACTCCATCACATCCTACTCCAACTGCAATTTCATGAATCATTAACCCATAAGTGCTTGGTTACTTTTGAACACAAGCAGCTTCTTTTGTCATCACCATTTTAATTAGCTTGATAGGAACTTCAGCAACATAAAGCATGATTACTGCAGGCTCGGCGGAAAGCTGGAGGAGCTAGACCAGGATGGAAAGCATAGAGGCGGCGGGGTGGGGGGGCAGGGTCACACGGAGGGATCCTGTTGCCGTGTGGGATTTCAGCTGTGGCTTGGAACCCTGAGGGACTCATTATGTCGAGATCCCCAAAACAGCCTCGCTCAGACTGAGAGATGTTCCCAAGCCAAGCTCAACTTGAGAGATGTTGTCCTTGTTATATAATAACAAGATAATGACATATCTGTTTTTAAAGGACATGGTTTATTTATTTTGATGCACTTGCAGTTGTGACAGAACGCTGGGGCCAAACAAAACAGAGGAGCAGGAAGCTTAAAAATGTTCAAGTGTTTTGTGCATCATTTTCATTGTTATTAATTGTGGATGCTTAGAAAAAAAAAAATTTTAGAGATGTGTTGTCTGTGAACACACAGAGTAAGTTTGTAGCTCCCATTTTGGACACTGAGGGGTTTTGGAGGGTTTAGCCAAGGCCGTAACCAGGGAGCCAACACTAGGGGGACCAAATACCAATACATGAGGGCTACCTGACAAATATAACATAATAAAGACATTAACATTAGCTAAACACGTATACATCATGCAAAAAATATGATATTTAATGGACATCTGAATAAATCAAGTATGAAGATACAACAAATTAGAAAATGTTTATCCCTCCAACAGGGGTAGTTGTTGGTCATTCCATTATATGATGCAGCAATGTTTATTTCCAGTGTATTGTCTGCTGTTTACGAGGAGCCTGTGATGTCACAGCTGCTCTGCCTTTAACAGGCCACGACTAAATACAGGCTTTTAATATAATATCTCATATTTGCTCTCAAGAATTCTTTCTCTCTTTCTTTCTTTCTTTCGTTCTTTCTTTCTTTCTTTTTCATTGTCTGGTCATAATGCTGCGTGGGGTGGACAGTGGGGGTATATGATGCCATCAGTATCTTTTATGCCCTAACAAAGGCCTTGACCCCAACAAACATCAATAATGTGACTTTTACGTTGCAGCATTTACAGTAAAGGAAGGGGTGGAAGAGAGGGGGATTAAAAAAAAAGGTGATGCAATAACTGGGCAATAATTCAATAGTATGTTTACTGGCATTCAGTAAATGTATATTGTGATAACATACTCATATCATGCTATCATTTTAGAGCATTATTTTGGCAATCTGATTGTTTTTTAAGGTCATTTTGAATGGATGTGACATTATATAATGTATGTCAATGGTGGAAAAATATTCTTATTCAAATTTTGAAATTGATGTCAATAATCGCCTTTACCTAATGTGATGATAGTATTGGTTGGATCATTTTGTGTACACCTACTCAGAGGTATTGTTGTTTAGCCAAAAGCAAACTAAATGTGGGATCAAAAATGACTCGATGTCAATGGACAGGTATTTCCTGGATGCAGGTATGAGCTGAGGAGCCTACAAAAACCCCACGGCATGCAGTTTCTTTACAGATTCAGACAAAATCAGAGGTTCCCAGCAAAACAAAAGACCAAGCAAACGCACACACAAAGCTACAACAACTGAAGAATCTTATTCCACATATAAGCGCGGACTGAAAACACTGCACAAATGCTCTAGTCCGTGAACACATCTCAACATAAACTTGACTGAGGCTTGCTGAGAAATACGTCTCGATCACTAACCTATTAAACTGACTGATGTTAAAATGTTTGAAATAAATTATTTGTTTTATCCTCACGATCTACTGAGAAAAAATTTGGTACCAAGGTCAAAATGTCATGTGCCACGTAATCCGTAAAGAAAAGAAAACACTGAACGGTGATGCAGAGATATACTGTAAATATCACAGGATACATCCGATGATAATATAAGCAGAGGAAATAAAGCGCTGGCAGATATGATGAAGTGGCATTTAAGCCTGACTGAGTCACTGTGGGGTTTACAGTTTTGGACACCCCTCCTCCCCCCCTCTCTTACAATAAGCAGGGGATTGCCATGCATGGGAAAAGAAAGGCAGCGTGGCTACTGTACAGAACAAAAGGCTCCCTGCGTAAAACTGCGCATGAGTGCTGCCGCTATATGCACGTGTTGTGAAAGCAGAGCGATGCCAGTTTTCATTTCAGCCCCCTTTAAAATGTCAACGGTTAGATTTTACTACGACACACGCACAGCCTCTCAGCACGCGCTCAAAAATAACCTGCAGCACAGATTTACGAGATCTAATAACTACAATGTGAGAATTCCATAAGAATAATGGCAGAAAACGGCGACACATGATGTGAGGAATGGTTACGGATGGACGGTGATGCTGCGATCCCCCCCTCAGTGCCATCATCGCGTTGCATCAGCACAAACAGACAAAGAGGTTGTGATGCCGTGGATGTCACCGCTCCCTCAAAATGCTGTATCACCGCGTTAATGGCAGCATCACTCCACTCCCTTATGATTCCAGGCACCTCGTCGCAAACACGTGGCCATCAAACAATAGTATCCCGAATTAAACACATTCAAAGCTTGTTATTTTTGCCACGGACGCAGCACTCACTGGACACTGGACACATGCGTCCTTTTATTCCACGAGAAACTCAAGAAAGCAAATGTGAAAAGAAAGCTGAGATGATTTCTTCTAATTGTAAATGCTGTCAACAGTCACGTTAAATATCAAATGGACATCTTGAACACGTCAATGGCTCATATACGCATGAAGCATCAAACTGTTTTTTTTTCTAAGGGATTTTTTAACCAAAACGGGGTTTTCCCACAAAAAATTCTCTTTTATTTATCACATTAACTTATCACCGACTTGCATCACAGCATATATCACCACTCCACCGCTGACTCCTACATAATAAGACTGACAGGGACTGACTAAGCCACTGCTGCAGCACCCGATCCACATGACAATGCAGGACCGCGCGTAAAGGCGCAGCTGTTTTGATACAGGCAAAACTTGGTTTTAGAAACATCTCCAAACGTTTTCTTTAATTTGGGGCGTGCTGATGAGAGAAGGGCTCGCCCCCGATGCTTTTGAACATAAGGGGTTAATGACAATGAAAATATGGGTTCTTAAACAACACCGTCGAGCGATTGAGATGATTCCATTGGCTGTCGGAGCGAATATGGCTCGTCCTTACACAGCAAATATTTGGATGATTTTTTTTTTTAATGTGGATTAATGAGCAGGTGTCATAATGTATTATTTCAGTTAGGAGAGTGGGGGAAATGTTTAAGTGCATAGCATGGTAATCATAATATAAAGATGATGATAAAATAATTAAAAATAGCTGTAAATTAATTTGATGAATGCACATGTAATGAATGAGGGAGGCGTTTAATGACGCTGCAAGTGACAGCGTCTTCTTTTATGGAGTATTTTTTTCCTGGTAGAAGCAGCGGCATGCCTGACCCTCCTCTGGGATCACCAACGCATCTACTTTTGCACAAAAAAACACACAGAGAAAAGGGGGAGCGCACACGGCGTATTGACTCAAAGCATAACAGGATGTGGTACAGAGTTTGTGTTTCACTCCCGAACCCGCGTTCACACCCCAACACATTACACCCTTTAATATTCGCACCACCGCCGAGCTTTCAAGAGTCATGCATGCGGTTTTTCTTTTTTTTTTCTCTTTTTTTTTCTATAAGTGACTTTGTTTTCCATAGATCACGGTGAGGACTCTCCCGGCTCAAGCCCACCGTTGCGACACTTATGCAAGTTTGCAACTCGGGTTATGAGAGCAAATCAACAATAGGCTGAGATTTGACAAACACAGCGAGGTGAGAGAGAGAGAAAACGTGCATGGCAGCTCACCTTTTACTTTCTATTCTCCTCGTATTCCAGCCCTTTTGTCCGTTTCCCACATTAAGTTCTCTCACATGATGACTCGCTTTGTCGTTTCCTCAAAGCCTCCCGGCTGCAGATAGGTGACTTCTTCTCCCGCCGCTGCAACTCGCTTATTTCTCACTTAGCAGAAAAACAACGTCTGTGTGTGACTCTACGGTCTGTTGTTGCCGCTCCGTGCGTGCGTGTGTGTGTGTGCGTACGACTGCGCGCGCGCGTGAGTGTGTATGTGTGCGTGGTGATCCAGCGCGGCGTGCCGCTCCGTCTCCGCTGTTTGTTACACTCGACTGGAACGCCTACTCTCAGTCGCTACATTGTTGACATTCGGCCGCTGACGTCACTCTATCCCCTCATTCACAACATCGTTAGCGCCGCGCCGCTTTGCGTTGGTTGCAGCGGGAAGCGTGCGCATACTCAGCGGATCGTGCGCAGAGGGGCTTGGAGAATCGCACTACTGGCTGCTCGCTCAAATCCCTCCCCTCGCGCTCGCTGGTTCGGCGGCCTCGCGCCCCCCCTCCTCCTTCCCTCCTCCTCCTCCTCCTCCTCCTCCTCCTCTCGGTGCACACAGCGGGAATGTGACGGTGAAAGATGACACAAGACATTTTTCACAAGCTGCAGACGCAAACGTCAAGACCACTTAGTCCAGTGTTTACCTATTGTTTTAGTCAAACCACCTCAAAAATCCAAAAATTGGGGTGACGTTTCATTTCTTTTTCATATCTCCTTACATGTTTTTTTTTTCAATTATACTTTTTATTGTTTACTTAAGAAAAAAAAGTCTACAGCAACCTAGATCATGACACAGAGTTACTTGTACATATAATAACAGATGACAAAAATGATATTAACAAACATTATTCAGAAACATACAATTAGAATAAAAGTAATAATTAAATAATGAATGACAGTAGTAATAATAATAATGATGATGGATATAAACAAGGTACATTTACATGACAGGTTTCCTGCATCTGTGTGATCCGCCCCAGCTTTACTTCACCTGCACAGGATAGATACAATGTGCTTAATGTGTGTGTAGTAGGGCCCTTCAATACACATATATCAGTGTAAATTAAAATACGCATATATTTTTGTATATGTTAAAAAAAATAGACAAAATAGAATAAAAAAACCTGATAGGCTACAAACTAATTATTATACACAATAGATATGAGCTACATAAAGGTTGCAACAGAACTATTCAGGAGACAAAATCTGTATTTATCCCCACCCCCCTTGACTACAACATATACCTCCAGTCTGAACCACTGGGCTGTGACTGTATGTTTGGCTCCAAAATGGAATGTATCAGAAATGGTTCCCAGATTTCCAAGAGGACATCCAGTTTATTGTTTATCTTATAAATGAGGCGGCCATAGAGGTGTTAAGTCGTTCTTGATAGTTTGGAGGATCCCTCTCTTCCCAGTGTCTGAGTACGACCCTCTTGGCTGTAGTACCCATTTTAAATACCTAGGGCTCATATCTTTCATATCTTTTGTAATGTTCAAGAGGCACAGACTGGGGTTCAGAGTTACCTGTGGCCCCAGATGCTGACTGACCTTTTGCCAGAAAGTAACCAATGAGGGGCAACTAAAAAACATGTGCACTATATTACCTAAGTTGGTGTTGCATCTCCAGCACAAGTTGGATGGTATCAGGCCAATCACCTGTTTTGCTGGGGTGATATATATATAGTCTCTTGAAAATTTTGTATTGAATCAGCTTTGATCTGGCATCTCTCTTACAAAAGTACTCCAGACATTGTCCTCAAAAAATTCTTCTTCTCACACTATTTTTAACCCTTCAGTGCTTACACTATATTTGCATTCAACGGTACTCATAAATCAAAAACTTGCTGTATGTAGCAAATCAAAGACAATGCATATATTGTTGTTTAAATCAGATTGTAGGGGGCTCAGTCAGTGAACAAAACAACATTTCTGTTTAAGAAAGGCGGACCACTGACATAAAGCTATCCCAGTTCAAAAGGAAAATGCTTGAAACACATTGAATTGAATTGGGACATCATGTTTATTTTCTATGAATGTTTTAAATGCCTGGTTTTGTGCAGGATGATTTCACTAAACTCAAAAACGAACCTGTCAAACACCATAATCACTTCGAACCCAACTGCCCTCACATTTGTTTTCAGGCGCTGAATCAAAAAACTCAAACTAAAGGCACGAGTCGGACAAAATACGCTTTATAACTCATTGACACATCATTCAAAAATGTCATTGAGTGCATGTCCTCATTTACAGTGATGTTGAGAATACAATTTAGACTAAATAAAACAGAAACTGATTGAGAAACATACAAACAACAACAGTTTAAAACAGCTACATTCAAGAATGTAGTACTTACATACAGCACAACAACTACACACAGTTTTTGGACTTCTCCTTAATCAACTTCCCTTACTTAATATTCATTGAAATACTGAGGACCATCTCTTTGGAACAACCTGCTTCCATCTCGACAATCATCATCTACATTATCATTATTCACAAAACATCTTAAAAGAAAGACCATTAACCTTCACTGATTCATTTATAATGCCTTTCAGCTTGCAAATATTTTTTGTAAATTGTGCATATCTGACAATATTGTATTACTGCTTAGTCTCTTGTTCAATTATACAATATATATGTATACTGTTCCTTCATAACTCATTTTCTGCTTCTAACCTCTCCTGCACAATGTTTTAACTTTTAATTTATTTTTCCCATTGTTTTCAACACATGTACATGCAAATAACTAAGCTAAACTAAACTATGGGACCAGCACATTAAAGAAGTGATAGGCTATATGAAGGCATGTTTCCATTTAGGGCTTTAAATAAACCAGTAGAGACCAATGTCTCTAATACGCCTTACTATAAGAGA
The DNA here is from genome assembly GCA_026686955.1 of Epinephelus cyanopodus. Lineage (NCBI taxonomy): Eukaryota > Metazoa > Chordata > Actinopteri > Perciformes > Serranidae > Epinephelus > Epinephelus cyanopodus. The sequence continues at coordinate 34,901,927 of CM048925.1, read as the reverse complement.
TGGCCACCAAACCTGTTCATACAAGATGCGATGATAAGTAGAGTAATGGTTAGAGGTAATAAATCTTGGGGCGGAGTGATATACTGAATCTCGGGGTTAAAGAGTGGAGGCAGAGGAGTGTCTGTAGATGACATCACTGCAATCAAGACTGACAAGTTGATAGATTTAGTTCTCTGCTTTCTACTGAGCATCAGAAAACAGCTGTGTGTGTGTGTATCCAATGTTTTTGTTATAGCTTGTTGACAAGTGTGTCTGCATTCAGAACTTTCAAATTAAAAAGTGCATCTTGAAATTTATCAAAGGCTTGTTGTAGGATGTCAATGACCGAGTGTGCAGTACCAGCAAAGCAATACAGAACTGTATCATCCACATAAAGATGGGCATAAGAATTTGTTATGGAGGATGTAATATCCATCCATCCATCCATCCATCCATTTTCTAACCGCTTATCCTCTTGAGGGTTGCGGGGGCTCGAGCCTATCCCTGCTGACATCGGGCCAGAGGCAGGGTACACCCTGGACAGGTCGCCAGACTATCGCAGGGCTAACACATTAGAGACAGACAACCATTCACACTCACATTCACACCTACGGACAATTTAGAGTTGGACAAAATATTCCCCTATCCCCAATCTGCATGTCTTTGGACTGTGGAAAGAAGCTGGAGTACTGGTAGAGAACCCACACTGACACGGGGACAACATGCAAACTCCACACAGAAGGGCTCCCACACCTGGGATCAAACCACAACACCACCGTGCCGTAGGATATAATATTGTCAATATAAATTGTTAAAAAGACAGGACCCGATTGAACAGATGATTCACTGATGATGCAGATTGGCCTGATGAAGTCATTAGCCTGTGCTAATTTGATTAAATCAAATTTTGTTCAGGAATATGTGAGTACAATTACACCAAAAATAATACAGGTCTTAAAATAAAGATTTGACACAGGTATTCTTGATCTCCTCAGCTGATGTTATACTTAAGTAGTACAAATTTGCACTCATTGAATTTACCGAACCTAGCAGACATACAGTACACCTTGGACATTTGGTGCCCCGAGGGGCTTGAGGCTGCCAGCCCAGTCACCAGAAGAAAATGTTAGCATTGTACGTTTTTGCAAACCAGGAATATGTTAGGGTTAGGTTAGGGGTTATTGCACATTTAAAACCTATCATATCAAGTTACTAAAGTGACGAGGTATAAGATCATCGATCATCATCGAGAGGTGAAGGGGTGATGGGTGCATGTCACCTAGAGGAGATGGCTGTCAAGCCCCTAGACAACAAAATCAGTTGTTTTTTAGTGAATCATTGCTGTGCTTCCAGAGGCTTTATTATCACCAAATGTGGGTGTTTTCTAGTGACCTGTCGCTGTTTTTGAGTCACGAAAAGCAGCTGTGTCTTTTACCGAGACACTGTTGCTTTTCCCATGGAGATTGTGCCCCACAAACCAGGTATTTCAAGACAAAACACAAACTTGACGAAACCATAACCAAGTGGTGACTGTGCATAACCCTAACCACACATTAACCTCAGCGATGTCGAAATGTAAACTTTCAACACATCCTCTATGTTATAATGTACAAATGTAACTTTCTGTGGTTTGCGGCACCATATATTACCAACATTTTTTCTGGTGAATGGGTTGGAGGCTGTAGGACATTTATCTGCTTTGTACAGTTGGTAATTCAGCCATGATGCGATAAGCAGTCACGTATTCTTTGCCTATAAAGGGTTATGGTACATGTCCATAGCAGCGTGTTCGAAAGCGAGGAGCATCCCAGCATTGTAAAGCATAATACATTTTAAAAGGACATCATGCACAATAAATCCATTTCCCTATGTTTTGGGGTACTTATGGTGATATGATTGCAAAGGTTACTATAAACTATGAGTAGTGAGTTCCCCAGTTACATTACAAGGTTCTATAGAAATGTTATGATGTTATAATGTTATAATATTGTAAGATGGAGGGTCAAACTAAGTGAATGTATTTCGTGAGAAAACCAGTTACATAGGATCTTATTCTAAGTTTAAAAGTGAAAACAGACCAGGACAAACAAACAGAAATGCAAATGCACGATGCTAAATAAGCGGAGCAAGGCGGTGGGAGGAAGGTAAGCTGGAGAGCGCTGTTCGGCTTAAACATCAGCCATGTGAGGGAGGCAGGGTTTTTGTTCTGGAAGGAGCTCACATCCTATTTGGACAAGCAAACACTCACTGGAGATGTTTTAATTTCTAATGTAAAAACTACCCCTGGGGAGTTTGCATGTAATTATGAATTATCACAGTACAGCAGACAGCCCCTTCTTCATAGCAGCCGTCACTTTTCACCGGATATTCCATGAGTGGCATTCAAAGAGCAGCTCCCTGTGCTGCTGCATGCATTAAACTGGCGATTTGAGATGGTGCTGCTGCTGACATCAAAAACAACACCACCAACAGGCGTTTGTTATTGGCGTGGAGAAGGCATCAAAGTGAGAGACATTCAGAAAAAGGACAGAGAAGTGTGCATGCTGTGTGCAAAGGGAGATGATGGTGCCATTTTATGATGATGAGCAAACTTCAAAATAAAGTACAATGTCAAAAATGAGTCTGAAAATGTCATTGTAATTAAATTGCTATCTTTAATACACAGGAATTCTATTAAATAAACACCAGTGACGATGAACCTTGAACTCCATACTCTACACCAGTGGCTCCTGACTGATTTGTGGTCCAAAAGTGGGTTGTGGGTCCATTCTCAATGGCCATCAAGTGACTCACAAATGTGTTGAGTTTGTAAAAAAAACACACTTTATTTTAAAGCACAGTGACTTTCCGACACAGAGCTTTTATCTTGAGGTGCCATTTTCTGCTACCCTGGAAATCCAGAGTTCTCACGAGAGCACAATTTGAATTTGTTCATGGAGTCACTCTGGCAATCAGTAATGATGCTCGTTACCCATGCTGTTGGAGCCGAGCTGCACCAATCACATTGGTGTATCTGATATAGGCAATACTACCAGCAATACTTTTGATACTCCACACACTTGATACTTCATGCTCTACACTACTCTGTAGTCAGCGCTACGCCATACTTTTGGTACTCCATACTCTACACTACTCTGTACTCAACAGTTCTTCATTATCTTGTTACTTCAAGCTCTACTATATACTCTTGGTACTCCATACTTTACACTTTTGGCTACTCAATACCCTACAGTCCTCTGTACTTAACACTACTCCGCACTCTTTGTACTCCATACTCTACATTTCTTGGTACACTATACTTTCTACTACAACTCGGTACTCACCAGTGCTACGTAGTCTTGATACAGTGCACCACACACTACTCCATACTCCTTCATACTCTTGCTACTGCTTGTTCTCCTCCTAAATCTACACGACAATGTATTCTCACTACTCTATACTCTATGCAACACCACAATCTACGCTACACACTCTATGCTACTCAGTACTCCACATGTTGCATTTTTACGTATTCTACTCCATACTCAGCATTACTCCGTGCGTTACTCCATGCGTTACTCCATGCGTTACTCCGTGCGTTACTCTGTGCGTTACTCTGTGCGTTATCTGTGGTTCAAATTATTGACATTACTAGCCGTGTTCCCATAAATGTATTTTCACGTGCACTTGAAAGTGTTGCATTAGAAATGCAGTATGGAAATGGACAAGTTTGATAAAGTACTTCCTTAATTGGGTAACAAAGTTTTTATGCTCACTTGAGGTGGTTTTTCCTTTGTCAGAAAAGATTTGCTATGCTAAATGGGATATGGAAACACCTTTGCCAAATGATTTCTGACATTCCGAACATTCAACTTACATTAGTGATCAGCTGTTTCAGCTGTTAGGGTCTTCCCAAATATTGAGTATCACTGCTATAAACGAACAACACCATGCTGTGGATGACTTAATGTCACTATCACAAGGCTGAAAAGTTGTTTTCGGGAACGCTGCGGTGTGATGACGCTCTGTAGTCTCATTTATCCACTTGTTTGCAGCTGTCTTTTTAAAGACACACAAAGGCTTTAAAATCACAAGTAGGTTATTTACCAACATATTTTATGTCATAGAACAAAACATGAAATTCTCTTAAACTTAATTCAGGCATGTAACTAAAATCTCATTCAAAAAACCTACTTACTTAAAGAAAAGGGAAGCGGAAGTGCTGATATGCTTACACATTTCCAGGTTTTAGGACTCATTCCTGCACCACCTTATGCCAGACAATAGCAATTCTGCACAATGCCCATTCTCTTGTCACTATGGCACAGTTTTTAGGACACACACAGCTTTCATCACCAGTGTAGCCTAACAGCGGAACACAAAATGGGGGAAAATGCTTTTTGCTCAGTATAGGCTATACAGCATGATCCTTCTGTTCAGAAGTGAAACATCAGTCGCTTATCACTCACAGCTGGTTTCCACAAATATGTCAAGAAATATTTTTTACCCTTTTCTTGAAAACTTAGGTTTAGTGAGGAGAATTTACATTTCAGTTGGACTTTAAACATGTCACTTCTCGACAGGCCCTGTAAACATAACAGGCAGAGGAGCCATTTGCTTAATCCAAATGATACTTTTTTATGTGCAAAGTCAGCTTACCTCTAAGAACTCAGATGATAGGCACAGATTTCATTGCAGCCTGCACATTCTGCCATTTGAAATCATTATGCGTTACTTACAATTTAAAAGTTAAATGTGAGAGAAGAAAATCAGAGGTTCCCTGAAATAAGAAGCTAAATAAAAAAGTACAGCACCGAGGGAGAATTGCAATCTGTCATGGGCTGATTTTTGGGGTCCAGAGAAACACTTTGACAATCCAGCAGCTAATCCCCTAGATTAGTGAAGGTATTCATATTCATATTCATCCACGCAGAAACCTCAGAGACATCTGGGGGTTTTTAATTCTGAAGCCTGAAGTGGAGCTGCAAAGCTGGGCCGGGGGCCTTCAGCAGGCAGGAGCGGCCCCGTGTCTAAAGCGGCTGGGAGACGAGCCTCGACTCCTTTGTCTCAGCGCAGTGCATTCACAGTCAACATTTTGCTCATGCTCCCAATGCACTAAATGCATGAGGAGAATTTAATTACAGAGTATAGACTCCCTGAACAGACACACATGCATAGACACTCAGTAAGCAATGACATTCCTGCACTCGATGACCTTTCCTCGAGGCCTTTTCAAGAAAGACGGCTGACTGAAGTTGGGTGGCGGAAAAGGGGGGAAGGCGTGGAGTATGAATGGGGTGTTGGTGGAGGTGGAGGGGTGCTGAAAGAGTCTACAGAGCGATGGTATTGGCCTAGGCTTCCCGCCCAGCACCCATACTGTGGACAAACACTGTGTTCTTATGTCAGGAAGTCTAATTAGACTTAATAAAAGCAGCATGTGAAACGTCTGCCATTCCTCCATGACAGAAAGAGGAAGCTCCACGTAGAGGGGGGCCCGGTCTGTGTGGAAACTCTGAAACCTTCAGCTTAAGGACGAGGCATTGCTGGTGATTGTGCAACATGAGTGGAATGTTTTTGTTCGGTTGATAGCTGTCAGAAGAAAATGTGTCCTGTCATGCACGTGTCACTGAGAAGCAACCGATGGTAGCCATAGCATGTCCATGTCAACAGGTGTTAGTCTTTAACCATGCAGGCACACTGTCCTAGTCCTGCGCTCAGACACAATATGACCAACATGGTTTGCAGCAGGACAGGAAACAGAGTGAGGCAGTTTCTAATGACACTGTTAGTTACAAATACAATCCAGTTCTTTTTGTATCACATCTACTGTGTGATGAACCACTACATACAGTTTTTTTTCTATGTACAGTCTATATTTCTCTATGAAATATGATTATATTGTGAGGTAACTGCCAACACAGTCGCCAGAATAAAAATTGGCATTGTACATTTATGTAAACCATGGATATTGAGGCAAAAAGCGCAATCCTCCATTGTGTTGCTTTAATGTTCTAAAATTACTTTTGATACTTACCTGTAAGTAAAGTGAATATCAGATACTTCAAGACAATTACTGAAGTAATATTCTTAGGGATGCACAATATTATTGGCATATCATCAGTATCAGTCGATATTGGCTTTAGAATGAACTGAATCGGAATCAGAATCGGCCAACATGCGTTTTCTTATTTTGCACAATGAATGAATATACATACATTGTATGGCGTTCATGTCTCAATCTGCTGGTGGGCCATCACAATAAGACTATGTATGTATATCATAATAATTCCACTACAGAAGAGGCTTGATGATGACTAAAATTAGAAAGGGGAAAAAGTGGATATATTGTTGTTGGTACCGTTATCTGTATCGTTTATCGCTTATCGGCCAAATAATTGTTATATATCGGCAAAATATCCAATATAGTGCATTGCTAAATATTCTAATAGGCGACTTGAACTTCTATCAAAGTCATTAACTGGTAAGATATCTGTACTTTTTCTTAGGTATGGCTTTCAAGTATTGCTTGCTCTTCCTGATGTCCTTCTGTCTGTGGAATGTTTGCTTATGAAAAGCAAGGGTCTAAAAGGTGTTGTATGCTGCCAAAGGCAAATTTGCAATGTGAAAAGAAATCAGACTTGAGAAACCCTGCATTAACCTCAATGAGAATGTTTCTTTTTATGTCAAATAGCAACATATTTTACATTTGTGTGAATAAATGATGGTTAAAGTGAGACAGCTTAAACACTTTGAAAAGGTGAAGGATTCACCCTGGTTACACATGAAGAAAACTGCAACCTCTGATTCATTGTATGAAAGTCAGATATGCTACATGACAGGCACATTATGTCTATATATGGACTGATAGAGTATACTTTGTGCTTCAGCTACGATTCAGTAGTAGAAGAGATCTGTTTCCTTTCATGCAGAGATATAACTCTTTGATGCTGCACCATTGGAACACAGTTGAGTCACAAAATCAGGTTAATCAGAACTGCTAATTAGGAGAGATTAGATGAAACACAGTCTCTATAACATTAGTAGCAACCAGTATCACACACCAGTAGCAACACTATTACAGTTGACATTGTTTAATTAGCAAGCATACAGCAGTTTAATTGAATTCCTGAAATTCAGTTATGGCTTTTGGTTTTGGTTTGCCACCCAAAGATTTTCAGCAGTCCCATCTGTCCATCCCAGTGAAAAATCTCTGAGGGCACCACTGCAACACACACATAAACTGTGGCTGTATTTAGTTTCCCTTCTGTACAGAGAAGGCTCATTATTAAAGCGCCCATGAGAGCCATTTGCAACATGTTGTGAAACTATAATGTATGTCATGCTTAAATTATTCCTTTTCTTTGTCCAACCATTTTGGGATTTCACTCGGCTTTTCATTCAGTAACAGCAGCACAGTTTATATCCAGAGCAGATCAGTAAATTTGCACTGTGAGCAAAACAGACACATGTATAATCCTGCATCTTCTCAAAGCTGTGACTCATAGGAAAAGTGTTCAGAGGCAAATCCAAAACCATGAAAAAAAAAGCTCTGCTCAGAACGAGAGACACGTCGGTCAAAGAGTCATCACTTCAAGAGCGAGGATGACTCATTTCCAAGTGATTCATCAGGGTTTGCGGTCCCGCAGATAGACCCGCCAGCCAAGAAGAACTTCCATGAATTCGCTGGCTAAGGAGAGCGGCAAGTCCAGGCAAAGGCACAAAGACGTAAATGCAGTGCTGTTGTCAGCCAGCAAGCCGGCACGTGACCCAAAGCCAAATGCCTTTGATTACATCAATTACTGTGAGTCTGACGCTGCCTCAGGGAACGTTCTAACCGCCATTCATAACAGCGGCTGCCACAGACCGACATATCAGGCTCAGGTTACCTTCAGGACAGCTCCTCATTCCTCGAAAAAAAAACAAACCATACACACACACAATGTCACGTATGAAAGACAACACACAAGCTATGTAAATCCACAACAGACAGTCAGGAACACGTGACTCTCTCTCAACTCTCAACTCCGATGAACCTGTTTCCTATAGTGTTTAATACATTTCTGAATCTTCTTCTAACACGTCACTGGAATTACAGTACGTGATGCTTACATGCTGTTGCTTATTCAAATGCATGGTGCAAATGCAAGATGCAAACAGAAATGCACATTGTACAGGTTGGTCGTTTCCCTACTTGCGTGCTTTTTACACTTGTTTAGTTTACTCCTGTCTTCTGTCTGTCTTCTCCTGCTCCAACATTCATTTTTAAGGAAAAGTTAGAGGAATACATTAAAGGGAAAAAAGTGTATTTTATTTAACTTCAATTGCGTGTTTGAGTTGTTTTTATTTAGGCATTTTTAATCTTGGAAGTTGACACGGCATCCCACAGTGCCAACAACCAATGCACCCAGGATACCTTGCACATTGTATGAAGGGGTGGAAAGTCCATGACCAAACATCTATGTGATCGGAGGTCGGAGTGGGAATGTATTGATTTGTCACAAAAATGCGGACTCTCCCCTGGAGACACATGTTCTGAACCATCATTTTAAGGTACATCCTCACCATGTTTCTTTCCTTAACCTAGCCTCCATAACTTTACATTAAGGATGTAACATCATTCATGGGGCACTAATTCGTAGGATAGGTCATGTGAACATTTTCGCAGTATATCATGGGAACTGTTCTCAGAGGATACATAGGGAAATTACATTTTAGGTTCCCTGCATTTTATACATAATTTTGCTTAACTTAGACATGTTGTCCCCATTCGTGGACACTTTTATGTGCCATCTAGTGGTAGCAAGATCACAATACACAAATCCGTGTAAAAACAAGATGGCAGCCACCTCTGCAAAGTCAGCGTAGAGCCGATCCCGACACAAAAATGGATGAAATGCAAAACCTGATTTCATTTTATGGTTAAAACTTGTCTATTTACGCTCAATAACATCTGCAATTTGACCAGTTTTAGCAATAATAAAGCAAAGACACTGTTAATTAGGAAGGGTTCATTTTAGGACATTGAGACTTATTTACTGGTTTATAGCAACATGGAGCAGGGAAAATTCATCCAAAGTTACCATACAAACAAATCACAAGCTTTTTTAGAAATGTTGCACTATTTGCAATTTTGTATTGTATAGCAATGTTCAGGCAGTTTTGAGCCGTTTAAGACTTGAACAGTGACCCCTAACCCCTGGCATTACAGAACACTGAACAAATGTTGCATTGTTTGTCATTTTGTTTCTGCACAACAGTGTTCTGGCACTGAAATAACTAGTTTTATACTTTATTACACATTTGTGACTATTAAAGATAAACCCAATGTCCCCACATGAAGACATCATTAAAAAAAACCACCAAGCCACAAGACAATGCTTAGTTTGTTTATATTTATCAGGGGGGAAATGGGCAAAATTTGGTGCATAAAAATTCACCAGAATGCAAGACATTAACTGTTTTCTGGCAGAGGACCCCCAAACCATATGTGTCCCTTGGCTGCATCGTTCCATCAAATGGACATTTCCCCAGAATTCATTTGGTATCTTTGGAAACTTTCAGTACTCCACAAGAATTAAAAATCAAGTTCTGTGGTTTGAACAAAGTTTGACAACCTGACTTTGTAAAGACTGACTCATCTGTGGGTCACTGAGGCTAAAGAGTTTAACCCTTTCCGGTATTCTTTCTTTGTGTGGCAATGAGAGAGGACAGCAAACAAAGGATTTCATTATGCACTGCAGCTTGTTTTCTGTGTATACGACAATAAAGCTTTGAATGCTGAGTGTCTGCGGCTGCATCAGCCACTCAAGTGGAATTATTGGATATGTTTTATGCATCATTGTAGACATTTGGTATCTGTGGAAACTTTGCAAACTTGAGTACATTTCTGTACAAAAGTTCTGAACAGTGCTTGAGTGCACAACACACTGTATGTTTGCAGTAATGAACCCACTGCTGGGTATGACGGGGTCAGTGAGGTTAACAGACAGAAAATAGTGGAATGTTGCAGAAGAACCCAGCTGCAGGAACCCACCTCCCAGTGTGTGTTCTCTGAGGAACTACTGGTTGGCTGGCTGAGTGGAAGGCACTGTAGGGTCAATCCCTGCCTCCGGCTTACCACAGGATCTATCTGACAGACTGAGCTAGTTTGCAGCTCTCTCCATACCTTAGAGATTAAAAGGTAAAAGCCTGAACCTCCACAGATGACAGGTTGTCATTGTGTGTTTGTCATGTGTGTACGAGTGTGCGTGGCAGGCATGTACGTGGGCAGTGAGCTGGAGAGTTGGATGGGTGGAAAGCCAGTTTCTTGGCGCATAAACACGACCATCATAGTTTTGGCTTACAAACCAGAAGTACAACTGTCCAGTGAGGTGGGTGTTGTTTACGCACTGAGAATCTGAGCTCGCAGATTAAAGCTCGGGAGGGAATCTGAGTTCATCTAAACAAACAAATATATAATCTAAAGGTGGAGATGATGTCATGACATTCAAGATACAAGAGTTTCAGATGCCGATCTGATGTTTTCTGACTGTTAAACTGTATGCTCTGAATATGCTCTCACCACGCCTGTGAAACCTGGCTTGTGCACATCCTGTTAATACCACAAAATTTTGTATCACAAACAACAAGGTGTGACAAGGTGACTGTGCAAAAACAGCAACAAACTAGTCATACAAATAGCTTAAATGTTCTTTGTTCAGGAAAGAAACTCCATTGACCTCCATCTCTTTAAGTTTTCACTGGGATTATGTGCTAGAGTGATATCTGTGGATTATCCTCACAAGTGGTGACTGTCTCTTGATGGACATGTTGCTGCTGGTATTTTTTGACACATTATTTTTCAATGTTGTGAGCACCACAACTAAAATGTATTGAATGAAATCTCATAGACAGATATCTCAAAACATTTACAAATAAAGCACTGGTCCCATTAGAATTTTGTTATTCTTTATTCATTTTTTTTTCAATGTGGGTGAACTAACCCTTTAAGCTTTAAAACGGTGAAGCTACATGATGTTTTATAGCAAGTTTTTAACAGTTGCACCATTTCATCAAATGGAAATATTATACATCATGTATCAGCCCAATTGCCAGAATAAAATTTGGCACTGTGTGCTCCTGCAAGTGATGGATTTGTTTTGTTTTTTTTTACGTTTTTTACGTTTCATATGCATAGGACATGTTGATGACATGTTACAAGTTTCAGTTTTCATTTTTATGTTATGACAATGCTTTGGTTAAAGGCACTGTATGTAAGAATGTGGCCAAAACGGTTACTGAACTCAAAATCAAAATACTGCGCGAGTCATGTATTCCCCCCCTACAGACTCAAGGTTGCCAGATAGGTTGAAGGATCCGGAGCGAAGAGCGACCATGGCAAGCGAGGAGTCCCACACTGTAAGTTGTAAGTAAACTCTAGTCAATACTGAACAACACGGTGGTTTTAGCAGAAGTACAGCGCTTCCAAGATGACGCTAAGCTAACGCCGTTATCATTTCCCATTTATTTTGACTTGTTACAGCCTGATACAGAGCTAACGCTAGAAACCGTTATCATTTCATGTTTATTTTGACTTGTTTCAGCCTGATACAGACCCTAGCTGTTCACTACCAAGTGAGGCTGATGATGAGCCAGGTGACCAGCGCAGAGAGAGGAAGAGAAGTGTGAGAGCTGGAAGAGTAAATGTAAAGTTTCGTATTATCGTGCTAATGTTTGCACTGTCACCAAAGCAAACACGACGGCAGCGGCTGGACAGCGGCTGGACAGCAGCATGCTGGAGACTGATTTGTTTGCCCACGGGCGGCTGCCGTGGCCGTGACCGTTCGAGCAAGTCCGGCTTCTCTGTTGCTGCTGCTGCAGGGAGGAGCTAATGTTATGTACCGGGACACTGCTAATGCTGCTTGCCGTGCTGCTAACGTTTGTTTCTCAAAAAAAATCAGGGCTACAACGTATGATCGCAAATGAATAACAGTTGAAAGTATTCGAAATATCCATCCCTGTCTAGCTATAATGCTAGTTTGCCAACTTTGGCTAAAGCTTACCTGTCGAGGAGAAGAGTAGCCACTTCGACATCTGATTTTAAATTCTTCTCCGCTTTCAACCGTCTCCACCGTTCAAAGGCATCTCCTATGTAGACCCTCGCTTTGCTTCGAATTTTGTCTTGGCGTTTTTGAGACTCATAACAAGGTCTTTTGGGTTTGGTCAGGTCATCAGACATGACGCCAAAGCCACCTGTCGCAACGGAATAATATGCCACTGGGTGGTGTCAGTTTGTAACATGGGCAGATGTCTCGTTGTTATGATACACCACTGGTCGGCCAGATGGCACCTGTCACAGCAGTATGATATGGACATGCAGCGTCAGTTCAAAATGTGGCTGGATACGTCGATGGATAGCGTTAGATTAAAAGGCTGTTGGTAACAATGTTTTATAAGGAGCTGGAAAGTTCCTGTAGGGCGGGTGGGATGGGCGGTGGAATGGTCCCACACACCCTGGACTTTCACCTTAAACTAAACCATGATGTTACCACATGCTTTTATTGCCTAAACCTAACCATGTACTTTGATTTGTTTTACCAATGTGGTAAGGTTATTTAGAAAAAGATTCATCGAACAAGTAGGAGCTGTACATGTCATGTGACAGTAGAAATGTATTTTAAAAAGACGCAATTTAACAATACATTTAACAGGCGGAAATTGACAAAATATATGAGGGTACCTAGCAAGTAACGGCACTGACACAGTGGCAATATTTGACGAGTAGGGATGAGATTGTGTTGTACAGACACAGCTGAACATGTCCCGAACTGCTGTTAAAAAACGCCCTGGTTTGGTCACTACAAACTTGGTCAGAAATGTCCCAAACTTTCATTTAGAAACACATGGTTGCTACAAATGTTGCTACAAACACAGCAGGACATGTCCCCTACTGTAATTAACATTTAGTCACTACAAACATAGCTGGACATGTCCTGAACTGTTGCTAAAAACATCCAGGTCGGTCACTACAAACATGGTTGAAGATATTCCGCACTTTCATTAAGAAACACCCATCAGGCGCTACAAACAAAGCTGGACATGTCCCAAACTATTGTTAAGAAACACCCACTTTTGTTCGTCTCAAACAGCGGTCTGCTGCTGTCTGCTGCTTGGCAGCCATTTTGCCTATATGTCATGCCATCTACCATCCTCTCCTTGTCCTGATGAGAAACTCAGCTCATATAGATGCAACGTGAAATATGTCATACATATATGCAAATGTACAAAACGTACAGATGTAACATGTCCATGGTTTGCATAAATGTACCATGCCAACATTTTACTCTGACCACCAGGGTGCATTTACACACATTTCCTCACATTTTAATCTATATGAAACACATTAAAATGCATAAATGTAATAAATAAGGGTTTAGTGTCTAGCAGTCTAATCCCAACAACTGCAGCTCCTCTATCATTGGGAGCGCAGGTAGTAAATTTAGACCTGTGTCTGACTCTCTTAGTCAGTCCAGTAAACAGAAGCTTACAGTCTGCCAGCTCAGGAGGCTGTTTACATGGGAAGTGGACCTGGATCTAACTAAGCTGCTTGTCCTGAAGTCTAAACAGGTGAAATCCTTTAAGACGGCCCAATCATTGGGTGACAGTTCCCTGTCTGTCACCACTCTGGCTCAGGCTGTTAGCTGAGCAGAGTAAACAAACAGGAGTGAATTGGGTGTGAGAGATGAGTCATCAGTTCTGGGCTCGCTGTGCCTCTCTGTGCGCTCTGCGTGCCTCAGTCTGCTGAACATCCGCTCCCCTGAAGGCCCTCGTCACCGCAGGCATACTTCAGCAATTACCTTCTCGCCCACACGCTGTCAGTCACATGGGCCGTAATAACAGGCTGTCGCACTGTCCCACTCTAGACTCACCCACCAGCACTCTCCAGCTTACACACACACACACACACACACACACACACACACACACACACACACACACACACACACACACACACACACCCTGAATCTGATTACAGGGGCTACACACAGTGATATCAGGTTTTATTGCATTTAACATATTTTAGTCAGGCTGTCTTCCATTACTGACAACATAGAACCCCCCCACCTTTTTTTGTAAAACACACAAACAAAAAACAAACCAAAGCAACAGCAAAAATCAAATTAAAACCATCGATTATTTCTTTGATTGAAATTTTGTCAGTTGAATAATCAAAGTCTAAACTAGTTCTCAACATGGAGGCGGCAGAAGCAACAGCTAGCAGCTAATGGTGCTAACAGCACAAACAGTGCAACAGTGCTGAAGTGTTTAGATGGGGGAGAGCTGAAGGGTGGGCGCTATGCTCCCACAACCCCGCGGTTCCACTACTGTGAGTTGGGAGAGTGTTATCAGCGTTAACTGCCGTATGAGCTCAGTGCACAACGTCAGGAATAGCTAACCAGTGCGATACACACACAGGGACTCACATGTACCATCGCATAAGCTACATGTGGCCGGACCACCTGCCAGAACAAAGAGAAGAGAAGATCAGATCGCAACAGGGGAGCATAACTTTATTCTCTGCTCAGGATGCGTTAATCCACCATATCTCTACATAGCAAATAGTTGATTGCTGCTGAATTTCATATAGCTCCTTTAAGATGCAATGATCTTTTTTTAATAAACAAAGATTACATGATTATGTGTAATATGAAATGTATCACTGACGGAGAATTATCAACAACTCTGCAGTTTTCTCAGCTCCACTGAGCTTTTCAGCCCATTTTTATTGTGTATCATTGTTGTTTCCATTAACAAACTCTGCTCTCATCATGCTTGTTCCAAGCAGCTGGCAGCTGTTCTCAGTGTAAAAGTTGTGATATACCGGCTGTACACTACCTGCCCAGCAGCAAACAGCAGACAGACACAGTTGCATGTTCTCCCTGTGTCTGCATGGGATTTCTCTGGGTATTCCGGCTTCCTCCCACAGTCCCTACAGGTTAGGTTAGTTGGTGACTCTAAATTATCCGTAGGTGTGAATGTGAGTGTGAATGGTTGTGTGTCTGTTGCCTCTCCAGGGTGTACTCTGCCTCTTGCTCAATGTCAGCTGGGATAGGCTCTAGCCCCCCCCGTGACCCCCAACAGGATAAGCAGTTACGAATGAATGAATGTTTTATTGTTGTAATTTTTTATTTTTTTTATTTTATGTTGTTTCAATTTTGCTATGTGAAGCACTTTGGGCTACATGTTTGTATGAGAGGTGCTTTATCATTACACTTGAGTTGGGGCCTTGAGAATATAGAATAGATGTAAAGATAACAGTCTTCTAAAATTGAATTGAACTGTGTGAACCTCTGGCTACACACCACCACTCTGTGTGTCTTATGTATTATCATTACATTACATTTGAGTCACACAACTAAGCATTGGTTTATATGAAAAATAAATTATCTTTGGTGTTTAAGGTATTTCTAAAATCCTAAGACTCTTCTATCCATCTGGAGCAGCAACAAAACAATCAGTCCCCTACACAATTAGACAGAGTTTTAAGCTGTTTCCCAAGTTGTGACTTTCCCAGTTCCAGATGGGGTGTTATATTTTTCTACATTAATGCTCCCCCACTTCTTTTATATATTTAAACTCAACAATGCTTTTATGTTTTTTCTTTAATGTGGGTGTAATGATAATACATGCTAGGCTCAAAGTAGGGTGCATTTCCATTGTTGCTGAATCTGACCACATGTGACCTTTTTTTGCCCCACATATGTTACTCTGTTTGTTTTAATCAAATGGCAGGGTAAACAGAAAAATGACTGACATTTTCAGCTCTGATTTGGGCCACTTGCATATGCATGTACACTTGCTGTTAAATCTTATTCAGCCTACAGTGTGGCTGATATGTGGGAGTGCAGCCTTATAGTTCACTTCACTCCAACGTGACATCAGCATTTAGAATTGATTCACCTCCATTCCTGTGCATTAGCATCCTGGGTGTGTTGAATGGTCATCTCACAAAAAACATGAAATTATCTAAAAAATTAGTGCAGTCGATCAGAAACAAGCATGAATGCATTAAAAGCTCTCAGTGTGAATGGGGGCCTGTTATTATGCAAACAGAATGCACATATTACGCCTCCAGACCTGCAAACCTCAAGCCAAACGAGCAGCTAAATAAAGCTGTCTTGACATTTGACTGTTTATTTGTTCTTTTCCCAGACCACTGCTTGTGGAAAACTGTGCGGGTTGATGCAGGCTTTGTGTTTACATGGCAAGAAACTGGTTTGCTCTTGGTTTGAACTCCACAGCATGCCTCCCACAGTCAGTTTCACCTTCTGCTGAGAAGATGCTGCAGTAATGTCATTAATATAGGCCTCAGTGGAGAATGTTAGTAACATCATAGCATCGGTACAGCTTCAGAGGATTTCCAACCCTGAATAAAAGTCTAGCTGACACACACTCGTGCACGTATTGCTGATATAAAGTGTCTGACAGCAAAACGTGGCTACACAAGGTGTAATGAAGCTGCTGATGCAGTGAACAATAGGCAATTTCTTTTCTTTATTAGCTGCTCTCATCACATCCTACTCATTCTCTCCTAATCCTGAGGGCATCTGGGAGGAACATGTTCATCCCACCGTGACACACAGATGTCTCACCTCTTACTCATGCAGCGCTCTCCAGCATGAGGCAGCAGCACGCTGTCTGCTGAGGTCAGCTGTTCGACATGCAACACGTCACAGGCAGGTGTTACACTGAGGGAACAAATACAAATACTGTAGACAAATCAGAAACTTCAAAAGGTTCAGCTTTCATAGGATTGTATACATTTCCTCTAATGTTTGTTTAGTGGGAGTCAATGGGCCTCATGCATGAAGCCATGTATGAACAAATGTCCTATTTTTGTTTGTATCCATGATTTGTTCTTATTAGTACCCAGTTATTTCTGGTATTCATCAAAGAGACCAAATGAGCGGAATGTTCCAACAAGCATCAAACCTACTCTACTCTTAAGCTATACTTCAGCACACTTTCAGCAATAAATGTCATTCATACTTTACATGAGGCTTCACACACTGAAATTATACGCTTTTCTATTCAGATATTTAATATGTTGTATGTGCTGAGCCCTGTGCCAATTTTGTTCAAATTTTTTTTTTTTTTTGCGAGAGAGGAAATAGTTCTGTGACAGGAAATATTTTGCTACGTTGTCTAATAAATGCACTTTACACATGCTGGTCACTTGCGCCACATTTCCGCATTTCCTTGATGCTGTCAGGCGCCATAACACACTGACGCTGCCGGACCACTTATCATGCCGATGTGCATGGACAGCTTCCTTCGTCGATCCCTGACATGGAATTCACTGCATAAGCGCTGATATTTGATGACTTCAGAGTGAGACTGGGTTGAACAAATACAAACAAAAAAATAAACTGACGCTTGAACTTTTTTCAACACTTCAATTCATTTAATCTCTGTTACTTCAACTGACTCTCCATATCCTTTCAGCACATTCACTTCAGCTGACACTCACACTTCTTTCAGGTTTGGGCCTTGGAGCGGCTGTTGGATGGCTGTGGCTCAGAAGTGGGTTGTCAACTAATCTGAAGATCGGTGGTTCAATTCCCAGTTCCTCCCATCCAAGGCAAGATACTGAACCCCAAATTGCACCCCGTGCTATGGTGTGTAGAGTGTGTGAATGGTTACTGAGTAGCAAGTGGTGCCATATATGATAGCCTAGGCCACCAGTGTGTGTGAACGAGAGTGTGAATATGACATGCAGTGTGAAAGCACTTTAAGTGGTCAGAAGACTATAAATACACTATAGAAGTGTAGTCTGTTGGCCATTTTACCATTTACTTAGACTGACTTCATCTCCTCTCAGCACTGTCACCTGAGCCACTTTCAATGTTTGTATTTCAGCCCTGTGTCCTAGAAAATATGATTATATACAAGTATTTTGAAACAGCAAGTGTGTTTTTGAAGAAAACATAATGCCAAGCAATTTCTTTTTCTATTAACAGAGTGAGCAAAAGTTGTGACATGGTATGTAATTGACATACTTAACAAGTCACAAAAAGGTTGACACTATCAGCAAAATGTTCACTGACAACATATTTCATTTGTTTTCCACCCAAATAGCAATCTTGTAATACACCAGCCACTCTTAGTGACTACACTATTTTTGAATTTGGTACTTTTTAAATATCATTTAACTGAAATCATGATCTTTTGCTAACCTTAACCAAAGTGCTTTTGTTGCCTAAACTTAACCACAGACAGGACTGTGGACGTGAACCGTCACACTTCGTATGTGTGCCATCCACTCCAACCAACTCCTTGCAAATTCAGTGTGGTACATAAATGTAGTGTTTCATTAACTCAAAGCAGCATTGTCTCTGAACATAATCCAGGCAGCAGTTACACTGTTACCACAGCGTAATTATGGATGCAATTTAGTGATACATAAATGTAATTTCTAGGAGACAGGGTTGTGTTTTTCATCTGGCTCTTTAACCGCCTTCAACACTTTTGTTCAACTGTCACTTCAGCTTCTGTTAGTGCTTTAAAATCTGCCAGTTGATTTATATCAGTGCCTCTGGTTCAACTGATACTTCAACTATTTTCAGTGCGTCAGTACAAAAAGTCCAACATTTTCAGACACTTGAACATTTTCAAATATTTCCATATCAGTTTTAAGGCCTAAGGGAATTTTCCCTTGCCATTTCAAGTTGCGAGGTTTAGAGTCTAGGCCTTGGTAAGTGGGTGGTGGCCCCTTGTCACCCTTTACTCTCCACAGAGCTTGTGGAGTGGAAATTCAATTCTGAGTCGTACCTGGTGTCTTTCAGCAGGCTGCACAGAGAGCTTCGACCTTTCTCGCCTTCTGCTACAGCCAAATCACAGGAGGGTTCATTCAGACTCTCTTCAGACTACTGATATGCCCGGTCGATAAAAAAGAAAAAAAAAAAAAAGAAAAAGAAAAAGGAAAAAAAAAAACATTAAAAAAATACATTTGTTGAAGCATTTGCTCCCAATTTTACATCAGAAAAGGAGCAGCTGCTCACACTCTCCCTCCCCTCACCCTCATTAGTGCCCCTCTAAATAGACCCACGGTGAAATTATGAATGGAGAATGACGGAGTTCAGCGCTGATCCAAATAACAAATTAATTCATGATCCCAATTAGCATACTTACACTGTAACTGTAGCTAAAATGCAATGTGTAATTACATAATGCATGAGGCAGAGTAAACAAAGAATTGGATGTTAGAGCGTGGGGCTCTCTGCTCCTCCAACATATTTGACTCTGCAGAGGAGACCTCGTCGAGTTCCTAAATAATCGCCTGCAGCCACTTTGAAGACCGACCAGGGATTCGAGCAGATTAATGGAATCCTAACTGGCACACGGCGCAATTTATAGACCAACATGCAAGATATTATGACCCAAATTTTGTCCATTATTAAAAACTGCAACATCTCTCTCTGCCACTGCTAGCCTATTTATGTCACCCAGTTTCCATGGCTACCATGCCATAGATAAAATCTAAAGCACACACAGGTTTTTCAAGTGCAACATCAACTTTCCCTTCCAAAGAGGGAAGGGGGATGACATTACAACCCTGCATTCATTAATGCACTTGAACAAAGGCAATTAAAAGATTTATAGAAGGGAGTAAAGCATACATACCCTGAGAGCTTTTGCGAGGATGCCTTGCCAAATCGTTGCAAGTTTAAGGCTCCAGTGCTGCTAATGTACTTTTGAGTAAAATACATTAAACCAGGTTTTGGTTAAGGGTACTAAATCACAATACTTACTAGTACTGACCAAAATGTCTCTGTAGCCCAGAGTGTCACAAAAATCTGTCAAGTACTGGAACCTGTTCTGGATGATTTGGTCATGGATCAAACAGAATTCATACCCAGTAGATATTCTACCTTTACTTTATGACTTTAATGTTATAGACACAAAAAGGAAAGGAAATTAAGACCTAGTCATTCTTGGGCTCGATGCTGAAAAAGCATTCGACCAGACTGAATGATCGCGTTATTTGACGTCTTGGACATAACTTTCTAGCATGAATCAAACTCCTCCATAAGAACCTAACACCACAAATTCTAACAACCCAGAAACTATCTCCTCTATTTAGACTGTTTAGAGGAACAACACAAGGCTGTCCTCTGTCTATGTTAATATTTGTGCTAGGGATGCATGATAATATCGACATATCAGCTCAATCAGCCAACATGCTACTAATATCGGTACGTCATCAGAATCGGCCACTATCGGCTTTAAAATGAACAATCAGTATCAGCCAACATGCTTTTTCTTATTTTGCACAATGGATGAATATTACATATACTGAAAAGCATTCTATTTCATGTCTCCATCTGCTAGTGGGCCATCATGAAAAGAGTATTCATGCATAATATGATGTTGATTCCACTACAGAGGGGACTTGATGATCACTAAAATTAGATGGGAAAAAAGTGGACATATTGATATTGGTATCAGTTATCAGCCAAATAAGTTGTCTATTAGCATATCTGATATGGGCAAAAAAAAAAAATCCAGAGAGTCCAGAGTATTCAATTAGACCCCCAATCTATGGCGACGATACCAAAGACAGAAAATATCATTATATGCAGATGATATCTTTTTATATAATGAAAGCACAAACTAGTATATCAGCAATTTTGGAAATAATTGATCTATTTGTTACATTTTTAGGCTATTAATTGGAATAAAAGCATATTGATGCCAGTCAGTTCTACCTCTACATAAACCTTAGCAGACAGAAAAATATACTTATCTTGGGACTGCGATTACAAGACACCACTCCTCTCTTCTGCAGGCCAACCTCCACTCCTTAGTAGATACATTAAAAGGTAAAATTTAATTTTGAAAAACTCCCTACCTGGCAGAGTGAGCTCCATTAAGATGATATTGTACCTCAAATATTATACCGAATTCAAAATATCTCTACTTTCCTGGATCATTTGGTCACACCGTTCCAGAACTAATTGATTATTTTACCAATTTTGGGCTGGAAATTTTAACTTGGAAATTGTAAATCTAAAATTGAAAGTGAAAATGTGAGCAGCGAGCACACGTTTTATTTAGACAAATTTCTTGTATGGCTTGTTGTGTTTAGAAAACATTTAACACTTGACAACTTCCTTAACAAAACCCGGCTATTGTTTGGCAGTGGTATAGGGAAAATTCAAAGGATTACCCAGCCCGACTCTGCACAAAGGAATTTAAAGAAGCAAATCCTAAGCAGTCTTAGAAATGTGCATTGGAGTTTCATTATTCCTAGTGAAAATAAAAGCTTACATACACAGTCAAACCCCCGCAAATGGATAGTAGCCTTCCTTCCTCGGTCAAACACACACAAACAGACCATCGCCCTCGATTTCCTACCAGCCCACAGCGGGCCAAACACTTTATGTCCTTCTGAGAACAAAAGAGCACAGGACAAAGCTGGCAACAATACACTGTCTTCCTCGTTTCCACCAGTTCAGCAAGGGCAAGCAGGAGCACATGCACAATACCTGGCTGGACAGGGAAGATGACATCATTTCTCCACAATGAAATGACTCATTGTTCCCCATTTAGCTATCAACTTCAAACACAGACAGTAAAATGAAACAGAAGCCTTTGTCAGCAGAATGCTGAGAGAATTTCAACCTGAAATGTAAACCAGAAGCCTGAGCTCAAACAGGTCATATTCAGGGTCCTCCCTATTAAAAGCCATACACGACTTATGTTACTGAATCTATTTTTATTTGAGATAAATCAGCTCAGTTAAAAAGAGCGGCTGTTCACACTATCAATAAAGTAGGTCGGGCTCGGCCGTGTAGCATGACATAATAAGGATTCACTTTGATCCTGGCCACTGATACACTGAAGATGTATGCTTCTTTGTCTGTGAAAAACAGCTCCAGCTCCACAGCTCTGTGTTGACGATGAAGACTGGATGTTCAGCACCACCTGCTGGCTGAGTGGAGACACTGCGGGAGGGACAGGTGGAGTTTGCACTGCACTGTCTTCTTCATGCAGGTCTTCAGGCTCTCGCAGGTTTTCCAGTCTAATAATCTCCAAGACAATGAGTTGGTTGATTTGCATAGCATGCTGTTTAAGTTTTTTTTTTTCACTCCTCCCTTGATAATTCAAAGTTCCCCTCACTTTCCCACTGTTCTTTTATGTATTACATGTTCACCCCACTTGAGTCTTGGAGACCCTTATGTAATCTAGATATTTTATGATCTGGTTCTGCTTTATACGCTGGGACAAAAACTTTAGTAATTGTCCTCCGCATGCAGCTCTACTGTAATCAGCATGGTGTTTCCATCTTTAAGCTTGTAGGCGCAGGTAACAAATGAATTATTATTCTTTCATCTGAACATTCAACACAAAATGTCTTGTTTTGTCATACTGATGATTAATGATTAATTCATTTGCAACAATATAAATCCATGCAGCAGCTCCTCACATCTTAGACACTAGAACCAGTGACTGTCTGATAGTTTTGCTCAGTAAATTGCTACATGGTTTATTGTTTAGTTTGAAGCACAAAAGTGAGACAATTTCTTATGGAACTGGCTTTGTGCACTGGGTGGCGCTGTCATGTCAAAACAGGAAGTAACCAAATACAAAATTGGAAGCACACATCTGTCTAAATTTTAGACTCACAAACACATTAAAAGGGACAGTTCACTTCCAAAATCAAAAATACAAATTTTTCCTCTTAAAAGTAGAGTTATTTATGAGTCTATGTTGTTTTGGTGTCAGTTGCAGAGTGTTGGAAATATTGGCTGTAGAGATGTCTGTCTTCTCTCCAATAAAAAGATGGCACTCGGCTTGTGGCGCTCAAAGCGCTGAAAAGAAATACACCTGAAAAACTGCCTCATTGTGAGCAGTTTCATGGAGGCACTATTTTCTTTCTACCGAACTACACCCACCAGCTCTTATCACCCCACAGAAGGAAGTGTGCATCGACTACTGGCTCACCTGGCACCACCGAGCTAGCTAACATACAGCTCAGCCAAGGAGGATGCCATGTTTAAATCTCATGCTGTCACAAACATGAACCTCTCATACATGAGTAGATGCACGCTTCCTTCTTTGCAGTGAGTGAAAACAACCCTGCCTTCATTTGACAGTACTGTCCATGGTGGAAATGCTAAACAGACTTAGGGTATAGGTACCCATGTGTGAAGGGTTACTTTTGGTTCCATAAGTACCATACCGAAGGTGTTTGATGGAAATGGGGCTAATCTGTACTCATGTTCACTTCTCCCATCGGAATGAATGGAGACAGGACAGCTGCTAGTCTCCTGAAGGCAAAATTATCTCAATTTATCAGCAGCCTCTGGCATAATCCAATTTTTCTCGATTCACCATGGAGGCATGCGAGAAAAGTTTTCCTACTAAATTCAATGTAACACAGGGTGAGTATCTGATATACACACAGAAACATTTGGGGATGGGGTATTTCTTTAAGAAGCACAAAACATGTTCTTAGGTGGCACCTGAATGCATCACATGGCCTTAGAGAAAACTGATATTAGGAAACTGCCACGAGGATACTTCAAATGCATCGGACACAAACACCCAGGCATGAAGTGCATCTTTTCACCATTCAGTTTATTTCATAATGCCTTGCCCACGGTCATATAATTCCTCAGTTCCCAATAACTTAGAAAACACTTCATAAACAGTGTGGTACATGTGGTAAAATCCTTCGTGAACAGAAAACTCATGAGGAGAACCGGCAAAGATTCACTCCCATACAGTAACACATTTAAAAGTAAGACTCGTCAAGTCTTGTACTTTTAAAACCAGGATTGCTTAAATGAGAAATAAAATTTGTACATGATCAGACAAAACAAAGTGATTGTGCAAAAGTATTTGAGGGAAATGAGACCAAGAAAAAAAAAAAACTAGATATATCACATTCTTTTAGAATACAAGTCATGTTTTGGATGTAAAGCTGGTGGGAAACATTTACATTATCAGCTTAGCTTCTCACTCTGTTCAGGAAAGAATTTCATTCAATGTCCATTACATTAAAAATATCTTCTTTTTTTTTTAACTTTTATCCCCACTAATGTCACATAAAACAAGCACTTAAAATGCAGGCAACTTCTAAGGCAACATGTGAACTAAAAACAAACTAGATACTGTATAGGGAGGTATAGGCTCCTCTACTTGTCCGCAAGAGCATTCCCAGATCAGATAAAATATGTCCTAATGCAAAAATGACACGAGAGCTATCATACAAAGTGAACTACTGAATAGAAAAGACAAAAACATCTACACGCAAAAACAATACTGAAGTCAAAATAAAAAGGGAATCCACAGCTCCCTGTATTTGCTCTGGAAGCTAGGTGTGTATTTTGTTTTAAGATGAGGAGGTGCAGATTATTGATGCTGCATCCAGGTTCACACAAACCCCCAAGCTATTTGTTTATCTGTGATGTCTGACATGATGCACACCCCTCTCTGAACTGAAGACATCAAATGCCTTGAAGAAGTAAACTGGTAGTCTGTGGAAGGGCTCAAAGGGAGAAGTTAGGGATATAAATTACGTTGATTTAAGGGGGTGTGTGGTTTGCATAACAGGGATTCCACGCGCGCACTGTTTCAAGCATCCTCATTGATCTCAAAATTCTGCATACGATTCACACTTTTTGCTGAAAAGCCTTTGTCTTGGTTTTCACATTCTGGAGGACGGTGTAGGCTGTCACCTGCTGAGGAGTGGACACACACTGACCAGGCAGCCCAGACGCCCTGAGAGCAAGAAACACACGACCCACACTCATCGGCCTGCCATCGCACTCAGAAGACAAGCGGCCGCTGAAGTACAAGGTCCACCCCTGAGCACAGCAGCAGGGTCTGGGGTGATCCAGATAGGGTGCAGTGATTGTTTGGTCTGCGCTCACAGAATACACTGTGACGATGTGCAAATGTATGTACAGAGGACGTCGTCTTCCTGCTGGACAGAAGGGTCTACAACGCAACATGCAGGACACAGTAGAATGCAGGTCTCTTTACAAAGCTGGACTGGGAACAGTGTGTGTGTGTTCAGAGCATGAGAGCGGGTAGTGTTATAGTGTCGGGGGGGTGGGGGGGTGGGGAGTGGGCAGGGAGGGGATGGAAGCAGTTCATAATGTCTCTGTCTCATCACGACGTGCCCTGTCTCTTCTGTTGCTGGACCCTGATCAGCTCCAGCTGTTTTTTGCACTTCTGGTAGTATGTGGACAGACTCTTGTTCTCCTCCAGCAGCTTTTTGTGCTCCTGCACCAGACGGGACGTGTTCTGCTGGTCCTTCTCATCTTGGTCCAGTTCAGCGATGAGCTCCTTCCTGCACACAAGATATGTAGCAACATTAACTCTCAGAGCAGAGGCTGCTCTTGTTTTGTTTACACCTGTATCACAGACTTGTGTTGTTGTTACTACTGGGCAGCACAGTGATGCAGTGGTTAGTACTGTTGCCTCACAACAAGAGGATTCTGGGCAGAGTCCTGCATCAGATCAGGAACCTGATGGGTAACACAGAAAACGCTGTGCAACGGGTAAAATAAATAAATAAATAATATATAAATATATATAAATGGGTATGGGTGAAAACAAAAACTTATTTTTTAATTTTCAGAATATAACAAATGAAAAAGATGTGTAGTATATGTGTAATATTTTAAAATCTAAATCACTATTATCAAGCTGCAATTCATTTATTTTGAAAGTCAATAACACAAGTTGAACCTTTGACCCTGTTGTCACATTTGACATCAGCTATGAAACATTACAGCCTGAGGATGAGGTGGCAGTCTACATCAAAGTTCAGGACACAGCCAATGAGACACATTTTGAGGTTTTACGGTGGTGGAAGGAACGTGCTAAAATGTTTCCTAACCTGGCAGTGAGTGAGCAGAATGTTTTCACCATTTCAGCATTGAGCACAGTCAGTGAAAGAGACTTTTCCTCCGCTGGATTAGCAATTTAAAGAATGGAGAACCCAGCTTAATGTGAGTGTCTGTTGCCTGTGTGTGTTAAATCATTGGTGCCGGTCAGATCGCAGGACTTTTATTAACGGGTATGGGTGGGTGCGGCTTTGACTAAGACATTATGACAGTTAACAGGTTGGTTTTGGTACTGAGCTTTAAGGGTATGGGTGGGTGTGGGTCTTCATACATGGACCTGTGCAGGACTCTAGCTCCAGGGTCAGCGTTTATTTTATGTTATTATTTCATTTATCTGTTGGAGACAATTTGTAGTTGAAAAAAGATTTTTAAAAAATCACATTATTGCAATAGATGTTCATAGTCAGCATATTACAAAACCTTTAAAATCACAATAATATTGTATCGTTACCTAAGTATCGTGATGCTATCGTATTGTGCTGGTGATTCCCACCCCTGGTAAATGGTGACTTAAAACTCCCTGTAAGTGTGAGTATGTAATGGTTGTCTGTCTCTATGTGTCAGCCAAGTGATGGTCTGGCGACTCACTTTAACTCATTTGAAATAATCTTCGATATTATTCTGTGTATATCTTTATCACAAAATGCATTCTTAACCAAGCCATGATTGCACAATTAAATGTTTGTTATTCTATATGTTAAGAAACTTTTTTTCTAAAGTTTATCTAGTGAGTCGTCTGGTTTCTTCAGGGTTCAATCATAATATTCTTCAATCTGGCAGCATTATCAAATTCTACATGTTATTAATATTGATATTGATGAATCTGGAAGAAGTTATCGAGATCATGTTTCTTGCTACACCACCCTGCCTCAAAATGCCTTTAGTCAAACATAGTTGTTCTAATATGCTGGTCTTCTGCAGCTTAGGACAACTGGACCAGCTAAACTTGGTCATTGCCTTTGGTTGGCCAGAGAAGCCAGGATTGGGATGATGTGATGTGATGTCGTCTGTTAAAACCAGTGAGCAGCTGTATTCTGAACTAGTTTACACATTAAAATGTCTTTGTCATATCAAGTCACCTTGGTATGGCCCTGTTTATTCTGCTGCCCTTGTGGCAACCTGCATAATTAACTAAATAACCTCAACACCAAACTACATCCTTTCTAATCATGAAGCTGAAATCTTATTTGATGAAAACTGGATGCTTTGTGTGGTGAGACATACTTTCTCTGGATCAGCAGGGCGATCTCTGTTTGCACTTTCAGGTATTCTTGGGCCATCTTGCAGTGCTGCTCAAACACGGCCATGGACTCTTTGGAGTTGGGACAGGGAGCGAGAGGCTGGAAATAAACATACGTTGTTACTTTTAATTGACTCCAGAACAATCTGCTCATGAATTACCAAAGACTGTGCTTCTATCAGCTCTAAGTATAGTCCAAGCAGATATTAATACACCAAACATCTCACTGATGCTGCCAAAGTGTATTTATATTCACTTTTCACATAGTGAATAATGAAATCATTTTATAATGTCTTTCAATTCATATACGAAAGGAAAGAGGTGAGCTGCAACACCACCATAACATGGCTGAATATTATTCAGTGCAGCTTCTATCTGACAATATTTACACTAACAACAAATGAGTTATAGGTAGTGTTGTCTGCTGGAGGCTGAGTGGTGCACCTGCAGCTGGTGATCCAGGGTGAGATAAGCCATGGGAATGGAGTTGTCTGAGCCGTTGGTGTCTGAGAGAAGAGAAGAAAGAGAATGCAAGGGTGGTTTGTTTTCTCTATGACCGCAATGGAACAGTGTAGTAAAATTCAACCTTAGCTTATTGCATTCATCATCTCAGAAAGTTAATACACTGCATGCTAGAAAGATGGCTTTCATACC
Organism: Epinephelus cyanopodus; assembly: GCA_026686955.1. Classification (NCBI taxonomy): domain Eukaryota; kingdom Metazoa; phylum Chordata; class Actinopteri; order Perciformes; family Serranidae; genus Epinephelus; species Epinephelus cyanopodus. The sequence goes on along the minus strand of CM048925.1, from coordinate 34,874,174 downwards.
AAATCTGTTTTGGACAGCTCAAATACTCTTGTGTGTTTGTCCATTTGGCTCAGTTCATTTAAGTTGGTGTGAAGTTGTCAGTGGCATTGTGGCATGGACCAAACAAACATACCAAGTCTGCCTGACAAAGTGGGGCTTTTAGATGCTCAGAGTCAAGTTAAAGGAATATTTCATCCCAAATAGATGCTCAGAGTCAAGTTAAAGGAATATTTCATCCCACCCATGAATAATTTGTATATCAATTACTCAGCCTGTGTAACCTTGAATTCATGGAGAAAATTTTGTTTTTCTTGCATGCCTCCAGAGAACAAAGAATCCAAAGACGCTGATGAACTGAAGTTATAAGGGTCCATGTTTTTAACAACAGCACAACTTTATCAAAAGATGTTTACAAACACTAAAACACCTCTTGCAGTATAATCCAAAGCTCATTTATCCAGTCGTATGCTCAGTACTTCCCAAACACATACATTTTCACTTAAACCTTAGTATTAAAAACTGAACTGAAAGTGAAACTTATCTATGTTTTCTTCAAAGCCAGACGCTTGCTAAACATGGGAGCTGCTGATCTAACCACAGTTTTGATCAGGCAGTTTGTGTTATTGTGGGACTTGATGTTTGAAAGGGTTTATTTAGATTTACCAAAGTCATAAACTAACACAAACAAACAAACTAATCAATCGAGGCAGTGGCAGAAGAGCTGCTCCTGTGTTCAGCAAAGTAAAATTACTATTTTGTGAATGGAGTCTAGCTTTGAAGAAGTGTAGGTAAGTTTAACTATCAGCTTAATTCCTTGTTGGAAAGGGCTGTTTCTTTGGGAAGTACTGAGCATACGACTGGATAAATAAGACTTGGTTTTCCTGTTGTTAAATGTGGATAATTCATTAAGAGTTTCTTGGTTTTTGGATTCTTCGTTCACTGAAAGCGTGGGAGAAAACCAAACTATTCTTCATGAATTCATGTAACATGGAGTAAGTAACTGATATACAAATGATAATTTAGGGGGTTAAATATTCCTTTAACATACAGGTCATGTGTTTGTGTCCAACTCCACATATTTTAGTTGTTTTTCATTGAAACGTGACAGGTTTCTGATGTTTTTTTTGTTTTTGTTTTTTTACTTGAGTTTGTATTGTTTGTGTCTTCTTAGGCATCAAGTCAAATTTCCTCAGACCTTCATGTGTACTTTGATTAAGTACTAAGCTGTAAATAAAGTTTTGTCTGGTCACTTTACAGGCCACATGGTGAGAAAGGGGAAAGCACTTACTGTAGACATATTCAATTTGTTTGTTTTTTTAAGGTACAATTGCAAAATGTTATCTTTCATTCTACTGTGATTGTGTTGTGAAGCTGACTCCGGTGAAAGAGCTGTCATGAGTACCTGTAGGGTCATCAGGGGAAAAGTAACCTCTGCCGCTTGTCTTATCAGGTGGCATCATCCTCACACTAGGACTGGAGGACCGGCTGCTGTTTCTGCTCCCCTGCAAGATGACACAAACACTGTCAATCATGTGGAAAGCCAGTCACATGTCCTGAATTTTAGGCTGGCAAAAAGTGGTGTGGACCACCAGAAAAAAAAATGAATGCAACAAAAACAATCTGCTTATCATGTACATTTGGAGGAACATGCAAGATGAAGTTTACTAAAGAAAATCCATGTTTTACTTTTGTAATATGTGATTTTGCTCACTTGTAAGCTGGTACAAAGTGCCTGCATGACATACTTCAGTCTATCAAAGTAATGCTGCTGGAGACAGACAGCTAACAATGTCACTCCAGGAAACAGTGCTGGAAATGAGTCAGTGCGGTTTTATGTCTGTAAATGGTCCTGAGCCATTTCACCAATATATACAACATCTCTCTCTCTTTTAACAGCTTTTTAATAGGCTGAGGTACCACTTTTGAAATGAATCATCAACTTTCATTACATAGTTGACTGCTGAGTGACACTGCCATGCGCTGCAAGTGAGTGCACTGATCTAAAGTTCCTCGTTTAGCATTTATTTTTTGAGTGACTGCCATCTGAATGCAGTTCACTGGATAATTTGAATTTTTGAAGTCACTGAGAATTTTCAGTTCTGATTGGGTGGCAGCTGTGGATTAATTTTTAGTTACAATAAGGTATAACCTTAACACCTCTGATGCTGGTGTTTGTAGGTTAAGGGCAGGGGCGGAGCTGAGTTATTTATGGCACTGAAATAAAGCCCTTACATGCTTTGCAATGAATTACATTTGGCCAAATTTAATTCCATAAAAATAAAAACTGTGACTCAAGAAAGAAAATCAGCTAAAATAATGAGATTCAAAACTATGAACATTAGTCGAAAATTATTGGGGTGTTTTTGTTTTTTTGGGGGGTTTTTTTTGTATGCGTCGGTATAACAACACATAGTATCAACTCTGAGGTTAATCCAATGTTACCAGCATACAATGTTTCAGAGTGTCTCCAGAGATCCCAGTATGGGAACAGAATCAAAATGTTAACAAAGTAAATTCACACAAACACAACTCCCTGATCAATGTCACTGTCACACCACTGGGAATCCCACAGGCAGCACGGCACAATTTATCTTCTTTAGCAACAGTATTTCTGTACAAAGTCTTCACGGTGAACTCTAAATGACCTTCTGACTGCACAGAGCTGTGGGTGTACTACCAAACAAATGGAGACAAATGTTTGGGAAAGCAGGAGGAGAAATGCTCCGAGCTAGGGAGCTTATTTGAAGCAGTGTGTGTTTGAGGAGGGAGCATGTGGCTGTTCCTACACTGATGTCTTCATCTTCCTGGAGCTGACATATCAAACACATGTCATATTCCATGACCTTTTCTCCCAAAGGATTTCTCTCTTTTGACAAAGAATGCATCACATGAAAGATGGAATCAGTCAAACATCCACGAGGCTTCACATGAGGAAAGGAGCGATGAGACTGGCAAACAGAGAAATAAACTCCTCTGGTTGGGTTCTGCCGGAGTTCAACTCTTCATTCTGAATTACATAAAGTTTTGTCAAAAATTTGTGCATCAGTAACCTTACATTCAACCTGAAATCATTAGCCAGCTTTTAACCATAGGTGTAGCTTTCATGTTAAAAAATTAAGTCCAACTGATATCACCCTTTTTGGAGTGGGCAGGCCCGCGACCACTAACATGTTTAACTGACTGCTGAACTGGTAAGAGCACTGAAAGACATTGTAAACAAACTTCTGCTGTTCACATTTGTTTAACAACTAAGGACAGACACAATTTTGTCAGTGGTGGTAGGGTGAACAACAAGGACCACAATATTGAGCATCCAAACTAATCTATGTTGATACGTTGACCATTTTTTAGCTGCACAAATGTGCTACAACTAGCAAATATTGCTGGATGATATGTTAAAATCTTCCAGCCAACCACTGTCAACTGCCTTTATTCACGCAGGTTTATATGTGGCAAATGCATTCATTTTAATTGCATTTCTATTTAATTTTATTTTGCCATCTTTGCAAACATCTAGTGCTGAACAGCTGTCTGACACTATATGAAAAAGAGCCACATGGTGTGAGATGAGGAATGCCTCAGCTTGCAGCCTCCAAATGACCAAGCAGGTGGGGATAACATAGCTATGCTATTAAAATGTTCAGGGTGTGTACTAGGTCATGCATTCACCATGTTTCATTTATAGTCATAGTGAGCAAGTTTGCAAATTGGTGTGCAATTTGAATTGATGTTAGACTCTGAAATACAACACCAGCTACTCCGACCAATTTAAGCTCCCCGTCCCGACAGTGACTCGAACCATCAATGAATAAAACTCCACAGACCGTCCTTCTTTCACTCCTTGTGTCTGCCTGTGTCTTACCTGGCTGGACTCTGTGCCGATGCCTGGCAGATCCTGCACGGATCGACGTCTCTGAGGCTCACATGTGGCTGTGGACGAGGGATGGACAGACAGAGGACAAAGAATGAGACCCGGGCAGAGTTTGCAGATATGGAGGGAGACTGGCGCCCGTGTTTGCCTGTGGGATATCCAGGCCCACAGAGCGACACGGGGACAGCTGCACTGATTTAACCCTCTATGATGTCCTGGCCTGTCAACATGTGCTTGTGACATGGCTAGAACGTGACCACAGCGCTAAAAGTGCCCAGCCCCACTGACAGCACACAACAAACATACACACACCTCACTGTAAACCAAATCTATCCACAAGAGCAGCTGGGCCTGCTAATGTGATTGGTTGGCAGTGACTGGCTGCTTTGGGTTAGGGACAGTGAGGTGAGGTGAGGTGAGGTCTCAGACAAGGCCAAAAAGAACTAGTGGCTACTGCATTCTATCTCACAAATCAACACCAAAACATATAAATATATACATATAAGTGAGTGTAACTGAAGGGATTCATTCCAACAATATACATACAGTAAAGCATAGGTTTTAAATATTTTTCTATTTTTCTTATAATAAAGAGTTTCCTTTGCTCCAAAAATATTACATTTCAAATTTCTATATATTTTCTAGACCTGAATATCATGATAATAAAATGATTTTAAGGGTTGTACTGAATGTCCTTTTTTCCATTCGAAGCTTCTTTGAGGTTTTTGAATGAATTTCCTTTAAACTAGTCAATACAGCCCTAAAACAAAGCCCTTTAACTATAACCCTGCTACACGGTGTCACTCCAAAATCAACTCAAACATACAGCATTACTTAATAAATCTGGTATGTCAAGAGTTAATGAGGCCTTTTCTTTGTGGCCATGCACCCTTGAATTTGATGGTGTATTTTTTTTTCAATGTACAGTATATAATTGTTTAACTGAAGCCCAAACACAAAAATCAATAAAGTAAACATTCCCAATTTTCACATGAGGGCAATATGTGTGTTTACATGGGATTGTGTATTGGGACTGCACCTTTGTTTCTACAGTGTGTGCATTTCCCAAACTTAACAGGACATGGGATGGATCAAGTCACTTACTCACACATCAAAACAAATATAGCTGACTGGGTTTTTCTGCTCTACGCTGACTACGAGACACAACACACAAGGACACACATAAACAATAACTCCAAAGAGAACAAACAACATTATGGATCTTAACCTTCTGTACCTTCTGTTGTTGTTGTTATATACTGAGCTGAACTTTCTGCTGCTACTGTAATTTGTCATTAAACTAAATCAAGTTTAAACATTTTCATAATGCAGCTTTTTGGATACATGCAATTTTGAAAGTGACAATTAAGTAACAAATTTGGATGTCGAGTCTGGATTTGCAGTTGCATTTTCATCAATTGTTGCTCGATGGCAGGGGTGTAATGATACATTTATTCATCAATCATCATCCAGTACAGGATGTTTTGTTCAGTATGTGACTTTCTTCAATTCAGTGCACTGAATTAGCCTGTGAAATCTCCCTTATGTATTGTACTTTAGCCTATGTTAAGCATGTGAGGACCATCAATGGTAAAGAGTGAGGACTAGTTGGAAAGCTCTGGCAGTGGGACAGGATACAGGCATTATGTATAGATTGACAAGTACACCTGATTAGGGCTGCCACGATTAGTCGACTAGTGGATGACTAATTGACTAGTAAAATAATCGGTGACTATTTTAGTAGTCGACTAATCGGTTTGAGTCATTTTTCATAGAAAAGTACTATAAAAGTGCCCCAAAATACTCTTACTTCAGCTTCTTACGTTCAGATATTGGCAGCTTTACACACTCTCCCATGACGGTGAACTAAAACCCTTTGGCGTGAGTATGAAACAAGACAATAGATGACATAATTTTGGAGTTTGGGCGAGACAGCAGACATTTTTCAATATTTTAACACATTTTTCAATGAAATGATTAGTCGACTCATCAAAGAAATAATCAACAAATTAGTTGACAATGAAAATAATCATTAGTGGCAGCCCTACACTTGACATAATGTGCCTTCGTGGTGTCGTAGTGTTGGTCAGCTAGATTGTTCACTGCTATTAACCCTTGTATATTTCAACTCTTTCTAACATTGTCTAATTTGTATTTTTTGCTTCACCTAAATACGTAAAATGTTGAAAAGCTGACAGTTATGATTCACAAAACTAAAAGAATATGACTAGATATGACTGAATATGACAGTAACTGTTGAACTGAATGTGAAATAATAATTTTTGGACAAATCTATCTTTATTATTCCAACATTGCAGGTAAGTATAAAAGTAAGTAATATATATGCGGTTCTGTGAGGAGGTGGGTTTAATGCAGGGATATGGTTATTAGAGTGAGTTAGGTTAAACTACATTTTGCAAACAGGTAAGCACAAGTATGAAGTGTAAGGGCAGTATTAGGTTCAGTGGTAAGTTTATCTGCAACATCGGAAATGTGAACTTTGACGCCATGTTAACACTGGATGCGGAAGCGCCCTGATATATCGAATCCTTAGCAGTTGCCTGGTCGTTCACACCAGAAGCACATTTCTCAGTGAATCTGCTCTCTTGTCCTTTGCTGATCACAAGTAGAGCTCTGTCTCTGTCTGCTTGTGTGTCCCCTCGTCTCTCCTGCTCTCTGTTTAATATGCGACAGCATGGGATGAATGTTTTGTCATTTATCATAATCACATAATTTATATCATATCTATTATAGCCTTTATATTATTCATAATATTATCAATATACATATCAATATTGTCATTGTGTTTTCCTGACAGATTTCAATTAAATTTGAAGGATTTAATATATTATTTTGTTTTTGAGGTAATGTAACCATAGTAACAACGAATCCAAAGAGTACACCATATATACAAGTCTTTTGTTACTGATGTCTGTATTGTCATTATTATTGTTATTATTATCTATTCTGGTCCATATGCCAATGTATGTGTCTGCTTTTTCAGTAAGGCCAGATGAAAACACCAGACACTCTTCAGGAAATACCCGGCTGGGAGCACTTGAGAGCGCTTTTGAGGAGCAGCATTTTTTCAGCTGAGACACTTGAGGCTGAGCCATGCAGGGAGAGAGGAGGGAGCCACCGGTCTGTGTGGGTTCATTAGAGGAAACGTAATATTATACGTACAGTATATTTACAGATTTCTTCTCCACTGTTGTTGCTGCTCAGCTTGCCCGTGTAAGTTGTGACCATTTGTCTTTGTGGTATTTGTCCCTCCTCCACTGTGATTGAACAGTCGAAGTGACAGTGAGGTGTGCAGTGTTTTTACTCAAAGTTAAACATTCTTCAGCAGTCCCCCTCCAGCTGCTGACATTTGTAGCGCAGCGGAAATAGCGCTCCTATTGTGTAGAATTTAAAAAATATGCTGGCTCCAGAAGAAAACGCTTTTGTGGACACGGCCCCTAAGAATTATTGCCAATGAACTGCCATTTAATGTGTCTTTCTTTTTTTTTAATTAAATAAATGACAAAAAACATAATCATCTGCATTTCTTTTGTTATTCCTGTATCCCATATCTGAGCTACATACCAAACTGAATTTTTCTGTATACAGTTACACCCCCACTCACTGGCCACCAAGGATTTCTGTGCTGGGGAGAAGGCCTGATGTCCAGGTGTGCACATGCAATCATGAGTACCCTACCTTCAGTAACATGCATCACCTGACTCCCTTAGTCACCGGATTAAATTAGCTACATTCATTGTGTCTCACATGGCTCCGAAATAGAAGCCTTTTCTGACATCCAGAGCTGTCCCCATTCCTCTCATCCGTATCTCTGCTTGTAATAATAGCTTTGACCCTCAATGTGAAAGAAATTAATCAAAATGACTTTTTCAAAGTTAATGGATGTAAAGAGAGCAAAAGGGGGAGAAAAAAATTAGCCATGCTTTCTCTAAGTCCTCTATGCATGAAAGGCAAGGACAAGCTCAAACGCAGAGAACTGGTGCACTGACTGTACTCCCGCTACCCATGATCTGCTGCAGCCAAGCCAGAGAGATGACAGAGAGGACAGGGCCATGAGTTAGAAGACTTGTCTCATACGTGTCACCTGATCTGATGCAATAAACTGATTGGTGACCTGACGTCAGCTAAAAATGTGTCGTTATTGACACAAGTCCTAGAGAGTCTCATAAACATCTGAGGAAACTTGATTTTGGGTGTGAAAGGTGACACAAGATGAGAATATTAACTCATGTTCTGCTTCTGCCAACTAAAAAAAACAATCACAGAGACATAAGGCAACTCTGATGTGTGTAACTCCAGGACCAGCTCAATTGTATCCTCTTTTTAAGAAAGGGACTGCCCTGAGACATGCAACTCATTTAATATAAATGAGCACTTTGTGGCATCATATGGAGCGACACACAGGAGAGGACCATGTCAGAGCACAGCAACCCAAGCCAGCCAAGCCAAGCCAGCTCCACCCGGTCACCAGGAAACCCAGTGATACCTGTGACGACGATCTTGGGGACATCCAGAATGGTGCCGAATGATGCCGTTTTACGGTGGCCTCGTTTATACTGCGGACGTGCTGCGAAAACACACACATACACACACACACGTACAGCTGCGAACACAACAAGCATGCGGACTAAGACAGACTGGGGGCCCACAGCTGGACTGGAACTGTGGGCCACACACATGCAGAGCATAAAGTGTACGTGCAAGGGCAGCATGCACTCCATGCATTCCATACGCTGTGGAGTGGTACTGACGTATACTGCTGACGGCCATGGTACTGATTTTTTTCAGCACAAACAACAGCAGGCATTCAGCACTAGTGCTGTTTGGACTAAAGTTCAACAAGGCAATCTGAGGACAGAGGGTGTTGATGTCTGAATTACAGTTACATCTAAGTCTGAAAAGAGCAAAACCTAAAACCCTGACATACTCTCTATGCTCAAATCAAATCAAAAGTCTACACGAGAAGCCCCTGAGATTTAATTTCACCACAACAGCGCTGGTGAGTGTTGACTGCTTTCTGTCAGAGCCTTTAAAGTAGGGGAGATGTTTGACAGCTGGGTCTGATGGGCCTTAGTCTTCAGGGACATGTGGATGTGTTTATATGAGGAATCAATATTCACCTCAAAGTGATGAAAGCACATAAAAACAGAACCTGACTCGAGTGTCTGGGGAGGAGTTTCTTGTGGACTTGGAGAGGCCTCATTCCAACAAGACTCGCTTGACAATAACACTGCATGCCTTTCCTGCGCAACTTTTCTTTTTAAATAAAGTTCAAAATTTTATAAGAGCATGCCAATTTGCCTCGATAAGCTCCTCTTCCTGCTTGCATGTGATGTTTTGTGTTATCTAATGTCCGGCATTACCTGCAGGTGCAAATGGCATCTTGGGCTCCAGCTCTGACAGGTCAGCACTCATTCTTTTACTGTCAGATGATGCCAGGCACTGTGTTCGTGCAGGCAGACTCTCAACACTTCCCCCCCTGGACAGAGGGAGAGTCCTCAATGGGTCTGCCTGAGAGAATGAAATAAAACTTTTACTACAGAAGCTTATTTTGACGAAATCTGTTTTCTCCTGGAACTAAATCTATAACTCTTATCATTGATAAAATTTCAGTGAACTGGTTTACCTTTGGCTTGAAGTAAGGGGCAAACTGAGGCGTAATCTTGATAGTGTCGTTGCTCCCTTGAGAATCACTGTGCTCCATGTTTGCGTCGCTTTTGTTGCTTGTGCTGGTGCCAGTGTAGTCCACATATGAACCTGTTATTCCCCAGGTTACAGGACAGGAGAGAGGTTTTATAGGTTTTTACAAGCTCTTGAGATACGTATAAATAAAATGTACCAGCATAATCAGTTATGGCTGTGTGTGTGTGTGTGTGGGGTGTGTGTGTGTGTGTGTGTGTGTGTGTGTGTGTGTGTGTGTAAAATTATTACATACGTATTTATAGCAACCCTAACCTATGTAAAGAACATACAAATGTTTATGACATATTTTTCTCATGTTCTAAGGTATGTATCATTCAAGAAAAGGTAATTGTTACTTCTTTTGTTATTTTTCATAGAATGGGCAGGGCATGCCCTCTGGACTTCCATAGTTAGCCCTATGCTAACTTAAATGGGGATAAAGTAATTCATCAATCATGTGGCTCTTCTAGATTTTTCAAATGTTATCCTACTAAACTGGTCAAATTCTGATAGTGAAACGAAACATTTCCCGGGCCTTATGATACTCAAACAATTTATTCACCATTTCACTGCTGCAACAGAAGCAACAGAGTAGGCTCCAGCAGAACCTACTGTATGATCTAAGCACAAGTTTACCTAAATTGATTGTGACAAGCCAGTGAGCCTGAGGACAAAATAATATGAATCCAAAGAGCTCTCCTGGTTATAATACTTTTGCTATCCAGACAAAGGATTAGCAGCAGTAAAGGAAGCTAAACATAAATGAGTGAAACATAATCAGGGTTTGTTTTTCTCGCCTGACGTTTTTCAAACGTATCAGATTCAAACATACATGATGGTGAACAAAAAGTAACATGGACACATATTAGAGCTATGTTACCTCGTCAGCTACAGAAAATACATTTGCTGTTAAGTTACATTACATGGAAGATAATCCACAGAAGATTAGCAAATTCATTAAACACAAAAAAATCCATGAGTCTTCCAAAACTTTCAAGGAGTTTTACTAATTTTTAGACTTCTCCAGGCCTGGAAAATGTAATTGTGAAATTCCATATGTTTTCCAGGTTTTCCATGACAGTGGGACCCCTGCTGGTGTATTTCCTTACATTCTTCTGTGATACTGACTATTTGACACTCATGCATTAAATGCTGGATACTGCCTTAACATGAACATCCTGTGCTGGGAGTTGAAGTGTGAGGATGACTGTTGTACCTGTACTAGTTGCAGAGTTGCTCTGACCCTCATCTGAATACTGGTATGGATATTGCAGGGGTTCATCAAATCCTGGGAAGTACTGCCAGAAGATTAAAAAAAAAACAGAAGAAGCATGTAAAAAGCATAGCATCAATTATGACTTTGACTCTTGGGGATGCACACCTGATTGCCTCAAAGTGACCCAAAAACCACATCTATTACCCATTCTCATTGTGTATTAAGAAGTGAGGTTGACTTCCCTATAATAACTAATAATAACTTCTGTTCAGCTGTTGTGGTGTGACTGACTGCAAATGAACTAAGCACACTTTACACATACTTTTTTGGTTGGCTTATGCTGGCATGAAAGCTGTTATTTTAAATGTGATGTGGACCAAATAATTGAGCAGAGATTGTTTGAAATGGTGAGTTTGGTCTGGATGTAACTGGACTCTGGTTTAGTTTATTTGTAGTGCAAAAGAAAAGCAGGCCAATCCCAGGGTTTGGACAGAAGACATGCGATTTTAGCTTAAATTCAAAGGCTAAACTGCTATTAAATCAATCTGCAGACAGTTAACTGTAAAGAAAACAATCTTCTGTCTGCTCTATGCAATAATACAAGATAATTTTCTAACAGAGGTAATATGTTGACCTTGGGGATTTTTCCTGGTGCACTGGAAAAGAGTCAAAACAGAAACATTGCTCAAGACACCACTTTTGTGCTTTTTCTCATTATTTATGACTCTATCTTGCAACAAAAAAAAACATGTAGAGCCAGGCTGCATTTCTATGACAATACAACGCAGGTTCAGCAAACATTCCTCCCGAGCTGTATAATGAGTTAAAAATGTAGGTAATGATATGCCTGAAATTCATTTTTCAAAATGGGATGCGAATTCCCTCCTTATATGCTTCACATACAAGAGATTTTATATACAGTAAAGTAAAAAATTAGCCTCACGTTTACCAGCTACAAAATTACAGTGATGTTCTTATCAATTCATCAATAATTATAAATCAATGGTTCAGTAGTCTTTATAATATTCTGAAATGGGCCATTCTGCATAATGAGTACTCCTACTTTTTAATCCTTTGAGTATAATCTGAGGCTAATAGCTTTGTACTTGTACTTGAGTATGTTGCATTTCGACTTTTACTACTACTTTTATTTCAGTGAAAGATCTCCTTATTCTTTCTTTTGGTGGCTCCCTTATCTCTCTTGTCTCTATGCTCTATTCTTTCCATGCTATATGAGAAACAACACTTGAATGGTGATTTAAAGTTGATGTTTTGTAAAATCAGCTGGGACAAGGTACAGCACTGGACATTTTACAAATCAAGCAACTCAGTTTGCCATTGTTCAGTTTGTCAACAGCTAGCCTGACACGTGTCTTTGGACTGCTGCTCTGCTTTAGTAACATCACTGTTGCCTGTCTGAGCAGCCTGGGGTTTAACGTTAATGTTGACAAAACTGGCAGTGCCATTTGCGCTAGTCCTTTTGGGTTCTGGTGCTTTTATTTTTGTGAAAATCTATGCTAAGCTACCAAGGGATGTTACAACAGCAGAAGGGGCTCGTAGCCTTGTAGAGATAGGGATATATAGCAGCCAGGTGTGTTGTCCAGTGGAAGAAGTTGGTCTGTTTGTTGCGGCAATCAGGCCAGTCAGACTGCGTTCCACACTGGTGCAAATGTTGAGATGTCAGATTTGCCAGAATCAATGTGTAATACCGACACTCCTAGATTGAGATTCAGGCCCTGTCATCAATTCCATATCTTTTAAATTGTTAACTCTCCTTGTATGACTGCACTCTCTGTTGCCAGTTTATTAAGTATACCAAGCTAAAACTAATGCCGTCTAACGCAACAGTCCTGCAACAAATCTTCCTTTCATCAAGGTTCTAATGGTCACTTATTGTTGAAACTGAGACTCAGTGATTCTACTGTACGGTCATTTTGGTGGATGTAGTTTGTAGTGCTGTTAAATTGAACTGCATTATACTGACAGGTGTTTCTATTACCTTGTCCACCCTATTTTTATCAATGAGGGTGGGCCACATAACAGAAACTCCTCTCTGTGTAAGGCGATACAGTGTATAATGTCTGTAGCATTAAAACTTTATCTATGGCATTCATATCCTGGCTCTCTCTTTACAAGGACCATTTCGCGTTACCTTCTGCTCTATGTGATTGAACTCTGTGGTGAGGTTTATTGATTCATTCACTCCAGTTTAATGAAAGGCTTGTAGATGGACTAAGCAGTGTGTGAGGACAGATTTACCTTCATTAGATGAGTCATGATCTTCACTATCTCCTCCATGGAAGGCCGCTGAGAGGGGTCTTTAGACCAGCAGCGAGTCATCAGACTCTCAATGGGCTTGGGCAAATTTTTGATTAAAGGAGGTCTTGTGCCTGAATGTGTAAAAAAAAAAAAAAAGTTAGAATTACTCACACGCAGTCAAAAGAACTGATAGCTTTTGGCATCACACCAGACAAGCAAAGAAATATTGCCGATTTATGCTTAATCCCCCGTTTCCTACTGTGCCAACCACTAATGACTCAGGCAGGCACATCCAGTGGTGAAAAATATTTAACTCGTCCCAAGGTATTATTAGTGTCCCATTAGTATTCTCCTCCATCCATCTCTGGATTAGAGTAAACTGCAGGGAGTGCTGCACAGGTGAACATGCGCTCTTGTGCCAGGCTCTTTACTTTCACAGTCTCGCAGCAGGCCTTGTTGGGGAGGCACGTCTGAGGACTCAGCGCGGCTGACAGCTGGACATGGCCTTTGCATCCTCCACACACATACAGACACACACACACACACACACACACACACACACACACAGGTGACTCACCATTGTGCACGGCCCACATAATGCGAAAAGCTGGTCCTCCAATTTCATCAAAGGGCTTCCTGCGAGTGATCACCTCCCAGAGAATGATCCCCCAGCTGAACACATCACACTTCTCGCTGTAATTGCTGCCTGCGAGTACAGAAGAACCCACAGCAACACTTAGGTCCTTTTCAAACAGGGAAAATGGGCTCCGTTTGACATTGCTGACTGACTGATAAAGCTAATTCTCTGTGGCACGTTTGAGATGAGAGCAAGGATGAGCCTGAGAAAGCGCAGCAGCTTTTATGTCATCTCTGCTTTCAGTGGGGGGAGGGGGAGGAAAATAAGGGAGCAATTTTTGCCAAGGAACAGCTCCTGTGTTGCTTAATTACTGAGCCTATTATTGCAGAATTAAAGTGCACATCACACATCTATTTTAAAGTTGCTGCGCTGCTCACACTGATGCAAATTAGTTATTAAGAGTTCACAGAGAGGGCAAAAGTGAAATTTAATTGCACTGGAGTCTTGTAACTAGCCTCCAAAAACAAGATAATGACTAGGGCTAAATTCATCTTTCCTCCTGACCCCCTCGCCAAGAACATGTCTCATCATGTAGAAATACATTAGGCCCCTGGCTGAATGAGAACACAAATTCTACACCGTCGTCTCCCGGGGGAAATAAAGCCACCAGCATCACTCCATTCATCTTCACACTTTGCTGGGGAGACTACCATCAATAAAGCAGTAGAGTAAGGCTGCTGATGATGAATCAAGTATTAATGGCTCCATGCTGGGAGCGCTAAGCTGCCATTAAGGTGAAAGGTGACAAAACAAATGCCGCATTTTTCACTGCATGGTACAGTACAGCTCAACCCACCTTGACTCGTTGTGGATAGTACCTGGTTATTTTTTGGTACCACCTCGGTCAAAGTTCTAAGTGAGTAGAGCTGATAGTAAAAGGTGGAGTTAGAACACTGCAGACCACTGATGAGCCAGAGAGAATCATCACCCATTCGCTCAACCCAGATTTAAAAAAATAAATAAAATAAAAGCAGCCTACAAAACTACGCCATACAATATGTGCACTTTGCCTTACAATCGACAAAGTGCCTTTACCATTCAAGTAGAGGGTGAGATTAACCGCCATTTAACAGTAAATGATTATTGTTGGCATGTTAAAGCCATGTTATTGTTTATAAAGCCAACACATATGTGTGTCATGCTGGTATGTTACATGTAAAACCCATCACTGCTTTTTTAAGAGCAAAGTTATGCCACTGTTGTTTAGTTCTGTGTAAAAAAGCAAAGCCAGCTTTATGGATGGTTGTTGTTGGGGCAGTAAAAAGGGCTACAGACTAGGCAGCGAATGCAAGTGTTGGTTAAGCGGGCAGTAGTGCAGCTTTATTGGAAAAGTGTGTATATGTGTGTGAAAGAGAGACAGAGAGAGAAAGAGAGTGTCTCTAAATACAAGAGTTGGTCATATGTCGGAGTATGTGTGTTAGTGTGTGTGTGTAGGTGTGTATGTACACATATGCTTGGGTTGGTGTCACAAGTGTTGGTTATAAGCAGGGGGATCCAGATATTAAACTGTGGTGGGCAAGTAATAATTCAACCTGTGTTTTTCATCATATAATGACAAGATAAAATCTGACTAAAACAACAAAATTACTGTTTCATTTTTTTTTTTAAATTGACTGAAATGTTCAATATGACCTGATGACTAAAAAAGCCTAAAATGTTAGCCGACTAAAACCAGACTATTCAAACTCGGAGCAAGTTGACTAAACATGATAAAAACTAACAAGGACATTGGATTGGGATTACGATAAAATAAAATAAAACAAAAATAGCTTCCAAAATAAACAGTAATGTGACAGCAGTTGCTCGTGGCGCCAACTCTGAGGAGGAATTACCCGCAGTGGAAAACAAAACAGAAGAAAGAACCTGGTACCAAAAGTGAGTCTAGTTGAGCTGAACCATGCAGTTGAAATGCCGCAAAAGGTGGGTGCAAGAATGAGTACATATAACAGGGTGATCCGGTTCATTGGATTGTGTTGATTCTGTGAGCATTTGTACAAATCACACAGTAACTGGATACATATGAACACTTTTAAGTTAAAAAACAAGTGACAGGGCCCATATCCAAAGCTCTTCAACAACTTGGAATGCCACTCATACTTGCCTTCAAATACCTCTGGGGCCATCCATGCTGCACTTCCTTTGTTGTTGGTCATGTGGGTCTGAATGTCGCATGCTGTTCCAAAGTCACATATCTTCAGCACAGTGCCGCCTGCCACTAGAAGCAGACTGAAACAAAGAAAGCAAGAAATATATCTCATAAGACACTGACAATGCTTTGATCCTGAAATAATCAATAATCAATCATTTCTTCACATTTCAACACTTTCTTTTCTTGTCTGAGTAGAAAAAGAGCACTGTGACCAGCTACAGGTTAACACAGTGGATACTAATATCTTTGACTTGTGGCCCTTTTAATAGTCTTGTAAACCCACAGATTTAACTTTGGACTCCTTGGAGGGGGTTTGCCCCCTGGTTGGGAAGCAATAAAGAAATAAAAATTTAAGTGAGATTCCAGAGACAATAGTGATCACATAAGTTCTACTGTGACACTGCATCAAATGAAAGCTTAACAGTTTAATTTAAGTACTTCAAAGTGCACAATATATCAGTGTATTGACACAATCTCAACACTGGAAATAGAGGGGTAAGTCTGGCCATCTCTGCGGAGAATCATTAAAAACAGCATGGAAATAAATTCCTTGAACAATAAGTCAAAGTTGACAACTTATCAAAATGTATGAGCTTGTTATTCCAATAAAGTCCACAACAGTACTCTAGGAAACAGACCAGCTGGTCATTCCCAGACAGTCCTGCCACTTCCTAGTAGAGTAACACCTCTAGGATCCAAACATCCTTCAGTAACACTATGTCACTGGGTGTTCAAACTGATAACACAGCAAAGCATAAAAAATGGAAAGGGCTGCGTTGGTGGCTGTGTGTTACTTTGGACACTTTCCAGACAATGAAGTACAATCCACCAAGTCCAGTTTGAGAAGCAGATCCATCCATCAGATGCCAGAACACTGCACAGCACTTTGGAACATTATGAGAAAGGATTTCACAACTAAATCTGGAATTATCTCAACACCAATGATGCTGTGCAGTAGCAGTGCAGGGTGAGTGTTGTTGGACAGACAATCTCGGTCTGAACCAGCTTTAACATGCATCTGTCAATATGAAACATATAAAAATGGAAAAGGGAGTCCAGAGGCTTTGCTTTAAAAAAACCCTGATGTGTTATCAAAGCCACTAGTGCAGAACTGTGTAGTTTCTCATACATGCAAAATTTTACACCTCTGCCAACACGATTTTTGCAACCAAATAGGATAAAATCTGACCAAATGTCTCCCCTTCTGTTTCCGAGTTATGATGTTGAGTAATGGCCAGAAAATGGTTTCTGTAGAAAATTATGATGTCACAGTGAAGTTGACCTTGTGGATATAAAATGTCATCACTTCATAATTATATCCTTTAAGAAATTTGGGTCAAATTTTGTCATAATTAGCTTATGAATTCTTGAGTTTTGACCAAAAACATATTTTGTGATGTCACAGTGACCTTGACCTTTGAATGCCAAGATCTACTAAGGCCATCCTTGAGTCCGAGTGGACATTGCTCTAATTTGTGCCAAATTAGAGTAAATTCCCTCAAGGCATTCTTAAGATATAACGTTCACAAGAACTGGGCAGATGCGAGATCACAGTGACCTTTGACCACCAAGATCTAATTTGTTCGTCTCTAAGCTCAAGAGAATGTTTGTGCCAAATTGGGAATTCATCTTAAGGTGTACTTCAGATATTGTGTTCAGTAAATTGGGTTGGACGGATGGAAAGACAAGACAACAAAACATAATGTCTCCAACCATGGCTGTTGCTGAGGTGGAAGCATAGTAAAAGGTGGTCTTGCTAATCTGGTCTTGTACTAAAACAAGGAAAGAGTGGTTGCTCCAGTTACAACACATAAACACATAACAAACATGGAGTAAAACACACAATAAACATGGAAACACTCTTCAATAAAGAGACTGAGACAGATGTTCAAACCTCTGCATACCTGACCACACCTGTTAAGACACAATAACCCTGCATACCTGCAATACTGTGTGACTCTGGAAAAACCTACACTTCTGGCTCACAATATCAAGGTTAACATCTGACCAATTTGAATTTACAGCACTTGTTCAACGACATGAACTTAATCACACAAATTAAAGGAAACCACCAGGCACTTTGTTGGCACAGTGAAACAGGAGAGTGTGAGGTGAGGAGGAGCATACTTGGGTGGCTTGAGGTCCCTGTGAATGAGAGCCTTTGGTTTCATGCCATGGAGATAGGCCACGCCCTGGGAACACTGAAAACACCAGCTCATGGCATGGGAAGCAGTGTAATAGGGGAGGGGTTCAGCACCATGCAGCACTGTGGACAAGAGAGCACAGTCACAACCACCACCACAGACAATAAACCTACAGTGGAAGCAGAGAGTACTGCTTCATGACACTGTCGTACACACATCCACAACCACTTACAGCCACCTCACACACTGGACTAACACCTTTTCCTTACAATTTCAACAAGTTAATTCCAGGAGGAAAAACTGACAATACATTGTTCAAAAATAGTATTCACAACTCAACTGAATGACATCAAAGTTAGGGTGCCATAGTGTAGCACCCAGGAGTAACTTTGATAGAGATTCAGTATCCAGGGAGGAGAGGTAATTGTGAAGTGTAAAGCACAGCAAGGAGTCCCATATTGCGGGGTTTAATCCTGGAAAAACAGAAACTTGCCAATCTGAACCTCTTGGGAATGAAAGCTGTTCTAAACATGAATGTGTTGGGAGAACAGATAAAAGGCCTATACACAGCATGAAACACTCATGCATATATTAATTACCTGCAGTGATTCTTATATAGCTAAGAAGCCTCTAAGTGCATGTATAAACACCACAATTTTAATGAATAATCCCAGTTTATTCACACTTTGTTCTTATTTTGTAGTTTTGGCCATCATTTCAATCACACTGTCTTTTGGACCTGCTGAGATCTGGGACCCGTTTTACACCTTGAGTTAAAATGCGTCTTCTATCCAGAGATCGTCCAGACTTAGTTTTCTTTGTTACGTACATCAGAGCCATTCAGGCAGATTTAGAAGGCAATAGCGAGGTCAACAAGAATGACACAGGGAAACAAGATTGTAAAGACAGTGATCAACAATTAAGAGTACATCACAGCTGAGGGAGACACTGCAGTAGTGTTAGCATTAAATGAGAGAGCGACCACCTTCAGTGTCAGAAGAGGCATAGCCCCTGCTACCTCGCTGGTTTGGAACAGTCACGCACAATGACATGTTCTCACCCACATAATTAGTCTATGTAGATTGAAAACACAACCGCATTTACACTTGTGTTCAATGTGGTCGCAATGCATTACTGACCATCTCAGGAGGTGGTACCTCTGATCTGATCAGAATCCGTCCTAAATGCGTTTGGGTGCATTAACATCTGTACTTTAATGTGGTTAAGCTCTATCCAATTGTAATCCTATCAACCAAAAAGCATTTTAATGCAAGGTGTTAGGGGGATTTGGGAATACAGCAACATCACTACAACAAAGTCCAATGTGGAAAGAAACACAATAAGCTGCAGATCAGACAGGTTGTAAACAAACGAACAGTTTATCCAGCACATCTAAAATCACTGTTTTTGGAGGTCCCAAACGGGCAAAAATGTTAACAACAATCCCTGACTATACAAAAAAAATTAGGAGGCAACTGCTGTATGTGCAGTTGGTCAAAGTTAAAGGAGTTTTGTCTGTCTGTCTGTAGGCTATGGTGCATGTTTATAACAAAAAAGTTGAGTATTCAGTTTACCATTCGCATTCATCTTTCTTTTAAAAATAAGTTTAACATGGGGATTGTCTAAAACCTGTCGATCGTCTGACTGCTCATAATTCTTGACCCTGTGGGACTTCATTTTAGTGACATTTCCACATTCTCAGATCTTAACAATTGACTATGGAAATACGATCTTTTTATTACCCATAGTAATGATGGTCAAAGCAATAAAAACAAAACTCAAAATGCAATAAAACTAATTATTCTTTAACTGGAAACAGCAAAGTTCCAACTATATTCTATGAAGTGTGAGTAATAAAATTGATTATGCTGTGCCTTGTGTGGTCAGCTTTAGTGGTCCATATCCGCAAAGTCAGACTTCTCTTTCAACAGTGTTTTCCCTACTTATTAAACATAAGGTTACACTCTTGAGGCCATATTTAGACAAGGTCTACAATGCTGAATTTTGCTGGAACATTGGCAGATTATTATTCATGAGACATAGCATTACTATTTTCTAGATTCATTTGGATATTTACTGCAAGGACAAACAAGGCTGTGCTGCATGTCACTGTGCAGAGACTATAAAGGAATTGGACAAATGACTGAACATGCAAACAGTGGGAGGGTCACTGAACAGGGCTGCTTCTCATGTCTGTGCAAGGCTGTGCTCATTTCGCTACTAGCAAAGCAGAGGAAATGCCGTCATTGCTAATACAACAGTATTGTTCTCTCGTGCAACATGTAGACTCACCATTGTACAATGACCCGCCTTCAGCATATTCCATCACAAGGCAGACCTGAAGAAGATAGAAAATCATCAGAAACTCACAGATTCAATCAGACAGACATTTAAAGCATAAAAGACCAGTGATGCTCAACTCCTGCCCACAGGCCAAATCCAGCCCACAGTAGGGTACCTGGTGGCCTGATGACCATTTTCTAATTTATAATAAAAATGAACTGATTCACACTGGGATTTTTTTTGTACTATTAATGTAAATAAGGTGCCAGGGTGCATAAAAAGCACCAAAAAACAGTGCTAGGGGAGGATCTCCCGGATTCATTTATTCATTTATTTCATTCATTCATTTATTCATTTATTATATATTCTAACAATTATTATCAATTTTCGTTTATCAGCTGGTCCCTGGTCTGATGTCATTTTGTAAAAGTGGCCCCCAGGTAAAGCAAGATGAGTATCTCTATACAAGGTTATATTGAGACACACAATTTCTGGTTAGCTGAATCATTAACATGGCTGTGTAGTTAAAGGTCCATTGTGTAAGATTTAGGGGAATTAAGTGGTATCTAGCAGTGTGGATTGCAGACTGCAACCAGCTGAAACTTCTGTGGGGTTGAATTCCTTTGATGTTCATTGTTCAGCTGGTTTTTACCAGGAGCTGAATTAGCCTCAGAGGTCTCTTCCTCTCCAAAGCAAACAGACCCATTGATTTAAACCGCTAAAAACACTGAATAAAGCAGCATCACGTTTCAAATCAGTGTTTTTACAATGCTCTTGTCTCGGGGGGGCTGATGCAAACACATGAATGGCTGTACTGAGAGCCATGTGTTTGGTTTGACCATTCTGGGGTGCAGTAGAAACATGGTGGTGCAACATGGTGATCTCCATAGACAACAACCTGCTACCCATGTAGATATAACCGGCTCATTTTAAGGTAACGAAAGTGCTATGGTTCTTATTTGCAGGTGACAATACACTAAAGAAAACATACTAGAAAACATATTAGATTCCACTTCTGCCAATATAGCCCCATAGATCCTACACACTGGACCTTTAAGAGAACATAACATATAATAACATTCAAGTTTACTTACTGGATTATTGCAAGAGCCATACAACTTCACAATGTTGTGGTGATTCACACGTGAAAGCTGCCGGAGCTGGGGAAAGAGAGGAAACGTTACAATTCCATCCACATACATACTATTCAACCCTTTCGATACACAAATATTTATAACGCTGTGTGTCACTACTACTACTGATGGCACTGATATGATGTGAAACAAATTCAACTGTAACAATAGCTAGATTTTGACAGGGTACGTCAGCTAAACATGCTGTGGCAGTGAAAACTCCAGTTAAGACAATCGCAGCCTACCTCAACAATAAAGGCTTTCCTCTCAGATTCACTCTCAATGGTCTTGATTGCAACATCTTTGCCTTTCCATTTGGCTTTGCAAACAACACCAAAGGCTCCTCTCCCCACCACCTACAAATGGACAGATCACAGGAAAGTTACTCCTACTTGTAGTCATATGCACCTTGTCTTCTGAACATCCATGTAGAGCATCAAGTCTTGTCAGTGTCATGGACATGAACAGACCACAAAAATAAACACAACCCACCTCCTCAACCTCAATATCCTCATAGTTGATTTCCTCAAATGGATATCCAGGAGGTGTTTCAAGTATATCAGCGGATGGTAACGTTAGAGACATTACTAGCTAACGTCCGCTAGTAACTTACTGAAAAGAGACACAAAAACCCCATAAATGTCAACGTCTTAACACAGTTTAACTGAGCACAGAGATGCGCAGACTTGCTTTGAGTCATGTATCACAATGGCACACTTGCATGACGGACGTGTTAGCCAGGGCATTGTTGAATATCATAATAAATACGTTAGCTGCTTAAAAAAGGAGCTGCATGGTAAGTTACACATCGTTTCCCGAACTGTCAAACAAGATTCAGCGGCTTAATGTTAGCCTCCTGTCAGCTGGTATGATGCAGGCAACCAACTGGCTAGCCGCGTAGCTTAACTAGCATATCGGACTGTAGCTGCAACAGATAAACTGTCACTGAAATGTCATAGTCCTTAAAAGTTAGCTTTCGGCATATGTAATTCAATACTATAGTATCACCATAGACGGGTGCTGACAATAATATAACATTAGCATACCACAAAAACAAGCTACTGAAGGCCTACAGTATATTAGCTAGCCAGCTTGCGTTAGCTGGCTGGCCTGGTTGCTAACGCTAGCTACTGGGACTTATTAGCTTTAACAATCCAACCCTTCGCAGTTGTCTTGTCACCAGCGCCGGCTCTCTGGACATGGGGATATTTTCTGCTATTAATGTACGGAAAACCGAGGAATAACGTCCATTTTTAAAAATAGTCTTTCTCTATCCACTTGACAGCCACACATAACTTTTTCACAACTCGTCTAGCTGGCTTGCTAGGAGTGTATTTTTATTCTTCGCAGGAGCAGCTCCATCAGGAAGTGTGTGCGCACTGCAATTGTGTCCCCTGCACACAGAACAGCAGACCTCATTCCAACCTATGACAAAGAATAGGCTCTCTTTAATGTTGTAATTTTTTTGAGGTGGTGGAGCTAATATTGAATATTTCATAATTAACTGAACTAATTTCCATGTTGCTGAATAATTTAAACTATAACAAAGCCTCATATTTTATGAGACACTCATTTATTTTGTATGAAAACCTAGTTTATGTGACTACTGGGCCTAGCAACTTATTTAGTTGTCAGTAAAATGCAGTAAAATTGAAACTGCAGTATTTACCGAAACATAGTGGAGCTGAAGTATACTGTTAACAGAGTAGTTAACTAAATGTGGTCCAATTAGTACTTTGACTACAATTTGCAGTAGTTGGGTAGCAATTCAAATCTCAGTATTTTTAGTACTCAGTTACATAAGTTACTACTGCGATTGAAAACAATGAATAAGAGTAACGTTACCCCAGAAACAATGTTAGCTTGCTACTAGCCTTGTCTAAGTGTGTGTGCACTGCAATTGTGTCCCCTACACATTGAGCAGCAGACCTCATTTCAATCTTTAAAAAAAGGAAAAAGAAAAAAAAAAGGTTCTCTTTAAACTTTTTGAGGTGGAGCTAATATTAACTATTATGAATTTAACTAATTTATATATTGCTGATTAATTTAAACTATAACAAAGCATCATATTTTATGAGACAATCATTTTTTTTGTACGAGACACAGTTTGTGGGCCTAGCTACTTATTTAGCTGTCAGAAAAATGTGTTGATAAAAACGACGACATTTCCCGCTGAAATGTAGTGGAGTTGAAGTATAAACTAACTACTGTTGCAGAGTAGTAAACGACTTGAAGTTTAATTACTACTTTATCCACAGTTTGCAGTAGTTGTTTAGCATTTTAACTACATTCAGATCTCAGTATCTTTAGTGTTTATTCACATTGGCCACTATTGCGATTGAATACTATGAAGTGAGTGCCCCAGAAACAATGTTAGTTTGCTACTAGCTTTGTCTAAGGGTGGTTAACTGGATAAGATTGGCACTCCTTGAATATTTTGAAAAGATAAGTGAGTGTTTGTTTGCCATACATGTTTGCATAGAGTGCTTGCTCTGCCAAGACGATAAAACTGGCCGGGTAACTTAAACTGAGAGAAGGATCATGTTAATAATTAATGTCAGCTTAAGGCCGGTTATAGGTTTATGGAATGCAGGAATAAATCAGAAAACCCGGAAATGAGTTAGCATGTTAGCACTCTGGATTCCCTCACCTCAAAGTCAATGACTTTTTTAATGTGCCTTTGGTTAGATGCCTGAAATTGGGTTCGTGGTTAACACAAATTTAAGAGGCTTTTGTGTTTCATTCTACCAAATAAAATACATTTTTAAGCTTTTATGTCTTAAAAAAGGCAGTTGCTAACAAGTGGCTAAATACAGAACGTCATCCTGTTGAACATGGCTTTACTGCTTTGTTGTTGTAGGGATGTTAAACGTGTCGTTCATTAATAGCCCTGCATTAGCTTTAATTTCTGTCAATTGCATTTAGGCTTGGAAAATCAAAAAAGTGCTGTTCGTGAGGATCATCTTGCTGAATAAAACATTTAAGTGTCATAAACATTTATTTGTCACAGATCTTATTTTCTGCAATAATCCAAAATCCAATGGAAAAATCCCATTGGCTTTTTGATGAGGGAACCAGGGCGATGCAAACAACCATGTCAGCCTACAGAAAAACGTCATTCCTGGAGCACCTATTTCCATTAAAGTTTAGCATTTTCCCATAATGTAGCTTTCCTCAACACTAAGCGCAACACAAAATGAAAATGGTCAAGTAAAGTACAAGAACCTCAAAATTGCTTAAGTAGCCTACAGTATTTGAGGAAATGGATTATGATGTCAAGTCAATGTAATCCATCAAAATCTAATATTTTTAATCAAATCAGAGTCCAATTTGTTTCACAAAATATTTTTAACTCCAGGTTCACTTAGCTTTTTCAGTTTTTTTCAACCGCATCTCACAGACTTCCTCAGGATGGAGCTGACATACAGTTGGAAGCTCTGGGGGGAAAAAAGCCATTTATTATTGTCAAGCTACTGTTTCCAAGGTCAAAAATGTACTTTTACTCTCAGCAATAGTGTTTGAGTGAGCATATCTTTTAACATCCTACCTGCAGAAAGTTCAGCCAAATTGAAAATGTTGAAAGAAAAGACAAAAAAGTTGCCTTATAAATTAATAATTTATGATTTATTCAAACATAATTAACAAAATAAAAAAAGAGTTGCTTGGTTGGCTTGGTTCTGCTCCCCAGGTTGCCCCCCTTCAAGTGACAGTGAAGCCCCTGAAAAAGGGTAAAAGTTGCATTGACATTAATGTAAGGAAAATAAGTATTTCTGAAATGCTGCTCACATGTTGATGCATCAATATTGTAATACATAGGCTAATAATATAACACTGACTAATAAAGGCTAATAAACTTGACTTTTTAATTGACATTTTGACTTTGTGTGAAATACAACTTGTTGGTTCGGAGCACCTCTATCAATCTGTCTCTACGGACTCTGAGTTCAGTGAAAGTTCTGCTGACCTTTGATGTAACAATTTAGCCTCGCAAGCAAGACCCTCCTTGATCAGACAAGTAACACTTATGTAATGTCAAAATTACATTTGTGAGGAGGGATGTTATATAAACACAGCACTTGATGAATGCTAATTACATGCTCCACTCACAGGGAGTAATAAAGCTAGTTCCCAATGGAGGCTTTCCAAACCACTAGGCAAGCACAACTCATACTAATGAGCATGAACTAATTTGTTGTGATATTGAACAGAGGGTTGTTAATAGCAGGAGCCATCCCTCTCCCCTGAAATAATTATTCTAATCGCTCATTTCAAAGGTGATTAAAATGCTCTCACCTGGCAGTTTTTCCGGGACTACCTGCACAGGCATATGGTTTGGGACCTGCGGTCAACAGGAAGTTGCATGTTTGTTTACTCTCTTAGCTGCCTGAAATCTTTGAAGGGCCAGACCTGATAGACTGCTGTCCTTCTGGACAGGTGACTTTCACTGCTTGCAAAGAAGGCATCCTTGCAGCTGTGTGGCATCATCATGCAGCAACATGAGGATATTGAGTAATATGCTGCAATACCAAAGTGACATTCACCAGCTGGGGATGGAATTTAATGTGATCTGTGAGAGGACAAAATACGGCTGTCATCAGGTCTGTACAATCCATTCAGGAGATCCTGACATTGAACGCACAGTGGTTACAGTTATAAGTCCATTTCCAAGCTGGCTTTTCTAGTCAAAGTCTTAGAAAAAAAGAGGTTGCCAAACAGCCTACAGTTGTCTTAGATAAGCACAATATTTTTCGAGTGTCAGTTTGGTTTCTGCTGATGCTGTTCGATCATAGGACAAGCACTTCGGTGAGTATACTGATGACTTGTATCTCTGAGTCAGCCCTTGAGTGGTTCTCCACCTACCTCTCTGTCAGGAGCTGGTGTTCAGTCACTGTTGATAACTATGCCCCCTCATCTTTCAGATGTATCTTCTCCAAGACTGTGGGTCAAATGCTTGAGTCAAGTTTTCAAGCTGCGTATATTAAAAGAAACATTGTCTCTGGCTGGCAATATTGTGTCCAATCCCTCTTTGTTTGAAGAATATCAACTCTTGCCATTTAAAGTCCCACAGACTTGACTGAACAGGTTAAGGAAAAACCACGAAGTACTACTATGGCTTCTAAAGAGCCTCAGTGTACATAGGCTGAACACTGAATGTGATAGGAATAACTAATTTGTTGCACTGAATCCACTTTTCATAATGCCTGGTGTAATTTTTTCAGCATTTCTATAGTTCTGTTTGGTTAAATGTTGTTTTGTAATATTGGATCTAGGTGTACCTATGTGAAACAGTTGTTGCCCTGGGATACAAGAACAATTGCTGAATGTTTTATGATAATAAAGTGAAAACAAATCAAAGATGATCAGGCAGCTGCCTTCATTAGCAGCCCAGTGGCCAGAGGCAAATGTTGGCATTGTACGTTTTTGCAAAGTACAGACATTATATGTGTATGTTTCGTACTTATCATATCGATGTTTCTAAAGTGACTATATGAGTATATGAGGTGAATTTGTCATTGCTGTGTTTCCAGTGGCTTTTTAAGCCACCAGTCTTTTGTATTTTTTTAGCAACCTGTCACTGTTTTTCCACCAGGGGTAGTACCACAAAAAACAATTGTTTTGTACCAAGACATCGCTATGTTTCCTGCTGGGATAGTGCCATTAAAAGCAGTTGTTTTTTTATTGAGATATAGCTGCATTTCCTGTTGGGTTAGTGCCATGAAAAGCAGTTGGTTTTTTTACCGGAACATTGCTGAGTTGCCAGCCTGGGACATTGTCATGAAAAGCTGTTGTTTTTTTGCTGAGACATTGCTGCGTTTCTTGCCTGGATATTTCCATTAAAAGTGGTTGTTGTTTTTTTTACAGAGACTACTGCATTTCCTGACTTGGATAGCGCAACCAAAAGCAGTGTTCTCTTTACTAAGACATTGTTGCATTATCTGCCGGAAAAGAGCCAAGAAAAGTGGTTGGTTTTTTTACAGCAACATCAACAGCCTCTCCAGCTGTAATTGTACCACCAAAACCATGTTATGTAAGCCCAAACCATGATTTTTTCCTAACCATAACCAAGTGAGTTTTGTGCCTGAACCTAACCACACGTTAACCACAATGCTGCTGAAACCTAAAAAATACACATGTACAATGTACAAATGTAGTTTATCCATGGTTTGCAGAAATGTACAATACCAACGTTTTTTTAGGCAGTCAAGTTGTCGTTAGAGAACTATTGCAGCCCTCAATCACCAGCAGGTTTCTGAGGTCTTCAGATCAAGGTCTGTGGTTGTTTCTCACTCCTCTCGATTTACTGGCTCCTGAAGACTTCAGATGTGTCACCCTTTTTAAAATCAGCTCAAGATATACCTTTTTAGACTTGTCTTTCATTCATCTTTATTTTATTTTCTATCAGTATTTTTGAAAGTGCTCTCATGTCTATATTTTACGTATGTTGCTTTGACTTGTGAAATACTTTGTGATAGCTGCTCCAAAAAGGTGTGACACAAATAAATGTACTCCTTTCTAGAAATCCTTGTGTTCTTTTGTCTCATGCAAAGTAGGAGTCAGTGTGTTATGTGTTATTATGGCCACAGGGTGTTGCTGTTGCACTTCCAACAGCTGGCCTCTCCTTCAGATGAGTCTGATAGTGATCAATCACAGTCTCCTCTTTTTCTCCACTTATATAAGACCAGTATATTTCATCTGTTTGCGCGCCACTATACACAGGAATTTCTCACAATTAGAATGCATTCATTTATATTCTTATGTCAGCATCAGCACTCTCCTACGCGGGAAATAATCTGTTCCCTCCGTTAAGTCGTATGATTGATTACGGTTCAGTCGTGCAGCTGATGAACATTTGTCTTGTGTTTATGGCTTTTAAGTGCCACGAGCGCTCCAGGTCGGCGTTATGGATATCTCCGTCCCCGATAAGACTTACATTGTTTAATTAGAGTGGAGGCAAAAAAAAAGGCCACTGTTTGCAAATATTCACCCAAATCATTTTCTATAAGTGGAGCAACTCCCACCGCTGCACCCCACTGACAAGTAAACACTGTGGACGCTGGGGGACCGCTGCAAAGTCATTTTGCAAAATCATTTTAACTTTATCTAAATGCTCCGTTCACTTGCGCTGAATTTATTTGACAGATGAAATACATCACCTGAAAAATAATCCCATAGGCTAATTAGTATTAGTCTGAGGGACTGTTTCTGCAGCGTGCACACGGCTGAATACCCAATAGAGTCACAGTGCGAATCAAAGAGCTACACCTGAAAGAGTGGCTTAAATCCTATAGAAGGCTCTGCAAAGACTGTAGCAATGGGACTATTACAGCCAAGGCATGTTCAAAGCCCAGGTAGAAATGAATGCATTATTTGCCTCTCTGTTCTCACTTGAAGAGCTGCTTTGAATCAGGTTGCCTCCCCAGCCTCCCTTTCCCTCCTGTTCACCAAGTGACAAAGCAGCTCCAGTCCATCACAGTTGGTGGTGGCTGCGCCAGTATGGACTGACTGCTCAGTGGGGGTGTGGGGGGTACAGGCAGAGTGACCTTTCTGCATTCTCCCACCAAGACTGGGTTGCATCAGAGTTGATAAGTGGCCTTGAGAGGAAGGTACGAGGGTCCACGCTGCTGTTTGACGCAGCCTTTCCCTCCCATCCCTTGTTTCTCCTGTGGGATAATTTATCCACTCAGGCGTATCTGAGGGGAGTGGCTGACCTTTTCATTTTGAGCACTAATGCTACCTTTTGGATGATTTTAAGAGCAGGAGTTGGTGTGTTGCACAAGACACCTGCCTGCTGGATTAGCCTCTGACAAGCCCAGAGTTATAATAAAAGTAGTGATATTTTCACCCTTTTTTTAATGAGGTAAAAATATTACTCTCGGTTGCCCTCCACTTTTATTATTTTCTACCACGTAATTTACTTTTATTAAAAAAAGCTAAAAGTCTTAAGGCAAACTATGCTTATTTTCAACGTCAGATATTTCATGTTTTCTCTTTCTGTTTTTAAATCATGTTGAGGCTGAATTTATTCTCTGAAGATTATGGAACCTTTTTGTTGTTGTTGTTGTACTTTTTAACAATATAAGAGGGGAGACATTGTATCACACACACACAAATGTCAATCATAGAATTCTGGTACAGGTAGAAATCACACAATAATGTCCAATACCTATTTACATCAACTTACACCAGTAAAAATGTATGACTGAGTATGAGTATATATATATATATATATATATATATATAATACTATCAACAAATAAAATGATTTAAAATGTGTTATCAGTAAAATAACTAAAACTAAAACTAAAACTTAAATAGAAAGCATAAATTATATTTGAAATGTTTGTATATTTAGTAAGAAAATGCTATTATTAATATGAATTCTTTATAAGCAATACTTTGACCTTCTTTTCAAAAAGTCTGTGGTTATTGATTTATTTTATACCTACAGCAGGGGTGCACTTCACCGGAGGAAAACAGGGGGCATATTTCCTGCACTTTTTTTTTTTTCAGATGGCAGTATGGGACCCCTCCATACTATCTGCAATCCAAAAAAATTACATTAAATGCTATATTAAAAAAAAGGTATGGAGGTTTTCCCACAGCAAACCTTATTTAATTAATCTACTGATTAGTGCCCCACAAATTAATTGACATAAGGTTACAGAGATAAGAGTTGGGAGAGCAAACTTGGTAAGGACTTACCTTAAAATGACTCAAAGTTCAGGGCGCCAGTGGCTTAGTGATAGAGCAGGCGCCTCATGTACAAGGCTGTTGCCGCAACAGTCCGGGTTTGACTCAAGCCTGTGGCCCTTTGCTGCATGTCACACTCTCTCTCTCTCTCTCTCTCTCTCCCCCCTTCACACTTGTCTGTCCTATACATTAAAGGCTAAAAACACCCAAAAATATCTTTAAAAAAAAAAAAGACTCAAAATTCTCTCAAAATTCACATGGTTCTGAACATCGTTCTCCTAGGTAAGGTCCCAGGGGAAAGTCCTGTGTTTTGTGACCCATCCACCACCCCAACCTGTCCCCTAATACTACTACTACCAATAATAATAATAATAATAATAATAATAACAATAACAATAACAATAATAATAATAATAATAATAACAATAAACTTTATTTATATAGCCCCTTTCAAAGGACAGTTACAAAGTGCTGCGCAATAAACTAAACACAATTAAAACACAAGGACCACTTTGGTTTTTCTTTCCCCTGGCAGTGCATTAGTCACGTGACCAAAATATGTGGGTAATGTATGACTTACTGGCTCAAAATTATATGGGAATTTGTGTTCAAATTTGGTGCATTACTTTCCTAGGAAAATGTATGAACAGTGCATAAGAACAGCCAGGGAGGGTGGAATGGTGTTTGTATCTTATTAGTTGTAGGCTATTACATGGATAATGAATGGAGACTATGGAAATAAGAATAACTCAAAAACCATAAAGAATCAGGAGATATGTATAAAATCATCAAAGGTGGAAACAGTATCCTTTATAATGAAGCTAAAAGTGTCAGGTCTGAACACTCTGGGAGGAGATACAATATGAAATATTGAGCTCCATAAGGTTTGATGTGGTAAAAATGCTGTTTTTTTTAATCTATCTCCAAAAGTATAAAAGAGATTTAAAAAACAGCAAATTTTGCACACTTTGTTACATATTGAGATAAAAAAGCTTATTACTTCTCACTTTACACATGTTGCTTTATTGTGCCACCTTTACTGTTTTTGAGCAAAGATTCTTGATTAATGTGGTAACCTGAACCAACATTCCATACTGTATTACCATCGGCTCTAGTTTGTCATAAATACATATTTGATATTCATATTGCTTTGAGGTGTAGGGCACTATTATTGCAAATTTTAACAAAATGTTAGCAATTAGTGAGAAATTATCTAAGATTCTGCACTTTTTCACCTATGGGGTCAGTCAAGATATTGATCAATTTCATCACTTTTTGCCATACAAGATTTTTGTAAAGACCATCCATTTTGTGAAGGGGGCATATCAAAATTCTGAAAAAAGCATGGTCAGGTTTTGTTCTGCTTTGGTTTAGGGTATCTGAAAACTCTACCTTTAAAATAAATAATTCTGCCCTTGATGCAAAGGCACAGTAGCACTTTAAAGAATAGGTAGGCCTACCCATGCTGGATCTCTGTTGTCATAAACATGAAATACTATCCTGAGCTGTAGGCTACTCAACAGCCATCAGGGATAACCCTCATATGCCACTTGAAGGGCAGGCCAGTCCAATCACAGAGCTTCAAACACACATGGGGTCAAATCTGAATGATTGAAGACAAGTCTCAATAACTATTTTCTAATGTTCTCTTCATTATGTGATGACTGAAAATAAAGCATATAATGTGTTTGGGTCTTGTTTACTATTTAATGATAATTCTTATTTTTGAATTACAGCAATAGGCCCACTGTGTTAAACTGTCAGGTTTTCATGCGTCTATGATCCTCCTCCTCCTGACTGGGCGCCAATCAGGCTAACTGCTTTAAGTTTGCCTCAATTCTAAATAATGGAGAAACAAATAAGCTGTAACACAGCATGAGGTAAGTGAGGAAAAGAAAAAGCTCAAATTCTGCCGTCCTTGTCAGAGCTGTGCCATGACCTGCGCTATTTCCCCGTCAGACAGTAAGTGGATGGATATGGATGCTAATTCAGCCCCAAATCAACCTGCCAGCGGCCACTTTTCTCTGATGCTGGACTTGATGAAGTAGCCTACTGGGCATAAAGTTAAACCTCAGTGATTTATTCCCCAACATGAATGGTATCCTACAGGCCTTGGCCAGCACACACAACTATCTGTAGCTACAGTGACATCACACTGTTAATCAGATCAAGCCTGTCATCAGAAAATCAGTGTTGACACAGACTGAACTTTCTTAAGACTTCACTGAAACAGAACAGAATGAACTGGACAATAGTGAAAACAATTCACTGTGCTGACATGCAGTCATCACAGTTATTCCATTTACATCTTATTCCATTCTGGTACCTGTTTTTGTGCTGCTGTTTCTGCAGTTCTGCAGGAGTGGATGTGCTTCTACAGGTGTGTATGAGTGTATGTTGTTATTTGAATGTTATGCCAGGTTGTTTTCCTATTGTGTCCTGTGGGCTTGTTGATTTCTTTGTCTGTGTTTTGTGGTCCAAGTATCTGTACCAGGGTTTTATTGTGAACTAGAACTGAAACTTAAATTGTAATAAGTAGTGAAAAATCTTGTTGTAAACTGACATTAAATAAAAAACGATCCTTACTAATACTAAACTGAAACACTGCTTGGTTAAGAAATGGATAACTATAGTATAGTCTTATAAAATGAAATAACAAGAACATGATTTAAATATTGTAGTGGATAAAATGCAATTTAACCAAGCCCCAACCTGTACCATACCTTAGTTGCCCTGTGCAGATATTCAAGAAAGACAGAATTTTAAAAAAGGCTGGCAGTAGGCAGTGACATGACTTTCACTGGACTTGTTTTGGGGTTTTGCAGAATTGTCCTAAATCAGTGTTTTGTTTCTGACAATCAATGGCACAGGAAGGTAGATGCTCAGGGCACCATAGCAACCCTATTGACATGGGTTAGAACAACACAGTCTTTCAGTAGCCAGGTATTAACCAGAACTCATGGGGTCATGATCATTTGTTTTAAATTTTGAACAGCATATAATAAGGTGGGATGGGATTTTCTCCAGATTCCTCTGCTTCCTCCAACAGTCTAAACACATGTGGGTTAGGTTCACTGGTGACTGTAAATTTGTGAATGTGAACTTGAATGGTTATCTGTCTCTATGTGCCAACCCTGTGATTGTCCAGCAATCTGTCTGCCTACCCAATGTCAGGAAGATTTTTCTGGGGCGATTTTGTCAAGGCAATTTTGTCAGTGCGACATTGGGTGAGACACTGATACCTAACATGATAAAATGAGCTAATTTAATTCATTCCTCCCATCTGATGTGACAACGTCATCAGGTCAAAGTGCAAATGTCAGGGTTGGCTCATGGGGTAGCTAAACTTAGAGAAAGATTTACAGCAGTGAGAGCTAATCAATAGCTTGGACAGGCTGAGAAAGACCAGAAAATCGTTAGTACAGTTTTGGAGCTGCTTTTCAGATCCATATGTGGCAAGTGGAGGATGGGGATGAGTGTGTTGCCGAACAACGCCACCTGAACGGCACCTAAAGGTCACACAGGTTCGGATCACCACTGGGCAGGAGACGGTGTTCAAGGTATAAAAATATCCTTTATTACACAGATTACTATTAAAAAGTCTCAGAATTACCAGTCTGTACCACAATGAAATACTGGGCCAAAAGGGGAATGGACAGGGCTGGAAACCAATGAGGGAGGAGAAAAAAACTAAACTATCACCCGTGACACTGCACACACACATGCTGAGGAGAAGTGAAGAACCTGCCACCAGGGATAAGGGCGCAGCTCTGGGCCCACAGCACCTGTCCACAAGGAGAGAAGGAAAATTAAAATGGCTTCAGAGTATGACTGGTCTTACAACACACGCACGCACGCACACATACACACACACACACACACACACACACCAAAAACAATGAAGTAATATGGAAAATAACAAAAACAAAAAAGGAAATAAATCTTCAAATAACAAAAACAACGAGAAATACAAAAGAAATCTGACTGAAAGTAATCAATGTTCAAATTAATTAATAAGACATATTAATCATGAATCAATAAAATCAACAGCAGGACCCCAGAAACCCAGGAGACCGGTTAGGCCTCCGCTAGCAGCTCAGTGATGAGCATAACACTGTTAGTGTTATGTGCTGAGGGTTCTGGCCCCCACTTAACCCAGAAAAACCAAAACAACAAAATAATCAAACGTTAAATGACACTAAAATAGCAGAACCAAAAACAATGCCAAAACAATAGAGCCAAACCAATAAAGCCAAAACAGCAGCGTCATCCGGGGAGCCGTGGCAATGAATTAATATTTAAATGGGTCTCACCAGCGCAGTGTCACAGCAGGCCAGCCAGCGGAGTTATTTCCACGGCTTCTGCCTGATCCAACTGTGGCACACAACATTAACAATTAGCCAGGAGTGGAGCAACGGGTGAGAAGGAAAAGAGAGCGGACAATGCTGACTTACCACAAGGAGGCACAACCACACCAGGAGGGCTTCCAGCGGGGCAACCTGGCCCCACGGCAACAGTAGTCTGCCACATTGCAGTAAAGAAAAGGACCGTGTCACCAATGCGCATATGGCATGCTAAGTGGGAGAAAGAACAGCGGTGCACATACCTGTTATGCTGCGAGAGGAGATGTGCGCCACGATGGCAAAACACGCAAGACAGCGCTCTGATGCGCTCATGGCCATGCCACAATGGCTCCACCACACCTGCACAGGCTCTGCCACACGGTTATGCTGCGAGAGGAGACATGCGCCACGATGGCAAAACACGCCAGACAGCACTCCGATGTGCTCACAGCCACACCACAATGGCTCCATACCACACACCTCCACACCACACCTACACAGGCTCTGCCACGCCACACCAGGCCACAGCCACCATGGGGGACGAGTGGAACCGGAAGACAAGAGAAGGACGGCAGGTGTGATTGGACCAGTATATAAAAGGTGCGTGGTGCCGCCCAACAATCAGTGGAACACCAGTGAAGCCAGAGCCCTGCACTGGGAGGGGTAAGGAACAGTGCACTGGCTACTGGATCCTGAACACGACCAAGAAGGAAGTGATGTGGTGTGGTGTTATAGCAAAAGAGCACCTGTGGCAGACAAGAAGCCCAGTCCTGATTCCGGGAGGCTGGCCCATATGACTATGTGGAACCTGCCCCAAGTCCTTGGCGACTTGGCAGCGTTCGCACCGCTGGATCCAGTTCTTAATATCTGATCCTCTGGTCCTCTCTATGCCCTGGTGACCATGCTCCTGATGGAGCTGACACAGTGTTTCCTGCTTGAGCACAGCAGGCAAGATAAGTTGAAGAATGTCTTCTCTGCCGTCCGAACGAAAGACCTGGCGGAAGAGCATGTCATCTTCTTCAACCAGGCGGTGCCACTGGCGCAAAAGTGCAATGGCAGGCTGAGAAAGCTGCTGCCTCTTAGCTGAGGTGGGAAGGGACCCACAATGCCAAAAAACCAACACCTCCTTCAGCAGAGGGTCATCCTCCTGTATGCAGCGAAGATCAGACGCAGAGTGGGATGGAAGAATGGAAACCAAAGACTGAATGGCAGACACAACAGGACCTGGATGTGAATTTTGCTGAATGTCGCTGCGGACCAAAGTGCCAGGCAATGGTGGAGAGGCAAAATGAGGGCCAGATACATACTGTCGTGACAGTGCATCAGCATTCCTGTTGGACGATATTTAATTTCAAGATCGAAAACAGAAAGTTCGGCAGCCCACCTATACTCTGCAGCTCCAAGTTTAGCAGATTGGAGGTGACTCAACGGGTTATTGTCTGTGTACACAACGCACTTGTGCCCCCACAAATACTCCCGGAACTTCTCCGTCACAGTCCACTTGAGCGCAAGAAATTCCAACTTCATAGAGCTGTAGTTAGACATATTGCGTTCAGTGGGCAGGAGACCCCTACTGGCGTAAGCCACTGGTCTCACACCACTGTCTGTCTCCTGCTAAAGTACAGCGCCAAGCCCACTATGGCTGGCATCGGTCTCAGAGATAAAGGGGCATGAAAAGTCAGTATAGCCCAGCACTGGGGTGGAGACCAGCTTGGACTTGGACCTCACACTGAGGCATCCATGCAGCCCCCAGTGCCTGACCTGACCCCTTTCTTGACTTAGTACTGGCGAGATCAGCCACCAACTGATGCAAGGGTTTGGCCAGCTTGGCAAAACCCTCAACAAAGCGCCGATAGTAGCTGGCAAAACCCAAAAAGGAACACAGCTCTGACATGTGACAGGGGCACTACCAACTAGCCACGGCCTCAATTTTCTTGGGGTCTGTAGAAACTCCTTGGCTCAAAATGACACATCCCAAGTATGACATCTGCTGCTGGAAAAACGCACACTTCTTGGCTTTAAGGCCTTCTCTCTGGAGCCGACCAAGCACCATCTCCAGCCACTGCAGATGTTGCTCAACAGAAGATGAAAAGACAATGATGTCGTCCAGGTAAAGCAGCAGGGACTGACCCTGCTGATTGCCAAACATCCGCTGCATCAGCCGCTGAAAGGTGCTCGGGGCGTTGCAGAGGCCGAAGGGCATCCGGTTGAATTCAAAAAGACCAAAGGAGGTGCAAAAGGTGGTCTTGGGACGGTCCCGCTCAGCCACTGGCACCTGATTATACCTGCTGGCCAGGTCGATGGTAGAGAACCAGCAGGCCCCTGAAAGGGTGTCCAAGCTTTCTTCAATGCGAGGCAGTGGAAAGGCATCCTTTCTGATCTTGCTGTTGAGGAAGTGGTAGTCCCCACACAGCCGCAAACCACCGTCCTTCTTCCTCACCAAAACAATGGGGGGTGCATTCGGACTGCTGCTCTCACAGATGACTTGTGACTCAAGAAGCTGGTTAATATGCGCCTTCACTGCCTCACTCTGAGGGAAGGATCTGGCGATACCTCTGCCGGACAGGGATGTTGTCGAGCAGAGGTACATCATGTGAAATGAGGTTGGTGCACCCCAAATCTCCATCATGAGTTGCAAAGACCGAGCTATACTTGTCCAACAAGGACCTCACACTGGCCTGTTCCTGCTCTGTTAAGGCAGACGGATCCAGTGACCCTATCCTATTGAGGACTGAGGGGGTGGCTGCCTGGGAGGACACCGTGGCCACAGTTGACCCCACCTCAGTCACCCCTGCAGGCACACCAAAGAGCTCTTGATAACATCTGCGGATGACATTCATCCCCAGGATTCCAGAGACAGAAGATGAAGCACCAGGGGGGTCTTTCACGACAAGGATCCCACAGTGGGGCATCACCTTGCCACACAGTTCCACATTGAGCTCGAAATAAACAATGTATGGGATGGCTAAGCCATTAGCCGCACGCAGCTGTAACCACTGACAAGAACAAAGGCGATCATGGCCCCAGGGTTCAAACTGGGCCAGAAAGAGACTTTCAGTAATGGTGGACACCATGGAACCAGTATCCACAAAGCACTCAACACTAATCCCCCCAATGGACACTTTAATGTTTGGGCAAGGAGCAATCAACTTGGCTGCTGCACTTGGATGTGAGCCTGTGGACTGCCCAACTGAGCTTTGGCTCGGCAGCTCAGCGGGCTTCAGTGTCCCGACAGCTGGGAAGACTGGAAGGACATGGCAGAACTTAAATTGAAGCCAATAACTGAGTTGTCAGGCCCACAAGAAGGAGCCCGCTCACCGTCACACTCACGAGCAAAATGGCCAGGCTGTCTGCACCTCATACAAATGACGGGGCCAGAGCGAGACACCGGACCCCGGGGGTGAGGGGTGCGCAAAGAAGCTACAGTCGTGCAAGTTGGTTCAGCTGCTCCTGTTGATGTTTTAAGAGATCCATTATATCACTCAATCCTGGCTCTTGAGGGGCGACCTGAGGGGCCTGTTGGAAGCAGCCCTGCACTCCATACTGGAGGCCATAGGCTGTTGGCACTGAAGAACTATGACCCCTAGTGCCACCTGGAAGACCTTTTCCCTCCCACCTGATTACTTCGCCACACAGCTCTAACAGGCCGATCATAGGTTGGTGACGAACTAGCTGCTTGAGCTCCCGACGGAGGGAGCTGTCAAGAACATGCTCAATGAACTGATCTCGGAGAAGAACATCAGCGTTAGGCATTCCATCAGGCGCATGCTGCTCAACCTGCGCCATCAAAGCCATAAGAGCCAATGAGAATTCCTGCAGCGTTTCACCTTCCTGTTGGTGCCGAGAAAAAAAAGCCTTCTGTAGGGTGACATATGACTGACTGCACCCATACAGCTCCTGTAAGATGGCAAGAACTCGAGCTGGATCTCTCCGCATGTCACCAGAGCGAAACTTGATCTCCTCCTTTGCCTCTCCCTCCAAATGATCGAAAATGAACAACGCTTGCTCTGCAGCAGGAAGATGGCGAGCACGCACACACACCTGTACTTCTTCCACCCACTCAGCGATACCCATACCAGTCTTACCATTAAACATGGGACACTTGCGGTCACTTTCTCTGCGCTCTGTAACAGCGCAGAGAAAATGTATCTGAGATGACAGTGCTCACATTCTTTGGACTAATGGGACCACCAATGTAAGTACGTCTGAGCAGTTTTCCTGTGGCTTCTTACCCCAGTCATCAGAATAAATGTTTAAATTGTACATTTCTGCAAACCATGGTTAAAAACATCTGTATGTTATTTAGAGCTAAGATCGGGCCCAAAAAATTCAGCCTGACCCGTCCCGAGCCTGTGCTCGTTATGTCTGGGACCGGCCCGGTCCGTCCAATTAACTGTAATTATGGGCCCAAGCCTGATTTAAACCTGACATTTTTCAGTAAATTGGCTGTTATAATTAACGCTAAGGACACACCGAGTGCGCTACTGCATTGGAAATCCTGCGAGTGTACTTGCAGCAGGCGCTTGACTGTCTTGACTCTCCGCACCGGTTAAACATCAACTCCATTCGTCTGTTGCCGTCAGTACTTGTTTTTTCACTTCAACAGGTCATTTTAAACATGGGTAGGTCCATAATTTAATCGTGTTTTTATAGCGTAATAAGTTAATGACAATTTGTCATTGCATGTCCATGTACTGAATAGGGCATATTTTTTTCACGGAAAGCCGCTCTCTCTCTCTCTCTCTCTCTCTGACGGGCCCGGCCTGGACCCGTCAGAGGGGTGGGGGGTCCCAGCCCGACCCGGCTTGGGCCCACGGGCTGAGTCGGGCCGGGCTGGGGCTCGGGCAGAGAATCTAAGCTCTAATGTTATTACGTAGTGGATATGTTAACCTGGTTAATGCATGCTGAGGCTTAGGCACAGACACCACTACTTGGTTAGGCTTAAGAAAAGTTCATGTTTTGGCATGATTGCAAAAACATTTTTCAGCCAGTAATCTACTTTTTACTTCACTACATTTGCCATCCAAACAAAAAGCACAAAGCCACCAGCCTCTGACCTCATGACAGCCGTGGCTAACAGGGAATTAAACCAGATGAGTGAGGTAAGCTTGCTAGTATTAATGTCAATGTGACCAGTTAGCTAACGTTAGACTGCTAGTCCACAGCCGATGTTTGCATTTACAGTGAGTGAGCTGATGATACCGCTATGGTATTAGAGTCAAAACTGAAAAAATCATGTCGCTAACAATAACTACTTACCAACTTAGTGACTCCTCTTCATCCCCAGTGGGACTTAAGGCTGCAATGAGATCTGTCCATCCCATTTTGTCCTTGGCAACATGCTGCTCTCAGGCCTTCAGGAAGTGCGCGGGGCTTTGGCTTTTGTAGTGGCCAGACAGTGGTACTGCAATTTCTATGGTCTGTCACGTGATGCCATAGGACCCACAAAGACCTTTTCTCCCGAAGACCTACGTTGGGAAAGGGACGTCTATAAATCAGCGGACAATTTTTTTTAATGTCACAATCCTCGCGAAATGACTTGTTTCATTATCAAGATTTAATCTGTTCAGTCCAATTACATTTGGAAAGTCTAAAAGAGCCCCAAGAATAAATCATTATACCCTCATCATATCGTTACGGGAAGGCTAAACTGGCTGCTGTAAGTCTCTAGTGCGTCTGCTCTATGGACCCAATGATGCAGAAGCAGGGCTGATCATCCATGTAATGTAATACTGTGGCTTTATATGCCACTGAGCAACTTTCATTGGAATGAACAGAGCCCCACTGCTGATACTGTATCCAGGTCTCTCAATAGATCCATGGCTGCTCCTTTCCCTATAACAGCTGCATCTTGTCCAGCAGACACACCAGCTAGCAGGGCCATTTCCAGCTTTTGGGGGGCCCTATGCAAAATCTTGTTGTGTCCCCCTATTTCAGTCACTCATGAATACACACCAAACCTGCATCATATTTTATATGCATGTCAGCATATCAAATGCTATGTTTCACACAAAAAAGTGATTCCAGTTTAACTGAACTGCATTGTTAACATTAAAATTATTCCTCAGCAGACGCCATGCCCCGTCAAAAGATACTTGCCATCTGGCCTAACAACTTTTATGGGGGAAACCCTGCATTGAAGTAAGTTGCAGGTGAAGGTGAAGTTAGCTAGCTAATGTTAGCTATCCAAATTTTTCATGTGCAACGTTAATCTTTGACGTTATGATAAGGAGGAGAAGATAGAAGGGAAAAACTGGAGAGAGAGTGGGAGAATATTCACTCAGTTGTATAGGTTATCTTTATTGGTTTGATTAGCCAACCTGCTCATCAAAATAAGTGCTGTTTTTTTTAATTATTTTGCAGCAGCTGGCACGGAAAGAGTAACTTGAGTAATTTCTTAACCAGGTACTTTATACTTTTACTTAAGTAGGCAGTGTTGCCAACTCCTCAGTCAGGAAAGTAGTTATTGGCTGTCCTAAAAGTCGCTGGAAGTTGCTACATGATGGCCATTTGCATGTAATTGTAATGGACGCTGTAAGAGAGAGGAATAACGTCGTGGGAGAGACAAAAAGTGAGTAAAAAAACACCCTGAATATGTTTAGAAACAAATGAACTTACTTTCAGTGATTTATTTTAGACAAAGAAAATTGACCGTAACCCAGGGCGGGATCAGCCAGTGGTGGCTTTGCACATTCATGATTGATTTGCAGTCTGGACGAGGAGAGGTGAACATCTCCTGCTCTGATTGCAGTTGCGAGGGACTGCTGCACTCGGACTGGGCCACCTGTGAGTGCTTTGGGGTGGGGGAGGGGTGCACGGCAGCACCTGCTGCTCATTGAGAAGAGTAAGAATGATACATGCTTAAACATCAGAGTCTCCAAAAGTCTCCAATAACGCCATAAAAAGTTGCTAGATTTGTCGCTAGTTGCTTTTTTGAAAGAGTCCCTAGGGGTCTGAATACTCACTAAATATAGCGACAGTGTTGCTAGGTTGGCAACACTATAAGTAGGTTTCTCAAATGGTAATTTTTGCTTTTACTTGAGTCATTTTTATGGGGGGAATTGTACTACTTTGGCACAGATTGTCAGTACTTTACCTACCGCTGGCGAAAATATGTTCCCTCGCCCATGCTGACAATAAGGTCATTTAATAGTGACTAACTCTGGGAGATTTGTCATTTATCTTTAAATATTTTCCCCAGACCTTTAAACCATGTACAATTTAGTGGCTGAAAAACCAAAAACAGTTAACATCCTTCATCAATTATATTCTAGCCAAACATTCTACTTCTGTCATTCACTTTCCCCTGGGTCTATCCTGCAATGCTTTCTCTGCCCAGACTGCTTTCTAAAAAACATCCGAGATAACTAACAGAGGGTTTTTTGAATGTCTAGCATTGAGCTTTATATGTTTCTGAAGCTGAAATATGTGACCACATTGAGCATAACCAGCCATCAGCCAGTTCTTCCTTGAAAGGCTTTGTTTGTTTTGTTTTTTTACATTTAGCTCAGTGCACCAGTATATATTTTCCAAGCGAATCAATCATATTTAAACAAATTGCAAAACTGTTGGATAGTATCTAGAGTTGTAGATTAGTTCTCCAAAGAGCTCCCATGGGATCCATCTCGGTAAACACTACATTTCATCCGGAGCCACCAGCTTGACAGGCCTGTCTGCGGATTTGTTTTGGCTTTGGAGTATATGATTATGGAAACAAATCACTGGTACACAGTGGTTCAAAGCTGAAGCGGTTTTACACTCATTTAGAGGCTTGGTGTTTTTATTGGAAACATAAGAGGTTATCACAGGGCTCGTATAGCCCGTGACATCATCTCAAAGAATGTCTGGTAGCCAAGTCTTGAAATGAAGTTAGGACTGCTCCCACAGAGTTCCTGATAAATACTCATTTATCAAACCTCTTTCACCTGGCTGTGTCCTCGACAGTGCTTCCAAAAGGGCGTGTTGAAAGATAAGATTTTTTTCCCCCCAGCTTTTTTGTAGTTTGCAGACTTTACACATACAGCTGCTTTCCACATCAGAGACAAGTTAATACAATCAGTTATTCCTGGCATCTTCTCCTTTGGTACTCCGACAGCTCACCCAGTCAAGAGTCTGCAGCTGTGATAAAGACAGAGCCTTTTGCCAAAGAAGCGGCCAGTGCAGCAGCACATCAGTGCTGTGCATCAAAACGCCTGGAGGAGTGGGATAAGGTAATGTCCGTACCCTTGAGCGGGTGGACAGTATCAAGGCGAGAACACAGAGGAGCAGAGTGTGGCAGTCTCCAGAGGGGGGTCAGAAGGGGATCAAGGGCGTTCTTGTTATTTGTGATTATTCCTCCTAGTGTCTGCTGGACTGCTTTTGAAAGTGATAAGAAACAGCAAGAAAAAGTGGACAGCATTTTAGAGCCACTCCTCAACTTAGAAGCCCCATATGAAATTGTTACAGTGTGAGGAACTAATTTCTTTTCAGTGGCACTGGGTCATCAGGTGTGCAACCTCTCAGGGATTTGGGGGGATTATGGCCAGTGGCCACCCCTTAGCCCCATCTCTCTGCCTGACCGCAGACTTTCACTCAA
Source organism: Epinephelus cyanopodus (assembly GCA_026686955.1). Classification (NCBI taxonomy): domain Eukaryota; kingdom Metazoa; phylum Chordata; class Actinopteri; order Perciformes; family Serranidae; genus Epinephelus; species Epinephelus cyanopodus. The sequence continues at coordinate 34,831,191 of CM048925.1, read as the reverse complement.
GCATCTCTGCAACACCAGGGAGTGTTGTATGTGACAGGTATACAGGAGAAAGTTGTTGGAGTACTTTTAAGACTTGTAAGGACATTTAGTTTACAAGAATTAAACACAATCAGCATTTCAGTCTTTCTAGTCGGCTAATTAAGCAACACTTGAGGTTTATGTTTTGGTCATCACTGTTAATTATTGAAATAAGGCAAGTATGGATCACTACAAGCTTATGTCTAACTACAAGTGAATCTGATTTGCTGATAAAAGGTCCACGGAACAAGACTTTACATACAATTTAAGGAAGTTAACTATAAAACATCAAAGGTGCTTTTTGGTCAAGAGGAAAAAAAGAAAAACATCCAACATTCTGTTCCTATGCACTGTTACCTTCTTCTTCTGTTACCCACTGAATGCTATTCGACTTCTGGGTCAAAGCCTGGGGCGAAAACTACGAGCATGCACAGAGTGCATACACCTACATAACCTAAATTGCCTGAACCTAACCTATGTAACTTAACGTTAAGTATGTAACTTGACGTAAAATATGTAATGTTCGTTTCCTAAACCTATCAAACTTTCTTTGCCTAAACCTAACCTATGTAATTTTGTGTCAAGACTGTAACTTAATGTACAATAAGTATGTAAGGTGATGATACCATTTGCAAGTTTTAATTCATTAGATATTATATGACTTGCTGTGTGTACACTTTCGTATGATGTCATACGCACCACTATATGAGTTTGCATCTAATCACAGAGTTTAAAATTCACGGCATATAATGTGTTAAAATTAGGTGCCGCCACCGATGTCAATGGAAAGTCAATTACAAACGGTCACAATTTTAAACACCTGGTTAATGAAACGTTTGCAGTTTGGTTAGGGCTAGAGGTTAGATTGAGTAAAAGATTCTGATTTTGGTTAAAATTAATGCGTATGCCATTACATCACGAAATGCTATGTAAAGCAGTTATGTAGTTACGTAAAGTACGTTTTAAAGTTAAAACAACTCAACATTGACTTTTGGTTTCACAAGGGACACAAATAGTGAAATGGTGAAAGTCTTATTTAGCTGACTCTGTCAACCAACCCAGCCTCTCCATGCACGGACTTTCTCGCTCTTTGTACTACCCATTGCATAATATTTCACAGGGAATTTGTGTGTACCACAACAGAGGATAGCAACTGACTTTCCCTTGGCATTGTTTCTGTGGTGTCAGCATGCAAATCTGAACACACTACACACCAGCAACAAGTAATGTGGTATTTAATAACATTATATTTGCAGAAACTGTCACTGTATTCTGAAAGTAGATTAGACAGATAGTCTGTTAAAAAAAAACTCCTGCTTTTCTTCGTACTGTTTCAAACAGCATTTGCAAAATCCACCGAGCCAAGGAGTTGCTCCAACTGGTGGGTGGTGTTTTGTTTCAGCTTGACTGTTTCGAACACGGCAGCCAGGTCACAAACTTGTCATTTTACAGCTGGAGAGTACATTAAAACATGTTTCTGAAAACATGTGAAGCAAGAAAAAGGTAAGGCAGTCACAGAATATTGATTCATATGTGTGCGCTGACTAGTGTGACAGTGCAGTCCACGAGCAGTGATTGACGAGACCGACGGCTGTGATTGGTTTTTTCGCTGATGTGCAGTTATTGAAGCATTACGAGATAATAGATAAGGCAGAGGAATGTACCTTTTTTCACAGATTATCTTTGTCATTTAGTGCTGTGTTAATGTAGTGACAGTTTATGCAAATATGACAAAAAAATTCTCTTTGTAAATTACCAACTACAGCTTTTAGAAGTCGTACTTATTTCACATATTTCTGTGAAATAAGTCTGTTTTGTTGTGCATCTCTTATTACAGTCAATATAAATTCAATTTCAATTAAGTTTAAAATGGATGTGAAATGTAAGTACAGTCCATTGAAAATATTAACACCAAACACTTTATGAGCATCACTTCTCTCAGCTTCCTAAATAACAATTACCATCTCATTTGCTGACATGAATTCAAATGAAATGTGGGGTTACACTGCACAGACATCAGAGTGACTGAGGGGTTTGGAGTGTTTCCAGAGCTCCGTGGCCCAGCATTTATCTCCACATGGCTCCTTTGCAGCAGAGGAGACTTGTGGCAGCTGCTTATTTTGCCCCTACCTTGGCATGGCTGATGAACTGTGACAGCTGATGTCTGAACAACCAGTCAAAGAAACTGCCTGTAATGAGGAGTCTGCTGCTTGAGAGACAGATGCCATCATATTTCAGATAAAGTTATTCCCCTGCTCTGCCGGGGCCGTACCGGCTCTGGCAGGCTCAATGTGCCGGTGGCTGTCACGTGGTAGGTTATTCTGAGATCACTCTCTGTCTGAACAGAGGGGGGAGAAGCAAATATCTTGGCCCCTACCTACATGTGTGAAAATGCGGCTCTACACATATAGCTTCATAGAAAATGCAGAATCTGGCCTTCAGTGTCGCTTTGGCCAGCTGCCTGTGGATGAAACAGGCCAAAGCGAGCTTCAAAGCCAGATTGTGTTGATTTAGACAACAATAGGAATCGGTCTTGGCTGGAGTTGTTTTTGGAGTCCTAATTGAAAAGCTACATTTCCCACTGGTTTGAAGGTTACTCAGCTATGTTTAAGCTAGCATGACTAACATCTTTAATTAGTACATCATTAATATATCCATCTGTATAAATTCCATAAATAAGCAAGTTTTCTGTAGTTGGAGCATACTCATGCCACCATTTGTACATTGAAATGTAAGCAAACACCATTTGTATCACAGTTAGCTAATGTGTTCCAAGTTTTGCAATGGCTGATCCAAACACACAGCTTCTGAACAACACTCCACAGCAGACTTGTCACTGCTACAGATGGCAGGACAGGCATACAGTTACAATTAATAGGGTTTAAAAGGGTACTTCAGCTATTTGGTATTGCACTTCCATAAAGTTAGGGAACGCATGAGAGACAGATTAAAAAACAAAAAAAGTATCATCAAAATTGATGCAGCAGAGGCTGAGGCTCTGTCTACATGTATACAGACATTTTGGAAAGCAGGTATTTTCCTCTATGTGCTGGCATCTTGTCCACACTAAATGGGGGTTTTGGAATCATCCCTGGTCGAACCGGCAGATGGTGAGACAATTTTCAGAGTAAGATTGTTGTCAGTGAGGAGTGGAGGGAAAACTTGCACGTCCGGAGTGACACTTGAATCTATGAGGGTGCTCCTTCCTCCTTATATTGAAGGGGAATCAATGGTGATATGATCTCCAGTAGGTGTTTTGCAAAAGGTAATGTTGGCGTGCGCTCTTTACTACCTTTTTGACAGGGGAAGACAGCTAATGCCAGTGAGCTGTTTTTTCCATTCTAGTGTGGAGAGAGTTATTTTGTGAAATGAAGGTCATGTGGACGGAATGTTTTTTTAAAACGGGACAAATATCCTCATGAACTTTGTCCTAACAGCACTGGCAGAAAGTCACTAAGCACATTACTCACGTACTGTTTATTATTCCCCTAGTGTCAGCCTATCCCAGCTGACACTAGGGGAGAGGCGAGGTACACCCTGGACAGGTCGGCAGACTATCACAGGGCTGACACATAAAGACATTTTAAAGACAAACCATTCACGCTCACAGTCACACCTCTAGTCAATTTAGAGTCAGCAATTAACCTGATGTGCATGTTTGGATTGTGAGAAAAAGCCGGAGTACCCACCCAGTGGAAAACCCATGCTGACACAGGGAGAACACACACTGACACTCCACGCAGAAGGGCTCCCCCACCGATTCCTGATTCAAACCAGAAACCCTGGCTGTGAACCAGGAACCCTCTTTCTGTGAGGCAGTGATACTAACCACTGCACCCCCATGCCGGCATTATTATGGTATACTTAATAATTTGAATTCAAATAAACACAAGAAGTTTGTGCTCTAGAAAAGGATCAACACTCAGTGAATACTCTCTTAAACCCTATGATACGCTATTATGGCAAGGCTTAACTATACAGACCAATGAGCAGTGATAACTAACATGTCTTTGGGGTCATCGGGTGGGAACCTCCTTTCACCAGTGTTTCGTCTAGTTGGTCCCACGACACCTCCAGGAGGCTAGACAGTGATCTCTGGCGTCCCAGAGACACTCCCCTAATGCCAGGTCTCACTGCTCCACACACTGACCACACAACCTCCTTTACCTTACCTATACTACCACACCGGAGGTAGACCCAGGGAAGGAAGCCTTGCTAGGCTATCACCCTCCCCCGCCGGGTTAGGCAGTACAGTCTACCTCCCCACCTGCTGCATGGCCTCAAACAAAATGAATTCAACTAGGCCACTCCCACACTTAAATAACCTTCCTCCTCTCTTATTTACACGTGGCTTTCACAGCCCAAACAACACTGCCACCTTTCCTAGCACATTCACCATACTCTAATTCACACACTACATAACATAACTACAGTGTAAGCTAAAGTTAAAGGAGATAAATGAACTCACAGGATCAGCAAACACACTCACCCTGCCGCATGGCTTCAAAATGGCCACCAAATGGATTCGACTAGGCCACACCCACACTTAAATAACCTTACTCTTCCTCTTTACTAACACATGGCTTTCACAGCCCTAATTCACACTCTAATTCACACACTACTTAACATAAGTTAAAGTTAAAGGAGATAAATACACTCACAGGATCAGCAAACACACTCACCCTGCTGCATGGCCTCAAACAAAATGGATTCAAATAGGCCACTCCCACACTTAAATAGCCTTCCTCTTCCTGGATTTCCTCCTAACAGGAAGTGGATCTCTCCACCAGATCTCAAGGAGTTATGTGCCCTGCTTAGTAGTTCCCCCTGCTGGCCCCCAACTAACATTATTCCTTCTGTAGTAAATGAACTTGCTGCTTCTCATGGCTTCATCGGACATTTCCTTCACTGTCTTCTTCAAACTCTGTCCCCGCACTCCGAGTTCCCCCAAGAGCGAACCCTATTTTGGCTTGTGACCCATCATAAAAAAGCAGCAAGGGAGCTTTAGTCCAATGAATTCCACCGAACAGACATTCCCCCAATAAATTCCACTATACAACTATGATGTCTTGTAAACTGTGCAAGACCTAAAGAGGTAAAATTATTTGATACAAAAAAGCACTAATATGAGGCTCAGGAGGATTTCCTAAATTAGCGCCCTTACTGATTAGATTAGGCCTTGACATATTATCATGATGTACTTTACATAACAATACGTACTTAATGTATCATGATGACTTGATATTACATGACAAAGTGATATTTAGTGACCATCTCACATTAAGTATGTAACCTACATAACATAAAATAAGTCAGTGTTGGCTTTTGGTGTCATGCGGGACGATCTTCATCCTAGGTCACCTGACTTCCGTCTTTGCTCCCATCATAACTACTACAGCCACTAGAGGTTGCTGCCTGCATTAATTTAGTACTGTCACTCAAGTATTAAGCGTCAGTTAAGAATTTTTACATTTTTGTCATGCTACTTTCAGTTCAATAATGCATCTGACTACTTCCACCTCTAACAGTGGTCCTAATACTCTGTCATAAAAAAAAGGTACATCAGAGACAGACCATATACATCATTCCAGTCTCACATACTTGCCAGTAAAGCACCAAATTACCTTGTTCTACAGTAAATTCAAGTCAACAAGACTTCTCAGGTCATTCAGCATTGAGGGTCAACGCAGGATCTAGTCTCTTACACAGATGCCGATGACGTCAGCACGCTGGCTGACTCTGTCGTCTGTGAACATTCCCATAGGAAAGTTGTAATAGAACTAGCGCTGGCTCCCAGCGGCAGTGATGTGATTGCATCCAAATCCATGTACTCGCGTACTTCCTCGACCAATGGCAGCAAATTGCCGTTCCCTGAATTGTTGTCCATAGTACAACAGAAAAGGAAATGTTCAGTGCATCGCAAGAAGAGATTAAAATAGATATGATTTCATTTGATTCAGCTATATTGCAGAGCTGCAACGTCCACAAGATTGGAGAAATTAAGGATTTACAGCAGACATTTACGTGCAATGCCGTCACGTGGTCTATATCAATGAATTAGTGCCCCATGAATGACATTACAAACTTAATATCAAGTTACGTACATAATATAAAGTTACATAGGTTAGGTTTAGGCAGCTTAAGTTACTTTGGTCGGGTTTAGGAAAAGAAACATGGTGATAATGTGTCTTAAAAAAACTAAAAGTTCATTTAGCTTTACACAGTTCCAAACACCAGTCTCCTGGGGAAAAGTCCTGCATTGTTTGACCCATCCACCACCCTAACCTGCTTTCTTACATGAACTTGTGGTCTTCATACCAATTCCTTGATTACTTCTATCAACATACGGGTCACGTGGTCGGAGCCTTCCAAAATACATTTTTTATACACAAATTACTTGCTCATGATTATACGGGATGTGCTTGGATTTTGGTGCATTGCATAGGAAGTTAACATAAGAACAGCCTGCTATATTACCGTTGTGTAACGTGGTTACAAAAAATTACATTGCTTTTTTCACATAATTTTACAATTTTGTGTTAAAGTACTTATGGCAAAAACAACAGCACAGAAGAATATTCTCAAATGCAAATTAATAGAATCAAGGCCTTAAAAACTTTTTATATTTTCTCTCAATAACTAAAATTATGTCTTCATCTTTGAATTGTTTCTGTGTGTTTGTGTGCTTGTTGTTACAGAATAGTTGAAAAAACTCTTCAGTATTTCCCCTACATCTCTTTTTCCTTTTAAATTTTTCACATAAAGCACATTGTTTCCCCCGTGTATGAAATGTGCTTCAAGGCCTAGAGAAGAAATCCTGTACCTCCAAGCCAACTGACTTGTTTAACCTTTTTACCCCATTGCTGCCCCTAGTGACAGTTAGAGCAGCCTAATCTTTACAGTTCAACTGCATGTTTTAAAACCATCTTTTCTTCCACTGTAAGGTGTCAAAGGTAACTTTCAATGTCATGTGTAAAACGCAGTGTGTGTGAATGTGATGGGAGTCACCTCCTCTTGTGTGGTAGTGAGCTGAAACGTCGGGTCAGGTCCACTTAGAGGCAAATTTATAGTGACGTTTGAAATTAATAAAGGAAATTGAGATTCATTTATACATGCCGGCCTCAGCAGGCACATCAGCAAAACTGTCAAGCAGAGGTCACATATATCCACGCTTCCTATGGAGGAGGCCCCAAGCCAAGTAGAAAATTGCTTATTTTCCAGCTTCAACAGGATGTAGTCTTCTCTGTGGCCAGCAGCAGACATCTATTCCTATGTAAAAGCAATAGATCAGCGCTTTTAACTGAGCTTGTCAGAGCTTGCTTCTGTGGAGTTTAGTGAAAGAGCTGATATGCTACAGCTAAACATAGAAACATCACTCTGATAGCCCACAGGACATCAATCAAACATCACTCTGCTATGCCAGCTAAAATATGTTGTTTTTCACAGATATCCTCAGTTCTGAGTGTAATTTATTCTCTATAGACTGTATTGTCTCTTTTCAAAATGTGCATTTCCTGCTTGCTGTTAGTTTTCAGTTCTTACTCAGGACTAACTCATTCCTATCTGGTCCAAAACCTGTTTCATTAATAAAAGATTTATTAAAGGGACAGCTTAGCCCCAGATCAGAAATACATACGTTTCCTCTTATCTGTAGTGCTGTTTATTAGTCTAGATAGTTTTAGTGAGTTGTAGTGTGTTGGAGATATCGACTGTAGAGATGTCTGCCTTCCCTCCAATATAATGAAACCAGACGGCACTCGGCTCGTGGTGCTCGGAAAAAAAACTCAACAGCAATGTCTCTTAACAGAAATCATGACTTCCTGATTACTCAAGGTAATCAACAGACCTTGTTAAGCAGTTTCAAGTAGGAACTATTTTCTTTCTACCAAACTACACCCACCAACTGTATCACTCCGCAGAAAGAAGCGTGCATCTACTGCCAGCTCACCTAGCACTACTGAGCTACCTAACGTTACAGCTCAGCTGAGGCCACTAATGTTTACATCAATGGTATGTCACAAGCACAAGCCTCTCGTCCCTGTTACCCATCTTTTGCACACAAAAGTACAAGTCATTTTACAAGTCATTTAAGGAAGTTCTTAACATGACGTATGATCAAGTGTTTTTCTGATAAGTTTGGTTTTAATTAGTTATGTGATGCAATAAAAAGGGTGTTTAAAGTGATGATTGACAGCTATACTGGTGTGCATGCAGCAAATGGTGCTGCTTGTGACTGGTCGGACAGGTGTTTGGGTGGGAACTTGAAACTTGACTTTGACTTGACTTGACATTGTGTTGCTCATCTTTATCTACGGTCTATGTTCATGAGTAGATACACGCTTCCTTCTGCGTGGTGATACCCAAAAGCAAAAGTATTCATTTATTATGCAAAATGACCCATTTGACCCATGACAGGTTGCCGCAAAACACCCATGTTTGGTGCCTAAAAACCTGCTGGAACCACAGCAATGACTGAATCATATCCAGTTTGATTGTTTGTTTGTCTCAAACCAAGACATTCTCTCTCTGACCTCATCATATATTGACGTTTTAGTCATGGACTTTCCATGTCCACATACAATGTTCATGGTTCATGGCTTTTAAGATACACTTCGGTTTTCACAGGAAATTTACGTTTACATATGATCTCTTTCGAAATAAACGCACTCTTATGTCAGTTCAACACCGCAAAAATGTTTTTTTTCCCCTTCAACAACAAACACACATGGTTGGATTTAGGCAACAAAAGCACATTGTAAGGTTTAGGCAACAAAAGGAAGTGATTAGGTTTAGGTGAATTGTGCTGCTAAGCTGTACCAAGCAGAACATTCATACTGCACATATACACATCTAAAAAATGTTTTTCAGTTTTCTATTTCCAGGTCTTCAAAATAACTCATTAAGGTTTGGTCATGTCATAGCAACTAATTCAGCTTATGGTTAGAGAAGGATTGTAACTATGCTTGAATTAGAAAAGATGTTAAATGTGAAAGGCCGTCATGCTTTTTACTTCTCTATGGCATTTTATTCACGCAGCTCACTCTATATTCTCCTCACAGATACACCTAATTCAGTCAGTGCGACTATTTTTCTTTGTATGGTCATTTTCATACTTATATTCATTCAGTGAAGTCTCACTTTCTCTGTGCTTACCATTCAAATCATTCAACCAATCTCTTTTTTATCAAGGCCTCGTCTGTACCAATCCCACTGTCTATTGAATATGCACCCTATATGCTCATTGTCATTGTGTTTAGTGCACTGCAGCATTTATCTCACTCATCACAGTTTTCCAGGACTTCATTTTTTACTGGAGTACTGCACTGTACATTGTGGACTGGCTGCAGTTGAATTTTAAAGCAGTTACTTTGACAAACAATACTGCACTGAGAGGATGTCATTTGATTTTATTCCTGGTGAAGCTGCTAGTTATTGGGTAAATTACAGATTTTGAAGTCATTTCCTTAACACCAACAATCCACCCCATCCTCCCTGTGAGCTCAAAGAGGCTTAATTTGCTCTCTAGAGTGGCTCCCTCTTGGGTTCATGGACACAACTATCATTGTTTCTTATCCACATCTCAGTTTGGTGCCACAGTCAGTCTCATATGATTACACGGATTAAACACAGAACTCCTTCAACCCAACTCAATGTATATTTTATGCTCCACAGGAAGAACATAACTCAGTTAGAGTTTTCCTTTGTATGTTCCCCCCCAATGTTCGAGTCAGCATTTTCATTCTGCTTTTTCATTTCCTGCATGTCTCGCTATAGTATGAAAAATGAAATGAAAAGTTTTGCCTTGCTTTACCTGAATTCCGCACTGCTTTAATCGAATTTTTCATTTCATCAGATTCAATCTCATAACCGAAGCTGGTGGGCAACTTTAAAGTGATCTGTAGAACATGGGCGACTGCATATATCAAAGATATTCTTACTTGTTTTCATAAGTTGAATAAGCGGCTCAATAAAGCTGTTTTATTGTATTATTGGAAATATTAATCTACTCTGCAACAATGGGAGTTGCAGACGCTGTACAAAAAAGGCAGGTTTGGAATGTGAACATTATGGTGCTGACCTTCACTCACACAGGCATTTTTCAGAGATGTTTCTTTTTACATGTAAGGTCTGATCTGACTAAAACTAATTGATTATAAGTATGTGAAGTGGAGCAACATAGTTACAGAGATTTGTAAGCTGCTTTCACAAGTTCAGTTTTTCTCAATTTGTCTGCCCATTGAAATACTAAACAAGTCACCTGAGCTGATGTTATTAGAGCTTTGAAACATAATTAAATCTTTGTTGAAGTGACATTTCACTTTGAAGCTACATTTGGTGTAATTTTGTTCATAGTTAGTAGCTAACATCGCCTGACTCCAGTGCAGCATTGTGGGTGGACCTAACAGCCCTGGGCTTACCCACTTGCTCAACTGGCCCACCCTAAATGACTGAAAAACATATATTTCCATAACTTTTATTTTGTAATTATTAAAATTAACAAAACATAGAAAACAATGGGCCACCTTAACTTTGTTTCTGTGAAAGGTCCTAAGGTAAGGTAAGACTACATCAGATTCAGGTGTTCATACTTGTTCTTTTCTACTTCCACAAGAAGCTGATATTAACTCGTGATATATTTCTATATGGTCATCTGATCCAGGCATGCCTCAGCAAGGGTTTACATGTTGCTACATGCTAACATCAGGGAAACATGTAATCGTGGTTGTTGAAGTTATTCATTTCTCCCTGACTTTAGCTCATTTTCTTGTTGGAACATTTTGTTTTAGAAGCATTTATAGGGGATTTTTAATGGCAGAAAGTGCTGTTACATGCTGTTCCCCTGGCTGCTACTGCTGCATGTAGCTACATGCTAGCATCAGGAAAACAAGTATTCTTGGTTGCAGATGTTAATTTCTCCCCAATGTCAGATCATATTCCCACTGGAATAGGTCCACTTGGAAAGATTTTGGTTTGGAAATTTTTATTGGTGATTTTTCATGGTAAGAAGTGTTGCTCCTTTATAGTCATGGCCAGTTTACAAGTACACTGCTACATGTAGCTATGTGCAAACATCAGAGAAACATTTAATCTTGGTTGCTGATGTTGTTAATTTCTCCATGGTTTCGGATTATATCCCTGCTGGAACATGTCTGGTTGTGAGAATCTCGGTTTTTAAGCTTTAATGGGAATTTTACACAGTAGAAACAACCCGGTCTCACTCCCGAATGTTGAAATCCGGTGCTTGGGCAGTGACCTGTGGCTTCAGACACTGACAAAAAAGTTGTCTTTCATGTCGGCATGATACGCGACTGGTTGCTGTTATAGTTCAATGGTACTTGTGGGCGTCAGGGGTATACGTGGCACGACAACAAACAACCATCATCTCATGATTTCCCAATGACCTAACAAATCCCTTTGTTTGCCAGATGACAGATACTGGATAAGCATACTGGCACCCATTCACTACACTGTGGCATCTCAATGTATTGTTGTAAACCATAGCCACTGGAGCTTGACACACTGTATAGAATATATTCAGGGGCCCAAGGCACACAGTATATCTATCAATCACCTGTCACTCAAAATTCAACACATTTGCACATAGTTTGCCCGAGCCCAATTCACAGCTAGCTGGGTCCAATTATCCTTTCCTGCATGAGCATTTGCAGGGTGCAGCACCCTCCCAGGCCGCTTGTGCTTTCAAAGAGCTGAGAGAGTGGGCGTGCACAGGAAATATTTCCTCTAATTATTCCAGGGCTTTGTGTCAAGGAACATAGAGCACATAGATCAGTGTTTTCTGAACGCCACATATGCGTAAGCTGACGTGCCTCAGTGCTTGTGTTTTCTCTGAGCGCGGAGGGCTTCAGATTTGCCTATTAAAATGGCAGGGTCTCAGCGGGGCCTTCTGTCACCAGGGCCAAGAATGGAAGTTAGCATATTGTGTCAGCATGCGCATTTACTTGATAACATGATCATGAGTGCAGATAGGTATGACCAACAAGTGCTTATCTCGATGCGAAACATGCCATACCCACAGCCAGTCACATCTCTGCTGTGTATGACTATAATAAACATCATATCACTGGAAAAAAGAATTGTGATTCTTTCACTGATAAGCAATAGCAGGGATGTCCCACTGGTGCTGTTGCAGGCTGCGAACCTGAGCGAAGACTTTGAACCTCAGACTCACTTCATTTATCTCGCCGCTTCACACTGTGAATGTATTACTCGCAGGTTAAACTAAATCAAGCTCTCCTTGTGATGTTCCATGTCTTCAGATTGTATTTAACTGTGTGGTCCCTCATGGATAAATGCACAGAGCGTGTAACAAACACCGACTGACTCACAAGGAACTGATTGTCATTGCCAATGTCATTGAAGACACTCATTCGAAGTGTTCTCGGTGACGGGTTAGGTGTGCCCACAGAATGACATATGCTGTTATTAGGATTTTAACCACTTCTGACATTCTATCAAAAGCTAACAACCCTGAGCTGCTTTTGAACAGGAGAAAATGCATTAGCAGGAGCCAGGATGAGCCAGGAGGCGAGATAAAATCAGAGCATCTTCCTGTTTGTATGACAAGAATCGCTTTCTTGTGGCCGAGACGGAAACTCAAACGAAGGATTAGATAAAATAACTGAGAGCACTGCTGTTTAAATTGTTGTAACAAAATAATAATCCATCCTTTGTTTTGCCTTTCAGCTGGCAGAAACGGTACAAAGAAAGGAGACGGGGCGACTTTGTTTGTAACGTTTCAAATTTCACAGTGTGAAGAGACTTTTCATTATGCAGGTACAAAGGCAGCTGAAAGGAGAGCATCGGAGATGGAAACAGAGTGTTCCATCCACTCCTCTGGTATCGGGACATGAAAGGAACACAAACATGACCTCAGATTCACTTGAAACAGCTCTATGATGCGACCTGCATGCAATGTCATGCTCAAAATCCATTTTCATTTTAATGAGAATATCAGTGAGTGACAGCTCGGAGGAAGCCCTCCTGTAGCTCGCGTTTTGGGGTAATCTTTTGGCTGTATTGTAGAGGGCAATCAAGAATGAGCATCTCTTTTTACTCATAAATGGAGTAAGTGGAAATGATATTACAGGGAAGCAAATCCTCATGAATAATATCATATTTAGTCCTTATCAGTTCCTGTTGTCAGTGATATTGAATTCTTTAAAGATGGATGATGTTTTATGAAGATGTAGGACGGATTCCGAATCTTAACACTAAGTTTTATATGTAATCTGGGAGAGTAATTGCAGTTTAGAAACTTTTATCAAAGGACTATTTCCCCAAATGACCATTTGTATATCAGCTACTCACCCTGTGTTATGTTGAATTTGTGAAGAAAACTATTTTTATGCGTTTCTCTGGGAAATGCAAAATTCAAAAACTGAGGAAATCCTTGATGAATTGAAGTCATAGGGGGCTGCGTTTACCAACAGCAAAACTATATCAAAAAAATCTGTTAACAAACTCGTACACAACTTAGGCAGTATAATCCAAGTCTCATTGATCCACTCGTATGCTCAGCATCTTCCAAACAGACAGCTATTTCCAACAGGAAACTGAACTGAAAGTGAAATTTATCTATGCCCTCTTCAAAGCCAGACTCCATCGACAAAAACAGTAATTTTACCTCACTTAACATGAGTCACGCTGTTCGTCTGCTGCCTTGATCAGTTAGCTTGTGAGTAATATTGTGTGACCTTGGTGTTTTAAAGAGTTACTTCTGATCAGTGTTGGGCAGTAATGCTTTACTAGTAATGCCCTACGCATTATTAGTAACATGTTGCGGTAATAAAATTACTTTTCCCAGTAATGAGTAGTGTAACTAATTACTACCCCACAAGCAAACAAGTTGTTTTAATGTTGCTTTTTTTATCACATCACTACTGACTTGAAATACAACACTGGACAAATTTTTGTAATCGTCACATTTCGCAGGCACATCACAACGCAGCAAGCTAATCAGGGAGATCGAAGCGGCTGGAAATACTCCCATTGCTGATTTTGTCAGGAGGAAAGATGACAAGAACACTGTTGCTGCAGATAGTCACACTAAAACACTTTCCACTGCGAAAAACACGTCCTAAAACCTCAGGTCTGAAACACCTACTACAACCAACAGCACAACAACCTAAAGCTCTAGGAAATACACCCCGCCAAAGGTGAACCCTCCACGGCCACGGACACCAGCTGTAGCCCTACACTGGCTAAACAACCACAACTGGATTTTACTCGTGGATAGTTGCAGCTACAATTAAGTAATGAAGCTTGTGGCTGTGGCTATCTGGCCTTAGATTAACTTAACGTCAATTACCCAGACATTCACATAGAGGCACACATCTTAAGTTTGTGGAGATATGCAATTACTAATTTTATGGGGTCTAACAAAAAAGTAATATATCGAGTAGTGTAACAAATTACTGTTGGCAGAGAGTAATAAGTTAAGTAATATTACCCTTGAAAACAGAAATAATGAGTAATATATTACACTTTAGAATAATGAGCCCAAAAAGTCATACGATAACACCAACTATCGATTGAAGCAGTGGCAGCTCCCATGTTTAGCGAAGTAAAATTATTGCTTTTGTTATGGAGTCTGGCTTTGAATAAAACACAGTTAAGGGTCACTTTCAGTTCAGTTTGAAAAAAAAAAAACTAAGGTTTTAGTGAAAAAAATTGGAAAGCACTGAGCATACAACTGGGTTAATAAAACTGGGATTATATTATGTGAGAGGTTGTAAACAGATGTTTTGATGTAGTTTTCCTGTTCTTAAACATGGACCCCTATGACTTCAATTCATCAAGAAAGTTCTCTGCTTTTGGATCCTTCATTCACCATGGAGGCATGTGAGAAATGTTTTCTGTACAATTTTAACATAACACAGGGTGAGTAACTGATTTACAGGTGATCATTTTGTGGATGAAGTATTCCTTTAAAGGTGAGTTTTTCCAATAATGATTTTTTGATTTTTACCCCAGGCCCCAGCAGGTTAATCTGGCCCTGTCAATGTGACATATTAAGCGAATCATATCATATGGAATATTGGGGGGGATGTAAAAAGCAAAATAGAAAAAAACAACTGGGTGCAGTTTTTTTTTTTTTTTTTACTCTCTAGGAATACCAGAAGGACAAAAGAGTGCTGATGATGTCTGCAGTTGGAGCAGACGAGTCCTCGCTCTCCCAGCAGTAATGATGATGGCGTATACAGTATGCAGGCTTGTAATTAGGAACAGTGTCTGGGTCGCGCCAGACTGCGGCAGTGCGCTGCACTGAACTGAGCATCATTAACAGCTCACTCATCCCCTGTTTAAACCAAATGGCGACTGAGAGTATGGGGCATATGTGGTAATTAGGCAATTTCTAACACATATTAGGAATTAATTGCCATTTGATATGTAAGGGTAGAGTGTTAAGGAGGAGGGATGTTCCCGTGATGCCCCCAGCTTATTGGCATTGATTACCACAGTGATTTAGCTGATGGAGATGGCTCAACCTCTGTCTCCACCGCTTTTTATAGGAGTGTTTTGCTGCTTGATTATAGTGATGTTTCCCAGCTCAATGTGGAAGATATTTCAAGTGAACTTCTGTTGAAATCCAAATACAATACAGCATATCAAATCCATTCTTGGGATGTACTCGCTGTGGTAGCTGCAATGGCGAGCTGTGTTGCACATACCAGAACTTGCCTGAAGGCCTTTTCAGTGTTTGGTTTCTCATCCAGGCTGCTGCATATGCCCGAGTATGAATTCCAGGAAATGTGTGATGCGTTAATTTTATCCTCCCTCAATGCTTTTACAAGCCGGCATGATTCATCTCGCACCTGCTACCCGACTGCTTCAGTTTTTACACTTTGCCCACACTAGACGCAAGCGCAGCTCTGCTTATTGGTGCCAGTGATGACCACAGAAGTTTGAGAAAAACAGCAGAACAGAAAGTTCGCTAGTTTTTGCTGGTGCAAATCCTGCCCAAAAAGTGGAGTTTTAAAGTAGACAGATTTGTGCTTCTTCTTCTTACTGGTGGTCAGCCATGAGGAGGCCTTGAACCACTGAAATCCAGCTCATCCTGATATGAAGAACTCATTTGAGGAGACATGTTGTTCAGGCCCTGCTGTGTTGAAGTATTTCCACTAAGCCCTTTGACACAGTCATCTAGCTGAGAGCTGGTAGACTTCCACGTCTTCAGCTGTAAAGACTGTCGTCTCACTCCTCAGCACTGCAGAAATGGGAGCTTGTGTGGAGGATATGAGACGCAGAAGAGAGAAGAAATATTTAGTCTCAGCTTGCTAGTTCACCCAATGCGGATCAAGCAAGGCAATTTTGGAGTAAATAATACCATTTCCTCCCCCCGGGCAATCAAAACACTATCTCTGTGAAAAATAACATGGGCACACACCAGATGATTGCCCGTTTTTTTCTGGCGGAAATCTACTCACCCAACTTTGGTGGCAGTGGCAGACTCTGACAAAGTTTCTCCCTACATCCATTTTCCAGCAAACAACTGGAAAGGAGTTGTTTTTAGATGAGATGCTCAAAAGGGAATGCTTCAGTGCTGTAGTGTGGATCTTTGAAGAGGCAATACTTTTTTCGATATGAGTTTGAATTTGAAATTTATTAAAAGTTCCTCTACTGACATTGATTAAACCCGTAAAAGCTCATCTCTTTTCATCAAAATTATATATTCATGGATTTTATTTTCCATGAAACAAAAAATCCCAGCATCCCTTAAAATGGCTCAGAAGTAACCTACACCTTTGTCTCCTTTAGTATGAGCACATTTATGAATTTGTAAATTAGCCCCACAGCTCAGCCGCTCACCTGCAGCTTCAGCATAGCTACTCACCTTCACTCTGCTCATCAAACACACAAACCTCTGGTTGTAAACAGTAATAGATAATATGAGCCTTCAGCTTTCAAATAGCCAATAATAGTTTACATTACCAAAGGTTTATGACAAAAATCACTTGACAACACCGCCATGTGCGCATGGCGAGAGAGGACAGTGAGAGACCCTGTGCTGCTGCCAGTGGAGCCGCTGAATAAGTTCCCTGGGTGGCAAGTCGCTAAAAGAGTCTGAGAAGTCTGGGGCTGTTCATAAACATTCAGGACGCCACAGTTTATTCTATGCAAAAACTCATTGTACATCTGTTCTGATTTCCAGCTTTTCAGGCTTATTTTGTGGCTGAATATAATTTGTAGCTTCTTAAATTATGAATGAGGATAGTGATAGTGAGTTACTGGCTACAGTTGCATTTGTAGTAGTGATGAAACTGCGAAATAAAACGTGCATCAGATGGACTGTATTCATAATAAATACCAGCACAAATTAATGAATCACTGAGAATGTGTGTGTGTGTGTGTGGCGGGGTATAAGCACATACAGCGAGCAGCAGCAACCCACTGTCCGACAGCGGCACACAGTTAGCATGGAAGCAGAGGACTTAGCGGGGACGGAGTGCCTACCGCAGCAACCGAACATGCCGTCTGTGGTCATTTTGACTTCACCACAAGCCGAATGGCTGTAGAAACAGGTGACAAGCTTTACATTCTAAAACCAGCTGCCGGCAATTTGAGTTGGAATTGCGGGTGACATCATCAGCTGACTCAAGTCGGGTGCAGACCGGCCAGGTCACACTGCTGTAACTTCTCTTTGCAAAGTTCAATTAAGTTTTAGTCTCATCATGAGTCATTGGTCTGAACTGGGTTTAATACAACAGTGTCGGCCTCTACTGCGACATATAATGTAACCATTTGCCTAGCAGAGAGCAGATGTTTATCTGTTAGCTAGTAGCAGTGGTAAACTGAATGCAGTGGGGCACCAGCGTGCAGAAGGCTTTCTATGGAATGCAGCGGCATATATGGCATTGCATCATGTTTTCTCCATTAGTCCACTGGATCATGTTTTCTTCACTGGGAGGTCACCCTAGGGAAGGCACTTTATAGCATGGGTCAATAGACATGGGGGCAAGGGGTAAATTTGGAATACAGGACTTTTTTTTTGGATGATTATTTTGACATTGTGGCATTAGTAGTTCTTTAATTAAGGGTCTAATTAATTCCACTGGTTTGTGTTGAATAACAGAGAAAGACCAAATCAAAAGGAAGCAAAATAAATAAAAAATGCAAAAGATATCTTACCTACATATCTGACAAAGTATGAATATTTAGATTTGAGACCAAAAATGGACTGGAGTATGCAACTATTTTCCAAGGTTTAGTCTTGTGTACTTTAAGCATCACTTAAGGGATTATTTATGGTGGTAATTCACGAGTTTTACAAGGCATTAGCAGAGCAGCTGGGACTTGAAAGACAGAAAGAAACATGGGCCTCTTCTTGGAAAATTGGAACTTTCAACATAATTACATAGTGTTTTGACAGGAACGAGAGGAAAAAAGGGCACAGATAGTGTTCGTCATTCCGCCGTGAGAGTGGGGAGCGACGCTGTAGAGAGTGCCATGCTTCATGCAGCTGGAGCAGATGCCGCTGTTGTGAATAGAACAGGATCCACGGGTGATCCTGCGAGACTGATTAGACTTCCTCCATCTTCCCCAAATGAATTCACAGTGATTGAGTACGAGGCGACAGCACTCCTCTCCTTGTCGCTGTCACTCCTTATTGCCCTACCTTGTACCATCCAGCTCAGTCTGGGAGCCTTCCATTGCAAATACTGAAGGACGTCATTGCAGAGGAGAGAGCTGAAGGGCCCTGTCCTGCTGTATGACCAGCTGCATCACTCACAAGTGGACTGCAGCAGTAGACTTCCAATAATAAAGTGTCTAGATCTTTAAAAATGTATTTTTTTTTATTAAACTTATAGACATGTTTGTGATATGTTGTTCTTATATTGGCTTTGTATTAAAAGACATAATGAATACTTAATGACTCCTTCATCTTGTTCAACTGTTCCTCATACCATACCATACCATACCATACCATACCATACCATAGCACAGGCCACACCTGTTGTACAATTATTGAATTATGATATTATTATTATAAAAATAATTATTATTATTGGTATCATGGGACATTTAATGGGTAGTTAACCGTAAGCTACAGCTCAAAATAAGTAGTCTCCTGATGCCACATGATCTAAACACATTAAAGCCATGATATATTCTTGCAAGCTAAATATTTCTCTTAAAGCCCCCAGTGACACTAAATGAATGGACTGAAAGCAACACATAGGCTGCTCCAGTTTCCACTGGGATTGTGTTATTTTTCTCCAAAAGGTGCTCTTATCACATAGAAATTTTACACATGGGCTTTGAAGCTGCATTAATTGATTTTTTGACCACTTGGGTACATCAGACCAAGCTGAAAACATCTTCTTGTATTTATTTGAAGGTATACTATACAGGAAAAAAATGTATAGACTCATACTAAAGTAATCCCTCTCAATCATCACTTATGACCTATCAGAAGTGTGTATTGGCATATTTATCCACAGAGACCCTGCTCTCTGCCTGTATTGTCTTATTTTTCTCTTACTTTGCTGTGGTTGGGACATTTGTAAGCGTGTAGCTCCCACTTAATGACTCTGCAGGTGAGGCTGGGACTCTGTAAAAGGGAAGCAATCACATAGTAGCAACACAGAATCAAAAGGACGCTACAGAAATCGCAGACACAGTGCCAAAAATACCCTGCAAATATAAAGCGCCAAGCGGACAAAGCAAAATGAGGGTGAATCAGGTTGGCTTTTACTTAAACTTTCAGTGGTGAGCATGAAAGGAGGGGGTGGGGATGAAGAGCAGTGTGGAGGTGGCCTATTTTCTGCTGGACAGGTAGGTGTCGGTGGTTTAGTTAGTTAGCTTGCTAAAGTATCGTCTTTTCCATTACAACAAATTGCTTGCTTACTAAAATAATGACGAAAACGCTGTATGTGTGTGTGTCTGTGTGTCTGTTCCACATTTTTCTCCTCACTGCCTTGGTCAATCCATGATAAATTTGGCACAGTGGTAGAGGGTCGTGGGAGGACTTGAATGAAGC
Source organism: Epinephelus cyanopodus (assembly GCA_026686955.1). NCBI lineage: Eukaryota > Metazoa > Chordata > Actinopteri > Perciformes > Serranidae > Epinephelus > Epinephelus cyanopodus. Next base: position 34,811,171 of record CM048925.1, on the reverse strand, counting down.
AATATTACATCAATTGGCGGAAGGGGGGCGCTATAGCAACCGATTGAAATTGCAAACTTTGAATGGGCATATCTCATGCTCCGTATGTCGTACATGAAACTTTGCACAGAGATGCCTCTCCTCAACAAATTTGCGTCAAGAACCCATAGATTTTCCACCATTTTGAATTTTCTGAAAAACACTCAAAATCGATCTCTTCCTAGGAAGTTTGACCGATCTGCATGAAACTCTGTGAAAATAGTCTAGAGACCAATATCTAAAGTTCCCTCTTGGCAAAAGTTGGAAAACTTACTAAAACTGAGCTTCTATAAGGCAATGAATATTGCGGAGGGCGTGGCTCTTCACATAAAGGTGTATAACATCTCAAGGGTTTCACCGATCACCACGCAACTTTGTAGGCATATGACCACACATAATCTGAGGGGACTCCTCCATTATTGACCCCATCAAACAAAATGGGGGCGCTAGAGAGCTAATTTGTTATCTAGGCCTAACCGCTATATTGATTTTTACTAAACTTGGTAGATATGTAGAACAGGACGCCTCAAGATGACTGGAGAAATTTAACTCTAACTGGCAACTGGGTGGCGCTATAACAAAAGAAAAATGCTTAAAAATGGCTAAAATGCGACCAGTCGCTGTGGCTCCCCCTGTGGATGCATGCATGTTTGTTTGTTTTTTCGAATTTTTGGTTTGACTAAGTCATGGTATGGTATGCTGTACATAATCACAGAAACAGTCAGTGTGTCACTCTGCCCGCCCCACATTTTTCAAAAACTCTGTCTGAATACATTGCTCTTCTTAATGGCTTCAGTTGACTATTTAATCTGCAATTTCCTGTGACCTGTATCCCAAACACACACCATGTGAAACTGTGCGTGGGCAAATGTGCACTCAATGGGTATGGACTAGTAATTTCAACTCACCATTTGGGGTGTTGTCTATGTCTACCTTGTGAATGTAAGATAAATAAGATAAGTAAGAAAGGTAAGAATAATATTTCTTCTTTTAGCTTTGCTCCACCAACTAATGAGAAAAATATCTGCTTTGTAAATGCTCCACTATGTACACCAGCTAGTCTCAAAGCAGCAACCTCTGGGGCTGAAAAATGAAACCAACGCAGAACTGCCAAAAAACTGCAGTTATCAAATGACCACTTGAGGCTGGCTCCAAATCTGACTCAATCCCAACAGAATGTTAAAATGCCCAACTTTACAACAGAAATAATCATGTTTGCAGCCTGGTACAAAAAACAGTTTCGATCTCTACAGCTAATTTTCCTCTTCATGACAAGTACACAGGAAGTAAATCTTTATATAACTCACCCATTTACATTTTATTAAGGCTTAATGTTACACATAATAAAGTCAGGTCTTTCTTTGAAGCTGTTGAATACCGGTGCCTTGGCAGTGACTTGCAGTGTCAGAAACCAACGAAAAAAGTGGTCCTCTAACACTGGTTGTTGTTACAGTTCAACAGCACCTCGGCTGACTCAGGGGGAAACGTGGTGGTACAAGGACAAAAGTTAAGACAGTAGAAGTCCGAGTGGGGCGGGCAGGCGGTACAGGTGGTGGATAGGTCCAACAAACCCCAACTTTCACCCGAGAGAGTGATGTTCACGTCCCATAAGATTCTAAAGCCAAACCCTGTTCTTTTTTCCTAAATCTAACCACTTGCTTTTTGTTTCCTAAACCTAACCATGCGTGTTTGTTGTTGAAGGAAAGAAAACATCAGTTTGCTGTGTTGTACCAACGTCGTGTGTTCATTTTGAATGAGACAGTGTGCTGATGTTAAATTTCCTGTGAAAATGGAAGTGTATCTTGAAAGAACACAATATATGTAACAGGCAGAACTTGACACGGCGGCCCAGAACATACACACCCAGGGTACCTTGCACGTGGTATGTGGAAAGTCCATAACCAAGCACATCATAATGCGACGAGGTCGGAGTAAGAATGTGTTGGTTAAACAGAGCTTTTTGGCTAAAAAATAAAAACAGAACTTCAGCTGGAAACCAGGGCAACAAATTTGAGGGCCAGAAAACTAAAGCAATAGAAGCAAAAGGTATGAGAAACTAAAATAGCTGAGAGGAACTGCAGGTTTATTGTATTAGCCCTTCCCTTTAATATTACATACTGTTATTTGATCCATTGTTAATAACCCAGCTTCAAGGGCTCATTTATGCTGAATGGTAGATAACATATATGGACACAGACAGAGCCCCTCTGTCCGTACTCTGTGTTGATCTTGTGCTACATTATTTTATGGATGGACATGGAAGGTTATACTCAGGAAAACACAGTCATGTTTATGTGGTTGTTTACAGCCAACTGCTGTTACAGAAAATCATCCTTCTGAATGTGTATGACCATAATATTCGTTCATTTTCATCTATGCGTGCAGCAATGTTCACTTGATGTACCACTGTGAATAGCAGTTGAAGAAAATGAGTCCAGTCTCCTCTAGCCACTGTACATAGCCAAGATCAAGAAGAGAATTCACATACGAATGGATCAGACACTGTGTGTCAATAGTTAGGCTCATATGTGGCACCACTAAAATTATGTTTTGACTAATCCAATATTGCCTCCAGTATTGTTGGGTGCTCCTACTGTAAGTCAGCCAGAGAAACATTACTGATTGTTCTAATATCAATCAGCATTTCCTTTCTAGCTCAATACTGTTTGGTTTGACCAAAAATTCAATTTCACAACATTCACTTCAAAGAAACACAAGATCCAATATCCAAAATCCACATTTTTTTAAAAAAAATATATGTATTATTTATATATTTTTTTGATTATGAATTGCAGCTTTCAAAGGGAAATTCTTAAGGCCTGGTCACACTAAAAAGTGGTACATCAAAGCTAACGACAAAAAGCTCCATTTACTTAAAAGACGTATTTGTACCACTGTCTCCTGTCTCATGACTGTCTGCAAACCATTGTTTTTTGTGGAGCAGCTGATAATATGACAGAGGCTGTTAAATAAAACTGAACTCAGCAAGTGAGCTACACTCTGAACTCTACGGCTCCCATCACTGTCACAATAACTCACTATTGGTTAACAGTACAAATTTCCAAGACAAATTTTTTGAAGGGATTTCTTACACCTCTGCAAATGAATCCACTAATCACTGACTCCATTGGAATTAATTGAAATTGCAGTGAAATTTTGCCATTTTAAATGCTGTTGTGTCTGGACTTTAAAGCAAAATAGCAAAAAAGAATATCTCACAGTCATTAACGCATTATATACAATGTCAGAAAGTCAAAGACAATATTTTGAATGGAGCGAGCGATAATACCACTTCTAAGCTCAGCTCCTTCTGGGGCAAAAGAAAAAGAATTTTCAACAATGTCCCATCAAATCCTTCAAAAAGACATAAAATGTTAATGAATGTCAGTGAAAAATCTGTATTTCAGTACATTATTTGCAACAACAGCTTTCAACAACCCATATGGGTTACACAGTATGATACTAACAGTGAATCATAAAAAGCTAGAGAGCAAAAGTACAGAATACATCTAAGTTTCTTTCTTTCTTCTTTTTTCTCACCAAATATGGGGTACTTGAAACATCTGTGAAAGTCCTTGACAGTTTTTTTTTTGTTTCTTGCAGCTCTTCTTCTTTTGATTTGAGGTATACACAAGGCTCTGAGGTCACCTTTGTGTTTTGTGAGAGATGTTGAGAAGGGAGGAGGAGGAGGAGGAGGCACTCACAGTGAATAGCTGCTGGCAGCTCTTCATTTGAAACTATTTAATTCACTGGGAGGTGAGTGAACTGCTCAGGAGAACAAGGGAAGACATCGGAGACACAGACAATACTGTAGACAGCCAACATAAGTGAAGCCACAATGATTCACTGGGGGAATCAGCAAATGAGGACAGGCTGGAGTAATTTGATGGTAATAGTTGTACAAGATGTAGGCACTGGATTGAGTAAATCCACTGAGGCCTACGGTTTTATTAAATCTCATAGTAGAGATGATAATAGTGATAATGAACTAAGATTCTTGCATCTCAGTACACTTCCACAAATGTATATCTCTATAAAGTGACTGAATCGTGACAGTAACAGTGCGAAACAAGCTGGAGCACTCCCCATAGGATTTTGTCGTTACTCTATTTATTAATTGTATTTATATGTTTGTTTTATTGATTGTCCACTTTCTTGCTTGATGTCATTGTAAATGAGGGCTTTGCCCTCAATGATTTTTGAGTTTAAATAAAGACAAATAAAATATTAGAGTGACTGACCAATTTTGCATTACGATAGAACATTTTGACAGTTTAAACCCAGTACAAGTCAAGTCTTAAGTCAGATGAGACAAGTCTCTAATCAAGTCTCAAATCAGTCAAGTTCAAGCTACATCTTGTGTCTGTTGAGACTAATCGAAGTCATGTCTTTAGTCAATCAAGACAAGGTCAAAAAAAGCCTCAGTCAATTGACAGAAGCTGAAGTCAAGTCTTAAGTCAATCAGAATAATTTCAGATCAAATCAAAACAAGTTCCTGTCAAGTCTCAAGTTACTTACGACAAGATCAAAGTGGTAGACAATAGCCAAACATGGCTGGGCATCATCATGTTATGTACTCAATGTAAAGTGAAAACATACCTTAAAATAACTGAAAGTTCACTTGGTTTCACAGGGAACAAGAACACTGGTCTCCTTGGGGAAAGTTGTTTGTTTGTTTGACCAACCCATCACCCCAGCCTGCCTCCTTGCATGAACTTTTGCTTCACTTAATAAGACTGCCTTTTTCACTCCTGTCAGCACATTGGTCATGTGATTGCAAACTTCTTGATTACGTGGGTTATTTACAAACTACTGGATGATGATTGCATCAATCCATCCCCCTATGTCTTGTGGTGTCTTAACTATTTCCATTAATTTCAATGGTTGTTGTCATGTCCACGCTTCACTGCTGCAATTTAATACCTTCAAAGGAATCAATAAAGTTGTTTTAACACCCTTTTTAATGCTCCTCTCATGTCAAACGTGTTATGATATGCAATCCTACAAGTGCCCACGTTTCACCTGTTATCTAGTTTTGTCAATCATACTTGCAGCAGCTATACCAAGTGTTAGCATTGTAATCATGTCCCAGATTGCATTACATGTAGTGTGACTCGCAGCTACACGAGCCACATTTTTACACATTTCCTCACTCCACTAGGTTTATCAATGTTTGTCACAAAGCTGTTTCCTTCCAATGGTGGATGCTGCATTGCTGATATTAACTTTATTTACATACTGCGTGCTTATCAGTAGTATGCAGACACATTTTTAAAAAGTGCTTGATTCTACATTAATCCACTGACTTATCTTGACTGTGGGACAGTGTTATAAAAATATCTTTCGTTTTTAAAAGGAAAGTTCCTACTTAAGGTAAAGTGTGCCCACAGGCATGTAACAGTGTGGAAGTCAAAGCTGTTTCCTCTGCTAATTCAAGTCAAATGTGGGTACTGTACATTTCTCTGTAAAACAGTGCTATTTAAAATTCCACCCACTGTTCATTTTAGTAGTTAACATCACCATCCTTGCAGTTAAAAAAAAAGCATTATCCTTTAGCTCTGGCTCTCTTGATATGTTCACTGAAGTTAGCTGTTATTGTGGACAGCCAGGGGTTAGTGCTGCTGGATGTTCTGGCCACATTTCCTTCTATAGGTTCCTGTTTTGGATTTAATCATATTGGGATAGAGGCTTAAAGATTAAATATGAAGTCAGCCCTGCCCAACGTCCTTATGTGTAAATACAAGATAAGGGCTTTCACCGCAGGACATCTCGGGCATCCGTATACTGTCCTCACACACACACACACACACACACACACACACACACACACACACACACACACACACACACACACACACGCTCACACACATTCCAAGAAGCTCATGCAACTGGGCTCACCGGCAGCATGCTGCACTTTAGTGTCTCTCATGGCACATTCCCAGGGGTTTGTGCGAACAATTGGTGAATACTTCCTCCATATAGTAGGGATAGTAAAACTCAAAGTGTTCTGTGTTGCAAAGACAAGCATCAAAGCCAGACTAGCAGCAGCAACATATATCATTTGAAGTGAACTAAATTCCTGACAGGGATCCTGAGGATTTTCTGTTTGTTTATTGAGACTGAATGGGGAGGTTAACAACAAGGAAGGAGTGCAGAGGAGGAGCGAAAAAAGGCTCTTTGCCTCATGTTATTTCAAGATTCGCCTAGGCAATTACAAAAAGCCATTTAAATGCTAACAAGCAAGATGGGCAAAACGAAACAGGACTTAAAAGACTAAACCTCCAAATAATCCCTGTGATCAAACAGGAGGGAGGACACAGTCGAGTCAAACTAAACAAAGAGGCACACACAAAAAACATTTCAAATGTCTTCAGAGGTTTTTGACACTGGTAGTTTCATCTGGGAGTGAAAAGGGTCTCACAGATGATTCAATTTGATGTAGCAACCACAGTGTATCCTGTTGAAATGCCAAAGCAAGACTCTGAGGCCCTACCTCCTCTTTCATTAGCTGTGTGTTTGAGTCATGTAAGATTTATTGCTACTCAGAGGCTAATACATGCTGATCAGTGCTGAGGTAATGCTGTACGTGATTTCTACAATGAAGTAACATTAAAGGAATACTTCACCCAGAAAATGATCAATTGTATGTAAATTATTCACTGAATTTGTAAAGAAAACATTGTTTGTCATGCATTGCTCCACGGTGAATGAAGAATCCAAAAATTAATAAAATTCTTAAAGAACAACAACAAAACTATATCAAAACATCTGTTTACAAACTCTCACATAGCTTGTGCAGCATAATCCAAGTCTCAGTTATCCAGCTTTATGATTAGTACTTCCTAAACACATTCATTTCCTCTAAAGCCTTACTACTGTTTAAAACACTTTCGCATGAACAGCCTTGCCTGCACAGTGGAATGAAGGCGAAGGAGTTCAAATGCACACACAGAATTGTCAACTCATACTCTGTGTCCACTCCAACTGATTTCTGTGGGGAAGGGGGTATTCGATTTTTCTTAATCAATCAACAGAGACCAGTATATGCGCCTGAATGTAAAGTGATGTTTAAGTCCACACAGATGCATAGCCAGGGCAATACAATTGTTTAGCTGGAGTTTTAAGAGCAGAGCATAGCAAAGTAAAAACAAAGTATGATGTTGGATGATATTCTCATTGGCTTTTTTTTTTTTATTTCAACCGAGAAACCAGATACCAGACAAAGACGGTAGATTCCAAGGTCTGGACACAGGCAACAGCTGCATGCTGAAGTGTTTTAAATATTAAGGTTTTAATGAAAATACATGTGTTCAGGAAGTACTTAGCATATGACTGGATAATGAAAGTTGGATCATTCTGCCGAGTTGTGTGGGAGTTTGTTAACAGATGTTTTGATAAGGTTTTGCTATCATTGAATGTGGCTTCCTTTTACTTGAATTCATCAAACATTTTCTGTGTTTTTGGATTCTTCATTCACTGTGGAAGCACGTGAGAAAAACAAAGTGTTTTTCATAAATTCAATGTACCACAGGGTGAGTAAGTGTTATACACATGTTCATTTTGTGTCTGCAGTATTCATTTAATGTTCCAAAGTCAGTATTCACATTACACTTGTGTAACTTACTTCCTTGTGTTACTTTATTAGCTTACTTTTCTTCCTGAAAAGCAGTGAATGTGGGATATGACGTGGTGAAGATAAACATTAGACCTTGATTTATTCTATTAGAAAGGGGAGAAAAATTAACTTGTGGGTGGGGGTGATTAGTTTATACCCCTTCCTTTTAGACACCTGCAAAAGATATTTTAGCATCTGATATAAAATCTTTTGCTCTTAAGCTTCTGCATAACACTTTAAATACGCAATATTACCTAAGACGACAGTAAACTGATGCTTTTGGGATTTATTGAGTATTTGCTTTGACAGCTGTTTCTCATTAAGTGTTTTGCACTGATTAATTGGGAAGCTGAATAAAAGGTGTTGCTGGGAATTGTGTTCTGAGGTGAACAAAGGTGTAAAGCAAGAGCCATTTAATTAAATATTGAACAGTCTCAGATGGATGTCTATGTTGGTGACCCAAACTGCAAGCAATGCTAATTAAAATTTCTCTTCTGTCAGGGGACCCACTGCAGATCCTCCCTCAGCTTGCTCACCTGCAAAAAGCATTAATTCCAGCAGATAAACATGAAAGAGTCCTATTTAGAAGCTATTTAGAAGAACAGAGCTTTGTACACTTTGTGCTGATGATAGGGGCATTTTTTCACATGAATGGGAAATATCTCACTTCTCAAATAGCAGTTGATGTTATGGTCAAATATCAAATAATAGCAGAGTCACGAACAATTAAGGACTGGTTAATATGAGGGCCAGGCAAAAAACACAGAGCAGGTAGCTGCTACATAGCTGTACTCTAATAGATCACGTGGTAAATTCAGTATGATGTCCATTTCCACAGCACCAATTCAATCAGGACAGCAAATGAGGCGTGTTATATTCACCACTTTGCTGCTCTGACTTTCTATTGTTAACACAATACTGTTTTTTTTTTCAGTAATTCAAGTCTTCTACTCATATGGAGGGCTGCCCATTGTTCCGACAGCCCAAATTTCCGAAGCCCCATGAGTCAGAAATATGCCCCGTTGGAACAACAGCCCATTTCTCCGTCAGCCCGTTATTCCAAAAACAAGCATCCAAAAATACATACTCTTGTTAGATAACCCAACTGCAAGACAGAAATGTTTCCATTGTACATTTCATTATAACATAGGTAATTTGTAGCCGTCAAAAACACTGTGGTAAACGTGCAGTTAGGTTTAGACACGACAAAACATGAGATATGGAAAAGATCTTGTTTTGGTGTGAAATACCTATATTTGGTGACACCACAGTTGCTAGAAAAGCAAAGACTTGTCGGTGTATAACTCAAGTGCGACTGAGAAACTGAAACTAACTTCAGGGAGTGTGAATTTTTTAAGCAGCAGCCTCCAGGGCTGAAAAATTAAGCCAATATGGAAGTGCCAAAAACTGCAGTTCCTTAAATGGCCACTTGGGGCTGGCTCCAGAAGCCATTCAATCCACAGACCCTCCCACATTCAAATGCCCAACTTTACAGTAGAAATAAACAGCCTGATTACAGCCTAGAAAAAATGGTGTTGGTCTCTATAGTGATTTCAACATTCATGACAACTGTATGGGGGTGAATTTTTACATAATTCACCTGGTTTAAATTTTATTAAGTCTTAAAGTTATGTATAGTTAAAGGTGGGCTGCTTTGTGTGACAGGCAGTCTGTCAATAGTGTCCACAGCTTCTCAGTGGGATCTACCCCTCACTCCTCAAGAGCTCCAGCCTCTTACCCATTTATGGTCTCTTCTGGCGACAACCAAAATGCCAGACGTGACGCTTCGAAACGGGAGTCCATAAACCAATGGGTGGATGTAGCCAAATTGACATCGCCCACTGGTTTGTGGACTCACATTTTGAAGCCTCGAGTTAGTAGCATTTTTGGCTGTTGCCATCTTGATTTGCTGGAGCCAGAAGTGACCATATTTGGACGGGAGGGTGGAGCTGTGGAGGAGTGAGGGGTTGAGCTGACTGAGACCAAGAACACTATTGGCAGACAAGCTGTCACTCAAGTGGCCACACCCTTAAATATACATGACTTTGGGCCATGATAAAACGTAAATGGGTGAGTTATACAAAAATTTCAGTTGTCATGAGTGTTGAAATTAGCTATGAAGACCAAAACCATGTTTTGTACCAGGCTATAAACATGTTTACTGGCCAGCTTCTGGAGGCATTTGAGTGGCTCTGCATTAGCTTCATTTTTCAGCCTTGTAGGTTGCTGCTTGGTGACATCATGGTAGCTATGTCCAGTATTTTTACAGTCAATGATTTTTTCAGTGAAATGGGACTTTGGGGAAATCGGTGTTTGTTTGGTGGGAGAAATGGGCTTTTGATCTAATGGGACATTTTCATACTAATGGAGCTTCAGAATTTAGGGCCATTTGAACAATGGCATGGCATCATCGCATGCTGGCCTTACAAGTTAAGTTATCTTAAATAAAACTCAACAATTCTTGTAGAAGTTTCATATTAAAAGCCTAACATGGATTCTAACAGAGGTTCCTAAACCTCTAACATGAGTCTATTTAATAAAGTTCTCTGCAGGTGTACTAAATAAAGGCCATAAATTGAAACATTCCGTGCAGTGACAATGACAACCTTAGTCTCATAAATGACCTGACACAAGACTCTGCTTCAACATCTACTGTATAATCAGCTATAGTTAATAATGACTCTTTAATTGAATATCTTGGGATTCTTTTTTCGCCCAGATTACTGGGTGCAACTCTCTGTTTTTCAAATCCACAAAAAAAAGAACAAAGATGTCTTTCTACTGTCAAAAACAGGAACACTGTGTGCGGCAAAGCCTCCACTGGCAAGGTAATAAAGATGTCTGCTGAGAGCTCAAACTCTGAGAGTCTGGAGGAAAAAGTCTGGAATTTTATTTTTGACTCTGCAGAGCCAAAGTGACAACCTGTGTCTAGCTGAAAAAATAATGAGCCAGGAAAGCTCGCTCATCACTTTAGGAACAGCGTTTCTTTGTGATTAGACAGGAGCGCAGTCCGGCCCTTCCACGCTTCCCGGGCCGGAGTACTGTTGTTTCTAGAGAACTCGGAAAGTTGCTCAATCATGGCCCACCCCTGGGAGAGCAGTCAGGTACTTCACCTTATGAATGCACTGCTGCAGCAGTCACTTGCCGGCTGAATGCGTCTGCAGAAAGCTTGAGCGGCATGCAGCTGTATAAAGAGAATGATGAGACAGAGTTCCTGTCATGGTTGGAAGTCAGCAGCTGTGACCCCTGTGTAATAACTTCAGTTGTGGAGCCTTTTCTCTTTCCTGTGACCTGTGTGTAAATACGGCAGAGGAAAATGAATGTGGAGAAATAGCAATTATCAAGCAGGTTACCTGTGAGTGCTCTCTATTTTCCTGGATGAGCACACAGCCTTATGTGGCAAGTAAACTGAATCAAATAAGATTTCTCCTTTTTGCCACTAGCTAAAATATTTCTATTGGAATTGGAGGTGAATAAAATAGGCATGTGTATAATCCTCTCCGAAAGGATTGCAGAGGAGTAAACCTGCCCGGCAGAAGCAAATTAAGATGTCAGCAGCAGTGTGTGGAAGTGCACACAGTCTCATGAGCTCAGATGTTAGACTATTTTTGAAAGAAGCGGACGAGGAAGATGACCTCAATCACCACCGCAATTCCCTTATTAAATCAAACTCAGCAACAGCAACACCGGTCCCATTAATGCCACATTGGCTTTTACATGGATTCCCTATCAGATTTAACAAATTCAATTTACATCATGCTGTGTGATGGAGGCTGGGCTCATTTTGGATCATGCGGTGTTGATGCTCAACTTGATGCTCAAATAATAATGTCACTTTGCGGATTCGTTACATTTCTCCAGACTGTGTTCGGAGCAGAGGTCTTCATGGGTTCACTCCGCTTCTAGTAAGACCCAAACCAGTACCTGAGTTGGTCCACGTCTGAGTTATATTCGGTCTTATATTCAGTCTTAACCCTCTGCAACCATTTCACCAGACAGGAATGTAGATAGTGGATGATTCTGCAAAACAGTAGTCTTACATCCAGTGCCAATATTTTCAAATTTTCGCTGACAATATGTGACCTGATGGATCATTTTCGGTTACGTTGACCCTTGAGAGGAGAGGAGATTCGTAGCTTTATAATGATATCACTGTTGTTGTTGTACTCCGGATATTAAGCAAACTACATCACATTACATAATGACATAATACATTTGCTGCAAACATTCATTAAAGAGCCCATTTCCCTTGGGACTGGGAGTGCATGCTGTACTCAGGGTATGTCCAGGGATGGAAACCACACTGAAAGGCTTGAGGACAATTCTATTTTGTAGACAGCAAGGTAATGAAAACAGGCAAACCCAACAACACCATGGATGACGGTCCATTTGATAACTGAAGTTAGCATACACTTAGCAATGTATTTCACATGACAACATTTACAAATTAGATTCATTTAAAAAAAAGTTTTAATTCTTTGGATTTTACCATTAAGGACTAAAGGAATATAACTTTGTGACCACTTCAAAGGTTGTTTACAATGATGGTAGCTAACTGTCGCTAACTAGTTTGGGGATTGTTTGGTCTGTGGTGTAATAAGTGCAATACTAACAAGCTGAAAGGGGGCATATCGTCACCTATAGCAGCAGAGTTGGGCATACTTTAGTCAAAAGGGATTTTCCTCCCATGCTTGTATACTAGGACAAGGACAGTAGTCCAATTAAATGGCCTAGTCAAACTATAACTGTAGCTCGACCTACCTGTGCATGTTAACGTTCTGAGTGGTCGCTTGATTATCCCTGGTAATGTGACCCTCACCTTGAAGGTCATACTGGTCTGACTGTCCTTGGGTCTCTTTCAGATTTTTTTTTTTTTTTAAATAAAAATTAATATATGCATTTAGGGTTTGGGTAGGTTTCCCACAGGTCAGTGACAGTCCAGAATCTGGACTCCTGAAGCCCTGTAGTCCAGAGAGCTCAGTCATTGTATCTGTATCTGCTGAAACAGAAACATGAATCGTACTTGTATTCAATAAACCCATAAATGGGCATGATTTAATTACACTGATTGTGGAGTCTGTTATTAATCAGAGTCATTGTTTTGAATTGCCTGTTATAATAATTTAGTATAACAACAATACAATAACAGCTGGCTGCTACACAGCAACATTTTAACACAAGCAGCTGTCACATTCAGGTTCTCTCTCTTTCTTTTCTCTCTTTTGCGTTTTCTTTGTCTTCTTGGTTGGTTCTAACATAATAAAGCTTGTGTTCAGAGGTAACTGAAATTTCATAGAGTGTACCATGAGCTCTGACTTTTCAAATGAGTTCACACTTTCAATGCATTAGCATACAATGATAATAATAAAAGATTTTCTTCTGTAATGGATAGCCAAGGTCAAGCAATCGTCAAGTCTCAGCAGTCTCAGTTCTTGATTGTGAACTGACATGAACTGAGAATAATAGTATATTCAGCAATCTGCAATACTACTTTGTTCTCTGGATAATCATGTTGATTAAAGCAGCAACAATCACTATTTTTATGATAACGATGTATCAAAGGACAATGTGAAAGCAATGTTACAATTTAAAAGGGGTCATTGGTCAACCTACAGAGAATTATCAGCTGAATCTGCAGCTCCCCTCAGTTTTACAGAGCTTTTAAGTGACTTTCAGCTCATTGTTTAGCCGTCCAACCCACAACTTTACTGTTTTATTCACTCGCATGGCTCTCATAGTGTCATGTGCAGCAACAGACAGCTGTTTTCAAAGAAAGAGCTCTAAAAACCCACTGCACACTACCTGCTCAGCAGCAAACAGCAGACAGACACCTAAGAGACTAGATTTGTGATTGCAGGTTTAAAGGCTACCTGGTTTGTAAAGCCAACACAAGCTTTGTCTTTAAAAGGCATAGATCAACCTAGCTTAGCTAACTTAGTCTAGGGAAACAGATGGCCTGGCTATGTGAAAGTTCAAAAGTACAACTACCAACAGCTCTGAAGCTTACTTATTAACCTGATTTATCTTATTTGTTTACACTTTACACAAGGAGGTAAAAACAACTATTATTATATGAGAAGTTGGATTATGGGACTATTTCTTATAAGACAACAGCGTATTCATCTGCTTCTGAGCTCAGGTTTGGGTAATGGTCTCAGGTACAGGTGTGATGGTAGCACACCTAGCAACCTTTTTGTAAAGACAAACTACAAGAAGCTGCACTCCAGCATACATCTCCCCCGAAAACCACAAATGGTGTTTTTTATGTGGTGTTTGTATACAGATTTGATAACCAAGACAAACTGTTCTCATTCCCATGTTGTCAAATACCGACACACAGGGCAGCCTTTAGTTCTGAAATGGTCACTTTTAGGTTTAAGCAACAAAACCACCTGGTTAGATTTAGAAAAAAGTTCATATTTTGGATTAATGTACCTACATTTGTTGCATACTGTTTTTACCAGAAAAAAATAAATTTCATGTGGGTGAAATCAACAGCCTGGGGACTGTAAATACATAATGTTAAGTCAAAAAAACAATGACTTTTGGTTTCACATGGGACACAAACTGTGGCCTCCAAGGTGAAAGTCTTGTTTTGTTTGACCTGTCCATCTCCTCTTCCTTCCACCCTCCATGCTTTCTCGCTCTTTATGCTAAATCAGTTGCTCTCACTGCCAAATATTGCTGTGAATGGGTTGACCCTGGAGTTAGTTGAAAGCCCAATGCGTCTCATAGGCCCTGTCTATATGTATCAATATGTATTTGTAAATGGATATTTTTCCCCGTCTTAAAAAAAAAAAATCCATCCTCACAACCTCATTTTACAAAATACAAAAAATAAATATTAATTTTTTTTTTTTTTTTATGTCTGCGACAGATATAAACAGTGAAACTACAATAAAAGGTGGTACGATGTCAATATGATTATCAAAAGACAATTTTCACTGCCTATTTATTGCTGAAAATGTGTGCGTGTGTGTCAAAAAATAGGCATTGACGAGCCCGCCTGTGGTCTGGGCGTTAGCTGTCTATCTGTGAAGTGTACCGGCTAACGTTACCTTTTTCAAAATACCTACTGGAGATCTCATCACCACCTATTCCTGTTCAATTTGAAAATGAAGAAGCTCACTTAAACATATGTGTGATGCTCTGGACATGCAAAAGTTCCTTCCCCTCCCCATCAACAACAGTCCCACTAAGAGTCCCATCACCTGCTGGTTTGACCGGCCCTGATTCTAGTGGACTGTCAATCCTGGACGTTGAGGTGGAGCAAAAACACTGGACGAGATGCCCAAATGTAAAGGGGAAAATATCTGTTTACAAAAATATCTGGATATGTAGGGCCATAAAGATGCTAAAGGGTGCCTTTGGCATCAATGCATAGGACTGAGGGGCATGACAAAGCATTGGTGTTTGACATCCTGGGCTTGAGAATGGGCTAAACCAAATACATTTTAGTTAGTGACCTTTAGAGGTATTAGTAGGTGTATTTCTGAACTGGACAGTTTCCACTTTCCTGTTTCTTCCAGTGTCATTACTAAGCTAGTCTAAACACATCCAGCTCTGTATTAAACAAACCTGAAACTGATACTGACCTTCTCAAAGAAAAGAATGAGCAGATTTCTGTTTTATTTTTTACTGTCCCTCAAGATTAAAAAAAAAAAGGAAAACCATGCTGTGGTGTGTATAGCTTTGAATTTCAGTAAACATATTAAAAGTATTTGGATTTTAAAAAAGTTGCGCTTTGCTGATTATTCCAACTCGGAAACATCCCCACAGTTGAACCCCCACTTTGTCCCGAAGATGAACTCTTATCCAACCACCTACTATCTTCTACATCTAGTTTTCCCACTTCTGTCTCAGCTGAAACTCAGTCCTTTTTTTTCCCTAAAATCACTCGATAATAACTTGAGTATCAGCATTGGACTATTCAAATCAAGTGTGACCCAGATTCCACTGGGCTGTTTTTTTACCTCCTGCACAGTGTAGTATTAGATAACAGATAATGAAATGCTTTTTTTTGTGTGTTTGCTCTGAAATATTATGTAAAAGCCCCTCGGGATACCTCCTCACGCCTGGACAAATGTATTTATTTCTCCACTTTTAGAGGTTTTATCGTTGTGTTTTTACTGTTGTGTCATTATCAGTTGGCTTCAATGTTTTATCACTGAGCTACATCCATACAGGACATGGATTTGTCTTGCCTGGGAGCTTGTTAATTCAGTGGAGGTCTAATACATGGCAGGGTAGGCAGCGCCTGTAGAGCCTGCTGACAGGAAGACAGAGTTTTCAGATTCTTGTGAGAGAGACAGGCTGCCATTCAGAAGTCACCTCCAATAAAAGGAGTGCCGTATGCAGAGAATGGGCCATCAACCACTGCAGTGCATCTCTCTCTGGAGGGCAGTTTCACCACTGTCAGGTCTTTATATATGGACTCTAATGTGCTCTGCAAAATGCGACACTTCCACTGAAGATTCGTCAGGGATCACAACAAAACTAACTGCTCTTTCATGCTAATGTTTTTGCACATTAGTGATATATTGGGCGATGATGGTAAGATGATTTGGCATTCTCCTCCGCAGAAGCAGGTTACACGCCGCTGATGAGCGCTTGAAAAGACACGTCAGTCAAACATTTCAAAACAGCAATCCGTCGTCATCTCAAGTATTTTGTTTACTTGTCAAGACGGCACACTCGAG